>JALIGW010000030.1:172500-470000 GCA_023053685.1 Diadophis punctatus similis | reverse complement strand
CATGGATGCAATCCGGGGAGTTGGCGGGTAGTATCCTTCGGTGGTTGTGGTTGTTTTTTTGCAATAAATAAATAAACAAGCCCTCCGCCGCCTCCCCTTAAAGTCCTCTCCCCCCTCCCCAATGGATTCAGTGTGCAGGCAGGGTCTTAGGGGAGAAATGTTGGGGGAAGAGAGGAAGGAGAGGAGGGGGAGAGGGGAGGGTCAGCCCCGGGGAAGCTGAGTGCTTTGACAATCTCAGCTTCTCACTGCCTGCCTCTCTGTGTTTGCAGCGGAGAGGGAGGGAGGGAGGACCAATCGGAGAAGGAAGAGAAGGCAGGGGAGGGGGAGGAGAAGGAGAAGAGGAGGAGGAGGAGGAGGGTGGGGGTCCTTTTCTTTGGCTGCCCCTGCCTTGCTTCGTGCCAGAGGCGGCCCCCGTTGTGTGATTGTTGCAGGCCAGGGGGCCTGGCCTTCCGGACGGACCGAGGAGGAGGAGGAGGATGTGGGGATTGAGTAAAGTCCAGCCGTATTTGCTACGAGGTGGGGAGGGTGGGGAGCAGCCCCAAACTGACAGGCGCAGCTGGTGGCTTGCAAACCAGCCTCCAGCCAACACCAGCCAGCCAGAGGTAGCCATGGCACTCTCATGGCAGGACAGCAGAAAAAGCTGAAAGGAGCTCAAATCTTCTCTCTCTCTCTCTCTCTCTCTCTTTCTCTCTCTCACTCTCTCTCTCTCTCTCTCACTCACTCACTCTTTCTCTCTCTCTCTCTCTCTTTCTTTCTCTCTCTCTCTCTCTCTCTCTCTCTCTCTCTCTCTCTCTCTCTCTCTCTCTCTCTCTCTCTCTCTCTCTCTCTCTCTCGTTTTGCACATGAGCAGGGGGCAGTTTATTTATTTTATTTGTAGCCCACCTTGGTTGGTTTTGTTTTTTTACAAATAGCTCAAGGTGCTGAATGTATCCAAAGCAACTTCCTACTGCTACTTTGACCCACGACAACAGCCCTGTGAGGTGGGTCGGGAAGAGAGAGAGAGAAAGGGACGGGCCCAAAGTCACCCAGCCGGCTTTCATGCCTAAGGTGGGACTAGAACTCACTGTCGCCTGGTGATTGGTCCAAAGTCACCCAGCCGGCTTTGAGGCCTAAGGCAGGATTAGAACTCGGAATCTCCTGGTGATTGGTCCAAAAGTTACCCAGTCGGTTTTCATGGCTAAGGTGGAACTAGCACTCACCATCTCTTACTTTCTAATCTGGTGCATTAACCACTAGACATGTGATGGCAAACCTATGTGTGGCATGCGGAGCCATATCTGAGGGCACGCGAGGCGTTGCCCTGTCAGCTCCAGCACGCATGTGTGCGCTAGCCAGCAGATTTTTGGCATTCCGGAGGGCGGGGGGAGGGCGTTTTCGCCCTCCTCAGGCTGCAGGAAAGCCTCCAGAGCCTGTGGATGGCGAAAAATGGACCCAATGGGCCTACTGGAAATTCGGAAACGAACTTCCAGTAGGCCCGTTGGGCCTGTTTTTCGCCATCCACAGGCTCTGGAGGCTTTCCTGAAGCATGGGGAGGGCGAAAAACAGCCTAATGGGCCTACCGGAAGTCCCGAGGCTTCAGTGAGGTCTGCGAGCATGCGCACGGGGGCATCGCGGGGTGTGTGTGCACGCATGCGCGGAGGGAGGGCATAGCATTATGGGTGCACATGCCCTTTTGGCACTGGAGCAAAAAAAGGTTCGCCATCACTGCACTAGACCAAACTGGCTCTGATTAGGATTAGAAATGCTAATTGTAATCAATGAATCAATTGATCCGGAATATCCTAATCTTCCTCTGGAAGTAACCAGGTGTGAAATCCAGCAAGTTCTGAAAGGTTCTGGAGAACCGGTAGCGGAAATTTTTAGTAGTTCGGAGAACTGGCAAATACCACCTCTGGCTGGCCCCCGAGTGGGGTGGGAATGGAGATTTTGCAATATCCTTCCCCTGCCACACCCACCAAGCCACGCCCACCAAGCCACAACACACCCACCAAGCCACGCCCACAGAACCAGTAGTAAAAACATTCGGATTTCACCACTGGAAGTAACCAGAATAATGAACAGGACGCCATCACTTCCTCCTCCTCTTCCTCCTCCTCCTCTTCCTCCTCCTCCTCTTCCTCCTCCCTATGAATATAATTTTATTAGGTCACCAAGAACCCAACATTGGAGAAATCAAACATTCCAGAAGTTCACCATTTAGGCACTAAAACAGTCAGCTGTATTTACAACTGGCTCCTCTATCTGACTTTGCAAAAACAATTCCCCAATATTTGCTGTCATCTCTCTCTCTCTACTAATTTCCGAACGGCAGATTCTGACTGAATATCAGGAGATACGAAGATGACACGTAGGGCTGATGGAGACGAAGGATTCCCCTCCCGAGGGGCTTTTAAGTAAAAACGATGTTTTTTGTCAAGTTTTTCTACGACCGAAAACTTTTAAGTAAAACCAAGGAATGCACAGCTCTGGATGCAGAGGTGAAATGCTACCGGTTCAGCCCGGTATGGGCGTACCGGTAGCGGCAGCCACCTGTGGTTCGGAGAACCGGTAGCGGCAGCACCGCGAGGCTCCGCCCAGCTGCCAGGACGTTGACATTTTCTTTTTTTAACCCTCTGCACATGCGCCAAGCCTCTGCGCATGCGCCAAGCCTCTGCGCATGCGCAGAGGGTGAAAAAGCGCATGCAATGGTGGCGGCCGTGCGTGCTTCCAAGCCGGTAGGGAAGGTAAGTAAATTTCACCACTGTCTGGATGTATTAACTTCTCTATTTCCTGGATTCCATAATGCACTGGGATAGCTTCCAGAAAATTGGATTCAGGTCCTTAGCTGGGTACTTCTTCGGATGTAATCTATTAGATGCCTCCGCTTAACTTTAAAAGCCGCGCCTGCTTAAATGATTTTATGAAGCTTTTAATTACTGTTAGTGCAAGTTCTTATAACAATTGCAAGGACCGATGCTTTAGGAAAGGGAAGGCTGTCTCGGATTCCACAACGCAAGCCTGCTACAAAACCACACCTCGCCCTCTAAAGCAAAGTTTCTTTTTAGCCTTATAGATAGTCCTCAGCTCATGGCTGTCATTGGGACCAGAATGTCCGTTTTTAAGCAAGGCAGTTGTTAAGTGAGTCGTGGCTGATTTTACGACCTTTTTTCTGCCATGGTTGTTAAGCGAATGAACTGTAATTTAAGGGAGTCACATGGTTGTTATATGAATCCGGCTTTCCCCATTGACTTTGCTTGTCGGAGGAGAGCTGGGAGAGTCAAGAATAGGAATAGGAATAAGAGAGGAGAGGGGAGGGGAGGGGAGGGGAGGGAAGGAGCAGCTAGAATTGTATTTGCACAACATTGGGAAAGTGGAGAGATTCCTAACGATGAGAAGGTGATAAGGAAAACATTAGAATGTGCAGAAATGAATAGACTGACTTTAGAGATTAAAGAGAAACAACAAACTGTGAACAACAAAATACTATGAAATTTGGGAGGTATTTTATAAACAGTTGGAGAATAAAAAATGGGCTTTGGAATTGAAGATTAAAAGTTAAAAGGTATATATTAAGATAAGGAATAAATAAAACAATTGATAGATAATAAGAAATAAGAATAAAAATGTATCATGTGAACAAGGTAAATGAAGATAGGATACTGAAAGAGGAGGTCACAAAGAAGAGTTGTAACCATAAGACACACTGCTGATGGATGGATGTTTATTTTGTATTTTGTAATTAAAAAATAAAAAAAAACTTTTTTAAAAAATTCAGATGCTTGGCCACTGACTCAGATTTATGACGGTTGCAGTGTTCCGGGGTCTGTGATCCCCTTTTGCGACCTTCTGACCAGGAAAATCAGCCAGATTCGTTTAACAACCGTGTTACTTAACTGCAGTAATTCACTTAACAACCGTAGCAAGAAACATCGCAAAACGGGGCAAAGCTCACTTAAACACAGGACGTAAACATAGGAAATAAAACAGTAGAATGAAACAAAGCATTTGATTAATTTTCCAAATCTTCCCCACCCCACCACCCTATAACTTGAAATTAAAAATATATTATTAAGAGATGATAGTATCATTGTCAATGCCAAGGGAAATTAAAAATATCTCCTTTGGCAAACAAACGAACAAACAAACAATGATTACTACTCTGGGTAGCTGGATTTGGGGAAGATATTCTATAGCTGAAGGACCATTATCAAAGATTTATTATATTAATCATTTAAAACTCCGACTCCACCACGGAAATGTCTCTAAATGAGGGAACGTCCTGCGGGATAAACATTGATAAATATAAGAAAATCTAGCAAATACAAATTGCATTAAGAAAATGCCTCTCTTCTAGCAATTATTAGCCAACATTTTAAGCCATCTTTGTTGGGGTGAGAATGCTATCTCATAGAGGCGATTTAGATCTTTTCTTGGAATTCAGAAAGTTAGAAATAAAGCCGAGATTAAAAATCTAACAGAAATATTTATTTCAGTACAAAAACAATAAATCCTGAGTAATTGCATCTTTGCTAAGAAAACATGACCGTTCAGGTCAACAGCTAAGGCAGAAGAGAATTAATGGTGGTTTTAGGAATGTACACATGCGTACAACTCATATCACGTGTTCTGCCTGTATTGGAATGTACCATAATATTAGATAGGGGTGCATCACCCTGCATAGACATACAACTGACAATATTCACTACATGACAATCTTTGGTTACACATTCAACCCCAGATCGGAGCTTCGACTTGTTTTAGCAAACTCTTCAAGGGTTGTGGAACTACAGCTTACTGTTCTGACCTAGGCTTCACCAAATCACGAAACAGACTCCTTGTCCAGAAAAAAAAACCCTTTTTATTTGGCTAATGTGAATTCCTAGCATTCACATCCAGCAAAGTCCCGGCAAAACAGTCTTTCAAGGGTGAGTTGCAAACACGCGCGCTCCCTCGGCACGACCGCAGCCGCCACCAGCACTCTTTTCTTCATTTGGGAAAAAGGATCTTGTGGTGCTGAGGGCTAGGAAAGAGGGAAGAAGAGAAAAGGGAAGGAAGGAAGACCAGAGATGAAAGGAAGGAAGGAAGGAAGGAGGGAGTGCCGAGGGAGCGCGCGGCTGAGAGGCATCTCGCGCAGGGAGGAAACTTTGTCTGGCTTGGCTTCGAGAGCAAGCAAGCAAGCGAGAGCAGCGCAGCCACAGCGGGAAGGGAAGCAAGCAGCCTGCTCTGCCACTCAAGCCAGCGGCCGCCGGAAGCAACAAGGGCGTTAGGAAAAGAGAAGGAAAAGATAGAACTGAAGGAAAGAGTGCTAGCGGCGGTGGCGGCGCTCCTCCTTCTCTTTTCCTAACGCCCTTGTTGCTTCCCGCGGCCGCTGGCTTGAGTGGCAGAGCAGGCTGCTTGCTTCCCTTCCCGCTGTGGCTGCGCTGCTCTCGCTTGCTTGCTCGCTCTCAAAGCCAAGCCAGACAAAGTTTCCTCCCCGCGCGAGATGCCTCTCAGCCGCGCGCTCCCTCGACAGCCAGCTCCTGCCCGCGTCTCCCGCCTGCCTCTTGCCTTATGCCGCCAGCTGATGGTGGCTGCTGCAGCCTTCCCAGCAGGTGACTAGAGCAGGGCAGCATCGGAGCTCCAAGGCTCCTTCGGCCACTTGGCTTATTTATTCAAACTATCCCACCATTAGGCACCACAGAAAAAGGGGGAGGTTGATACGGCCTGACAATTAACAGAGCGGGGACGACGCGTGAAGGGAAGCAAGAAAGCCAAGTCTACACTTTCACACAAAGCCCCTCACCTGCCGTGCGTGCTCGGCCCCGGCCCCGCCCTCTCACCGCTTCACTCCCGCTAACCGTTTCCTTGATTTCCCAACCGTCTTTCCACACAAACTTCCCTCACGTGGCCCCATCAGCGGGCTCTCTTATTGGCCCACCGCTCAAGCAGCGGTAGTTGTCAATGTCGCTCCTCTTTCCATGTTGCTAACTTCTCTCTGTCTGGGCGTTTAGTTACAGGGTTTTCGGGCAATGCGGAGTATCGAAGAACCGGGAGGATTTCACCCCTGCTGCGAGCCATATGCAATCATCAAAAGAGCCACATCTGGCTCGCGAGCCATAGGTTCCCGACCCCTGAGCTAGAAGATTGATCCAGGATGGGAGAAAATCTTGACACGTTTGTCCAGACTGAGGACTGAGTCAAAGCTGGGGGATTCTGGCCACAGAGGCGAAGCATTTCAACTTTCACAGACTCAGTCCTGATAGGCCGAACAGACGAGGTCAACCCATGCCTGGATGCTAGCTCCACCTACTAGGGAGAATTATGAGTTTTAACCTAGGAGGTACAGAGGTTGGAGGTAGCTACTTCAAAGTGAAAGAAATTGCATGGAATTCAAGTTGGAGGACTTACTTTATTGTTTATCAAGTGTGTTAGGATTATGAATCAAAGTTCGTGGTTTGAAACGAACGGTTTGAAAACTTGGCTCTTACAGGGGACAACCAATATAGATTAGATTAGATTAGATTAGATTAGATTAGATTAGATTAGATTAGATTAGATTAGATTAGATGGATGAAGGATGGATAGAGAGAGAGAGAGAGAGATGAGAGAGATATGTGTGTGTGAGAGAGAGGGGGGAGATAAATGACAGAGAGAGAGAGAGAGAGAGAGAGAGAGAGAGAGAGAGAGAGAGAGAGAGATACAGATATATCATGTCTGTCTGTCTATCTCTATCTCTATCTCTATTGTATATCTATATCTATATCTATATCTATATCTATAACTATATATCTATATCTATATATAATTCCTAGCTCCAAGGTCAGATTTTTTAAAAAAGATGTAAGTGATCTCCAGGGTGACACATGGCCATTAGCATTTTGATCCACAGCTACCCAGAACCTGCTGGGTGTGTGAAACTGAGTTTGTTTAGCCTAAGTAAACACCGGTGGCTTGTTAAAATTCAGGTCTTTTGCTAGCTTGAGGAAGATTCAGGTCACTCTGCTTGCTGCTGGAAAAGAAATCAATATATTGCGGACTTCCCTTTCGCTCTCACACACACACACACACACACACATACCCCCAAAAAAGCACAAAAAATGTAAAAATCCATTGCAAACTCAGCTACCTTTCGAGCATAACATTTCTCAACAGATGGAGAAAATAGATTTATAACTAGCCGAGAAAGAATAATAAATACAGAGGGATTTTTGTTTTTCAGGAAGACCAGTATATTAGGTTAATTCCGAAGCTGGAGACAATGAAATTCGATTTGGCCTACTTCAATTTCCATTTCCTAAACCGATGACTCCATATGCCTAAAGCGAAGAAAACAATACATGACTCTTAAGATATTTACACACTCCACTCTATCGGGAATTTGCGTGGAGGTTTAACAACACATGTATAGTAATTTAAACAAGACACAAGAGCTTTGTTACAAAACCAGCAAAGGACAGGAAAACAGCGTGATACATCAACCAGCAAGGCTTAGTTTAAAAGTAAAAGTAATAGCTAGTAAATAGTAAATAGCTTTAGTAAAGCTAAAGGAGAAATTAATTCTTTGCAATGAAATGTTGCAGAGAGAATAGGAGGAGCAGCCTTAGAAAGGAGATACAGCAAAATCAAGAAACTGTTCCACCTTAGCGTACTTCCTCTAACAAGGTGATATGGAGAAGTGCCTCACCTGAACATCTCAAGAGACTGACAAGTGGATTACTAAGCAGTTTCTCCTCCCCACTCCCCCCACCATCCTTAGGGACCAGTTCAGATGCATTGGAAATTCTTGAAATTGTACAGGCACCAAATTGCAAAAGACTGCTTTAAAAATAGTGCTCCCTTGTACAAGACATAGAAGTGGGTCGTTTTAACAGCACAATAGCTGGGCAACCATGTGCTGGAACAACCCACCCAGTAGTGGGTTCCTGCTGGTACGGTTAATAGCTGTTGTTCGGCGCAGAGCCGAAGACGCTGCTGCCGTTCGCGGCGCGGGGGCTTTCCCCGGGCGCTGCCGCCGCCCGCATGGACACCGCCAATTGCGTTCTTTTGCCCTCTGCGCATGCGCAAAGTGTTCTGCATGCGCAGAGGGCAATAGAACGCAATTGGCGGCGTCCATGCGGGTGGGGAAAGCGCCCAGGGAAAGCTCCCGCGCCGCGAACAGCAGCAGCGTCTTCGGCTCTGCGCCGAACAACAGCTATTAACCGTACCGGCAGGAACAGGCAGGAACCCACCTCTGAACCCACCGTTCCTTATTCTCAGTTGTTATCGATACATTCTTCCCCAGATGTGCTGCGTTCACAACCCTCCACAATCTACAGATGATAGAAATGAAAGCCTACTTCGGATCATCGATACAGCGGTTGATGCTGGAATCATCATCAGTATTAACATGCATGTTATTAATGAAAATACTTCATAAACAAGTCCGTTATATGGAACATGGACTGTGCTCGTGTAGCCATCAAGATAATGCATAAAACTGTCATAGGAATATAACTACACCGCTCGATTTTGGATGATGATCAACGTTTGGGTCAAGCTCCATTTCTCCTCTAGCAAACCGAAGGTGTGAATCAACAAACCACGGCTGTTTGCTCTGGACCTGATCATCTGTGGAAGTCCTTGGTGGTCTCTGAGCTTGGTGGTTTTCTCGCAGACGTTTCATGACCCAACTAGGTAACAACATCAGTGCTGGCAGGAAGTGGGGTTTTCTTCTCATAATGTGACCCAGAGGTGGGTTCCTGCCTGTTTTTGCAGGTGCGGTTAATAGCTGTTGTTCGGCGCAGAGCCGAAGACGCTGCTGCCGTTCGCGGCGCGGGAGCTTTCCCCGGGCGCTTTCCCTGCCTGCATGGACGCCGCCGTTTGCGGTCTTTTGCCCTCTGCGCATGCAGAACGCTTTGCGCATGCGCAGAGGGCAAAAGAACGCAAACGGTGGCGTCCATGCGGGCGGCGGTAGCGCCCAGGGAAAGCACCCGCGCCGTGAACGGCAGCAGCATCTTCGGCTCTGCGCCGAACAACAGCTATTAACCGCACCAGCAGGATCCCACCTCTGATGTGACCTATTTGGTAATGAACCTTCTGCCAGAAAACCACCAAGCTCAGAGAGCACCAAGGACCTCGCCATTCAACCCTAATGTTCTGACCCAGCTCCCCAAACACGACGAATCCTCTGACGTGAACTCAAAAGATTCCTTTATTAGGAGTGCCAGCAGCCCTGGCAAAAAGTTTCTCTCACGCCGCAGGCTAACAAGTCTGTCCGGCAGGGAGATGAATAGTTGTCTGCCACATCTATTGATCTCCGCCCCCTGCCTTTTATTTCCATAGCTTGAGTGGGGCTTCGCTAGCAGCAGTGGCTCTTCCCAAGGACTGGCCCACGGATTTCCACTGCTCTCCTCTCCTTTCCCTTCTGCGCATCAGGCACTGGACCCAGCTGTTCCTCCTCTTCCTCAGCAGCCACCTCCAGAGCTGGGGGCTGTTGACTCTCCATCTGAGGGCTGACGGACTGCCCAGGCTCCGCCTCTGTCTCTCTCTCTGACAGCCCCATTCCCTCTTCCCCCTTGGAGCTCTCAAGTTGCCTTGATGCTAGCCCTGACTCCCACACCTCCTCCTCCACTTCTGATTCGGCAGCCGACAGGCCACAACAAATATTCTCTTCTATTGGTACCTGATCATCTTCCAAACCTTGCAACCAAGCCATCTTTGTCACCTTAAGTGCCAACCCATCCAAAACCCAAGGAAGCAATGACCATTCTGTGCTCATTTTATTTGCTCACATGGTTAAAATGATGGAAATAGCAGAGTGGTGCGGTGGCCTAGAGGCAGAACTGTCGCCTCACAATCAAGAGGCTGTGAGTTCAATCCTAGGTAGAGGCAGATATTTCTCTCTCTGGGCACGATGAGAATATATCTGCCGAACAAAACTCCTCATTGGCAACAGGAAAGGCATCCGGCCAGTAAAACACTCCCAGCTCCATTCAGTTGCCCAGACTCCGCCCCTCAAGGGATTATGGGGTCGTTAAATGACGATGATGATTAAAAAGATGGAAATGATGGAAAGAAAAAATAACTGTTTGGTTGCACGACAGGAATCATGGGGAAAGACCACACCATTTTAACCATTCGGATATGCAAATTTGCCGTTGTGGGGGTCAAAGGAGAAGAGCAGGTCCTTTACCTGCAGAACCAGCTGCTGCCAAGCGGTCGCTAGGGGCTGCCCACTGCCAATGTTGCAGACGTTTATGCGATCCGAGGGTTGGTTGGCCCGCTCGAGTTGCAGAGAGACATTGCGCCGTTCCTCTTCCAGGGCGCGGGTGAGCCGCTCAAAGCGAGCCTCTTGCTCTTTCACGGAGGCCAAGATGCTCGCTGCGGATCGGATATCATAGTCATCCATGGTTGGGCTGAAAAGGTCTGGCTTGGTCACTGATAGGGCAAAGGACAAAAATTAGGGTGACACAGGAGTCAAAGGGAGATTGGCAGTGTCCAACCTTGGCAACTTTAGGACTTCAACTCGACTTGCAATCACTCGTTTATTTATTATTTTATTTTATAACTTTTAATTGTATATTTATTGAGTGTTTTTATTCGCTCTAGTCCAGTGATGGTGAACCTTTTTTCCCTCGGGTGCCAAAAGTGCGTGTGTGGGTGCTATCGCACATGTGCGAGTGCCCACACCCATAATTCAATGCCTGGGGAGGGCAAAAACGGCCTCCCCCACACACCCCGGAGGCCCTCTGGAGGCCGGAAATGGCCCATTTCCCAACTTCTGGTGGGCCCAGTAGGCCCATTTTTCGCCCTCCCCAGGCTCCAGAGGCTTCCCTGGAGCCTGGGGAGGGCAAAAGCACCCTCCCTCGTACCCTCGGAGGCCCTCCAGAAGCCGAAAACACCCTCCCAGAGCTTCCGTGCGAGCCAAAAATCAGCTGGCCAGCGCGCACATGCATCCTGGAGCTGAGCTAGGCAACGGCTCGCGTGCCGGCAGATATGGCTCCGCGTGCCACCTGTGGCACCCGTGCCATAGGTTCGCCATCACTGCTCTAGTCTCTGGTCTATGACCGTAATACACTGAATTGAATTGAATTGAATCATTCGTTTAGTGACCGTTCGAAGTTGCAATGGCACTGAAAAAAAGGGCCTTAGGACCGTTTTTCACACTTATGACCGCTGCAGCATCCCTTGGCAACTGGCCAGGGTGGATAAAAATCGATGTTTGTTTTTTTAAATCAAAAAAATCGGATTTTTTTAAATTGAAATCGGATTTTTTTTACTTTGTATCAAATTTATTTTAATAAAATGGTTTTGGAGTAAAAAAAATCTATCTAAAGATAGTTTTCTATTTAAGATACATTAATAATTTAGTTTATTCAGCGTGAAATGGAGCTTAGTTATGTAGCATGAGGCTGTATATTCTGCAATATTGGGACTGTCGGTGAGTCAACCGCGGGGCAGAGGAGCCGCCGCTGCGGGAAAGAACTGACAGCTGCTCTTTAAAAATTATGATTTAAATCAAATTGATTTAAATCAAGCCTTTTTACTAGTGATTCAAATCAGGATTTAAATCGACTTGATTTAAATAAAATCCACCCTTGCAACTGGCTCATATTTATGACGGTCCCAGGGTCACATGATCCCCTTTTGCGACGTTCTGACAAGCACAGTCAATGGGGAAGCCAGATTCACTTCGTGACCGTGCGACTGACTTTAACAATTGCAACAATTCACTTAACGCCCGTGGCAAGGAAGGACGTAAAATGGGACAAAAGAATTCTGGGAGTTTGAAAGTCTGGAGGTCTTTAAAAGTTGCCATGGTTGGACGCCTCTGACGTAGATGAAGCCCCAGAATGAGGCAACTCAAAAATACTTTAACGATAGAATCTAAGATATGCTAACCAACCCGAAGCGCAACACTTCACACCATGTGCTGCAAAGTGCTTCGGAGACGAACAGCGAAATGCAATCGACAGACCGAAGAAAGGATGAACATTTTTCCATGCTTGCATGCCGTTAACAGTAAAAGAAAGATCAATTAAAGATCTTTTTGCTACAGTCGGGAATGTGTGCCGAGGGCTCTCAGCTGCCTCTGATCTGACTGCTGTCCAGTCTGCAGCTCTTCCTTCTGTGTACCAAGGTAATTCTCACATGCCACTCCACCACAAGTGCACAGCTTCATGAAAGTCTTGAGTTGGGTAAAGCTGGCTCCACAGGAGTAAAATTTTCCCAAGAATCAAGACAGTGGAGCGGTGGTGAAATCCATTTGTTTACTACCGGTTCTGTGGGCGTGGTGTGGCTTGGTGGGCGTGGCAGGGGAAGGATACTGCAAAATCTCCATTCCCTCCCCACTCTTACCAGCCAGAGGTGGTATTTGCCGGTTCTCCAAACTACTCAAAATTTCCACTACCGGTTCTCCTGAACCTGTCAGAACCTGCTGGGTTTCATCCCTGGAGTGGAGTGGTTAGAATTACAGGTAGTCAGAGGTAGTATTCAGACGGTTCGGACGGATTCGCCCGAACTGGTAGCAGAAGTCACGGATGGGCCCGTACCCCACCCCCACCCCGCTCTATGCTATCCTATTTGTGCATGTTTTTGAGGCCGGGCGCATGCGCGGAAGGCTCGCATGTGAGTAAAGCGCACGCTCTCACACTTGCGAACCGGTAGGGAAGGTAAGTGAAAACCATCCCTGCAGGTAGTCCTTGACTTACAACCATTCATTTAGTGACCGTTCAAAGTTAGAACAGCACTGCAAAAAGCGACTTAGGGCCACGTCTCCCTCTTGTGACCGTTGCAGCATCCCCGCGGTCACGTGATCAAAATTCAGACGCTCAAAGGGGGTCATGGGATCCCCTTTTGCGACCTTCTGATGAGCAAAGTCGATGGGGAAATCCAGATTCACTTTACAACCATGTTACTCACTTAACAACTGCAGTGATTGACTTAACAAATCGTGGCAAGAAAGGCCAGACAATGGGTCAAAGCTCACGTAAGAAATGTTTCACTTAGCAAGAGAAATTTGGGGCTTAATTGTGGTCGTAAGTCAAGGACTCCCTATACCAGTGATGGCAAACCTATGGCACGGGTGCCACAGGTGGCACGCGGAGCCATATCTGCTGGCACGCGAGCCGTTGCCCTAGCTCAGCTCCAGTGCACATGTGCGTGCCCGCCAGCTAATTTTTGGCTCATGTGGAGGCTCTGGGAGGGCAATTTCGGCCTCCAGAGAGTCTCCGGGGTGGCAGGGGGGAGCGTTTTCACCCTCCCCAAGCTCCAAGAAAGCCTCTGGAGCCTGGGGAGGGCAAAAAACGGGCCTACTGGTCCCACTGGAAGTCGGGAAATGGGGGTGTGGGGAGGTCACGCACGCATGCGCAGGGGGGTGGGGCAAGTGGAGGGCTTTGAATTATGGGTGTGGGCACGCACACGCGTGCGATAGCACATGCGCGCACTATTTCGGCACCCGAGGAAAAAAAGGTTCGCCATCACTGCCCTATACTATCAAGTTCTGAGTAGACCCTAGTTCAAATCTCCCCTCTCTTTCAACTCAGTGGAGTAAAGCTACTCATTCATTCCCTCCCATTGTTTAACTCTCTTTGGAAGTCTGCTGTGAAACGAGCGTGATGAGAAGCTATTTCAAGAAATACTGCTATAACAGTTGTTCATTTGGGAAAGAAATGTATTAAACTCTTCTTGGAAAAGATGGACGAGACTTTGCTGCACCGTCTCCACTAATTATTTTCGGGTTATTCATCCAGGTACAACTGACTCAGTTCTTATCTGCTTCATCATTAGTAACTAAATGAAGAGACTAGGAAATGTCAGCCACAAATCTACTTAGAAGAATTCTAGTTAAATCTGTTGGCTACGCTGTGCTATTTATACATTTAACACCTTCAACATTTGGAGCAAAGCCAGCTTCGGTATATAAAAGCTTTTGGTTTTCTTCCATACGTCTTACCCCTGAACTATCTATCCTTCCAGATACCTTGTATAGTTAGATTTAACACGAGTATTTTTGATCAAGAAAGGGGACTGCAAACTTATTTTGAAAAGCCGGTCGGAATTCGTGGGAATCCAATTTCGGTATCAGAATTCTGTACATCAAAAAGCCAGAAAATGGGACAGTGAAACTATTCTCGGCATCTAAAGTGTGAAATCTGTTGTTGCTGTGTAGCATTTGAAGAAAAATGGCCTTGGGTGTTGCCTTATTACTAGGCAATGATTGTGTGATTGTGTGTCCAATCACACTTGGCCAATAAAGAATTCTATTCTATTCTATTCTATTCTATTCTATTCTATTCTATTCTATTCTATTCTATTCTATTCTATTCTATTCTTATTCTATTCTTATTCTATTCTATTCTATTCTATTCTATTCTTATTCTATTCTTATTCTATTCTATTCTATTCTATTCAGGTGGCATTCGACTTACAACAATTTGTTTAGTGATAGTTCGATAGCTCGACAACAGCACTGAAAAAAGTGACTTATGACCAGTTTTCACACTTACAACCATCTCCACGGTCACCTGAAGGAACTGGTGATGCAACTGATTCATATTTATGACGGTTGAAGTGTCCCGAGGTCATGTCAACCCCTTTTGCGACCCTCTGCCTAGCAAAGTCGATAGGGAAGCCAGATTCATTTAACAGCCGTGTTATTAACTCAACAGCTGAGGTGATTCCCTTAACAACTGTCTCTCTTTGCAACAGAAATGTTGGGTTCAACTGTGGTCGTAAGTCGAGGATTACCTGTAGTTAAATCTGTGCAGATCTCAAGTAGCATTCCAGGACATGCAACATTCCCCCTCATGCAATTTTGGAAAACATGCATTGAGGAAGAAGAAAAAATACACACCTAAGAAGATTTAGGAAGGCCTTTATGTTAAGAAGGTTGGGACATCACACATTAATCTCTAGAGGAAATGAAGCCACAGACAACCTTAAGCAGAAAAAGCTGTAAAGAAAGGAAGAGGAAAAGAGAGAGAGAGAAAGAAGAGAGGTTAGTTGGCAAGGCGTTAGTAAGACTACTCTCCGTTGTTTCTAGACATTCTATTTCACCAAAGAAGATTAGCGGCATCCAGAGAAGAAAATGAACGAAAGCTATAGAGTACAAGGGGTTTAGAATGTTTTACAGCAGCGCTTCTCAATTTGAGAAACTTTGAAAATGTATGGACTTCAATTCCCAGGATCGCCTGGGAGAATTCCCGTGGAATTCTGGGAGCTGGAGTCCGCACATCTTAAAGTTGTTGAGGTAGAGAGGGACTGCATGACCGTACGGCGCAACTCTTATCAGCCTTCCTCAACCAGGGGAGTTTCACCATTCCAAAGTTGATCGGACCATGACTTAAGTTGCATGAGCACTGGAGGGCACCAGATCGGCAAAGGCTAAGCTCCCATCAACCTAAAAGAGGAAGAAGAAATTCAAGTGTCTTTTGTTCAACATTTGAATGTTCTTCCTTGGCATGTAAACGCTGGGTGCTGAATTCGACTCACTTCTTCCAGAAAATTCCAAAGGGAAGGTTGGTTTCCAACAGACCCAGCCTTAAGTGGATCACCTTGAGCGTTCAAAGCTGACCTCTCGAATATTTCACTTCTTTTTCTCTAATCTGCCCAATGATTCTGTTTTAATAATTGGCTAACCATGAAAAATATTCCATCCTCACATTCCTCAATTCCTGTAGGCCCTTGGGGGTTTTCCACCCCCGATTCATGTTCTTCCCCGCCATAAAACTGAGGAAAAACATGGAGATTGGTGGTACTATGATTGAAAAGAAAATCCATAAAAGAGGTGCATAAGGATTCTGGTTGGAATTTATTCTAGACTTTTTTTTTAAAAAAAATTAGCTTCTCCAACCTGCCCCATCCTAACAAGAGCAAAAATCAGAAGCAAGTGGCACTGAAGGACCCAATAGGATTTTAACTTCTGTTCTCCACATTTTCCCCCCTATTTTTATTTCTTTGTTGGTATCCCACCTTTATTATTTTTAGGAACAACAACCCCAGTCGGTGAACATATCCAACACATCTTCCTCTTCCCATTTACCCCACAACAACAACCATTTCAGTTGGATTGTGTTGAGAGGGAGGAACTGGCCCAAAGTCACCCAGCTGGCTTTCACGACTAAACAAGACTAGAACTCACCATTTCCTGGTGATTGGCCCAAAGTCACCCAGCCAGCTTTCATGACTAAGGCAGTACTAGAACTCACCATCTCCTGGTGGTTGGCCCAAAGTCACCCAGCTGGCTTTCAAGGCTAAAGCAGGACTAGAACTTTCTAGCCTGGTGCCTTAACTACTAGACCAAATTGGCTTTCAATATTGGGGTTTTCCCCCCCTACTATTGTAGGTTATTGTCAATCATTGCCAACAATATGGAATGCCTATCTTGTCTAATATTGACTGAACATCCTGCTCTCTGTTCTATTTAAGTGTAAAGGTTACTCACTCTGCTCTTTGTTCTATTTAGAGTACAGGTTACTTACTCAGCTCTTCTATTGTTCTATTTAAGAGCAAAGGTTAAACTAGCAATCACGCGCTAACCTATATGTTTGACACGATCTGTCTGTATGATTCAGAGGTTTCTTTAGATATTAACCTGCTACTAGTTAGCTATCTTTGGGGTAAGTCAATCGGTGCAATTGTGTGCACAAGAAGTTTTCTATAAGAATAAACGCAGCTGTCCGAGCAAAGAGGCTTCTCAGCTCAGAGAGAACTTCTTAGCTCGGAAAAGCTTTGCTCAGAAATCATGTCTCCAGGCCCATGATTACTACAACAACATTATCATAAACATCTTGAGAACTTAGAATTGGTCTTTTGCCTTTTGTTCTCTTCTATAGTGATGCAGGGATTCCTCTGGGTGATACCATCAGCTCTGTTTTGTTTCTCGAGAGCCCCCGTTTTAGCCCGGTGTTGAGTGAGCTATTAAGGAAGTAATTATTACATATTTCTTCTGCAACTGCCTCTTTGCACAGTCCAGCCAATTCCATTTCCAAGCTAAGCCTTTCTCCTCTGCTCCAACCGGGGACCTTTCTTTGCTTCAATGGCCTTTACTCTCAATTCCTCCTCTAATTTGGCTGATTATCAACAATCCCACACCAATGAAAAGCAGCGAACAAAAGATGGCAATTTCAATGCAGACACAGACAGACAGTCACAGTGTGCTGATGTCAGAAGAAAGAAGTGGGGGGGGGGGGCGGCAAAGGATCAGGGACAGGGTTTTGTTTAAGGTAGACACACATACCCACCCTCGCACCCCAAAGTAATCTGTGAAACAAAGAGTTCAGCCAAGGAGAGATTGAAGAGAGAGGAAATGTCTCTATGAAAAAAAAAATAAAAAAATAAAGGGGGAAATATTCCCCAACTCAATGCCCATTTAGGAGGGGGGGGAAAGCTCTGGAGTTATTTTTAATTTCAACTGCATAAGTTAGTCCATGAAATTTAGCCCTTGGCAGAAAAACAGGAGTCATTTACAACATACAGTGTTAAGAACTGCAACATCAGTGGTGGGTTCTTCCCGGTTCGGTGAAGCGGTAGTGGTGTTGGGAGGCTCCGCCTACCCGCCCGGGACGCTTCTGTGCATGCGCAGAAGCGTCGCGACCTCACGCGCAAACCGGTAGCGACGGGATTTAGAACTCACTACTGTGCAACAAGTATGTAGGACAGAAAGACGGAAGACTGGCAGAATGCATCGAGGGGTGGGTTCCACTTACCTTCGCCGCCGGTTCGCATCGCGACGTTTTGCGCTCCCGCACATGAGCGCGTCCCCTCGTGCGATTTGGCTTCCGTGCATGCTCAGAAGCAGGAATTAGCCTGAAACACAGCTGAGGAGCTCATCAGATGTGCTTCGGGCAAAGAAATAAAGGTCGGAATTCACCTACGGGCAGATGGGCTTTTTTTTCAAGCCGCGGAAGGGGAAAAATTCAGAGAGAATAAAAAAAAGATGGCGGGCGCACACGGAACAGCACCGACAGTGACGTCACCAGGGGTCGCTACCGGTTCAGGCGATCCGGTTCGAACCGGGAGGAATCCACCCCTGAACGCATCCATGAACACCAATTGGCAGTCACAAGACATGATGGTAATTCTTTGATTTCACAAACACAGAGACAGATTTAACCATAGTTTCAATTGGGAAAATGTGACCATCCTAGACCAGGCCAAGTCGAAAAATGCCAGGGAATTTCTAGAAGCCTGGCACTCTGACAAATCAGCCATTAATAGACACATGGACATGAACAACATCTATAGACTATGCAAAAGAGACAATCCACCAGCCCAAAAGAGAAAAAGATTCCAGCACCTCTCCACCAGTAATCAGCACAGATTAACTCAGCACAGATTAACTAAGTTGGAGTTAGACCAACAATCAAGTAAACAATACCCCAATCAAGAAACTGCCAAAGAACCATCAGTAAACAGCCCAACCAAAGAATCTCTAAGACCCACCCACCCAGACAGGTAAGTCACCAGAATATAAACTGACAGCAAACTGCACTCCTTACTAGCACTGATGATGTTACCTAGTTAGGGTCATGAAACGTCTGCAAGAAAACTAGCAAGCTCAGAGAGCACCAAGGACCCCACCGTCGTCCTCCTCCTCCATTCTACAAAACCCGCTCCATTCTAGCACTGATGATGTTACCTAGTTGAGTAATGGAATGTGTGCAAAAAAAACCAATCAAGCTTAGAGAGCACCAAAGATCCCACAGTCCTCCTCCTCCTTCTCCTCCTCTCTGCACACCTCCCTCCATTCTAGCACTGATGATGTTACCTAGTTGGGTCATGAAATATCTGTAAGAAAACCGTCAAGCTCATAGACCACCAAAGACCCCATAGTCCTCCTCCTCCTCCTCTTACTCTTCTCCTTCGTCCACTCTGCAAACCCCACTCCCGTCTAGCATTGATGATGTCACCTAGCTTGGTAAGGAAATGTCTGCAAGAAAACAACCAAGCTCAGAGAGTTCCAAGGACACCACCGTTCAACCCTGAATTACAAAAATTATCTTCTAGTGGGCTCTTTGCCCACAAGAAACAGAAAGAAGTAATCTTGTGTCCCCCATCATTGTTAATAAACATTTGTTGTGGTCCGCCAGCAGCCTACGGAGCTGGCGGCAGAGTCGGACAGCAAGCAGGCTGGGGAGGAACAGGGGGAGCCTGTTCTCAATGCGCGCATGCGCAGATCTGCCAGAAGGCAAGAACAGAGGAGAAGGACTACTCGGGAGTAAGGCTTGGAGATAATTGGCCCCTCCCATAGGCTATATAAGTGGAGCACAAGGGAGAGCTCGTCGCAGGAAGCAACTTAGTTCAACTCCTGTCATTCTAGCTCGGACTCTGTGTTTTCTGTTTGGCCTTGCCAAGTTTCTTGCTAATTGGTCTTTGGCAGCTTGTCCAGAAAGATCAAGATTCGTGTGCTTATCTGCCTTTCTCCAAAAGACTGTTGTCGGATGTTATCATTGTTTGGGACTTATTACGGCTGGGAATGAAAATAATTACCAGCCGTTAAAATAAGAGAGATTTTTGGGACGCCGTTTGTGCTGTATTATTGATCAGGAAGCCTAGGTCAGAACAACATTGCGCTATTTCACAACAAACCTTACACAACTGTCTCAGGCTTTCAAGAAGAGATTGGACTGCTATTTGTCAGAAATGGTGTAGGCTCTCCTGCTTGGGCAGGAGGTTGGACTAGATGACCTACAAGGTCCCTTCCAACTCTGTTAGATTCTGTTAGATTCTCTTGAGCTGCTAACCAGTATATGCATGAATTTCATCCTGATTTTTTAAAAAAGAAATTCCAGTCAGCAGGAATGAACATGGGCTTATTTAGGTACTGAGGCATCCCCTCTCCCACCCCCGATGGAGATCAATCTTATTCAGTTTATAAATAAAGATCTTCACCTAGTTCAAGAGGCTATATGAAGCAACTAAAACCACTTAGCTTCACCAAGGTTTACTGAATTCCATCACAAATCATCTTTCATAAATGTTTACCGAGCCGTCCATAAAACCAAGAACAAATGTTTGCTTGGCTCCATTTCTGAACAGCACAGAGTAGCGTGGATTAAGCATACAGTAAATCAAATTCTGTGCTGTCAATCTTCTCTCCAACACAACACTTGCCCGGGTGCTAAAATATTCTCAGCGACAAGATCAAAACTGTTACGAGTCAAATCTTTGTATGCCAAGAGTTATTTTCTCCTCAAAATAATTATCCATTCATGATCATCAAATGCACCTTCGAATCTCAATTCTTCAAGAAATCAGCAAACTGGTTTAGTTGTTGTTGTTAGTTGTGAAGTCGTGTCTGACCCATCGCGACCCCATGGACAACGTTCCTCCATGCCTTCCTGTCCTCTACCATCCTCTGGAGTCCATTTATTGCTTCAGTGACTCCATCCAGCCACCTCATTCTCTGTTGTTCCCTTCTTCTTTTGCCCTCACTCATTCCCAGCATTAGGCTCTTCTCCAGTGAGGCCTTCCTTCTCATTAGGTGGCCAAAGTATTTGAGTTTCATCTTCAGGATCTGGCCTTCTAAAGAGCGGTCAGGGTTGATCTCCTCTAGGACTGACCGGTTTGATCGCCTTGCAGTCCAAGGGACTCGCAGGAGTCTTCTCCAGCACCATAGTTCAAAGGCCTCCATTCTTTGGCGCTCAGCCTTCCTTATGGTCCAACTTTCACAGCCATACAGTGCAACTGGGAAAACCATAGCCTTGACTACACGCACTTTTGTTGGCAGGGTGATGTCTCTGCTTTTTAGTATGCTGTCTAGATTTGTCATAGCTTTCCTCCCCAGGAGCAAGTATCTTTTAATTTCTTGGCTGCAGTCCCCATCTGCGGTGATCTTGGAGCCCAGGAAAATAAAATCTGTCACTACCTCCATTTATCACTACCTCACTACCTGGTTTAGTATTTGGCTATTATCATTATTAATTACTATAGCTATTTCTTCAGACCTGATGAGACCACGTCTAGAATATTGTACAGGATTCTAGACACCACACTTCCAGAACTGTAGGAGATGACAAGGTGAGGGTGAGGTCAAATGCATCATCAGTTTGGAGTCTCTACACCCCAGTAAGAGATCCAAGTCCGACCCACCTTGAAGTCCATTGCCTCTTATCTGGTGCCAATTTGCCTTGACCAATTTAATTAATTAATTGAACAGTTAACAATAAAATAGTGGAGCAGCTTGCCTTCAGAAGTTGTGGGTGCTCCATCACTGGAGGATTTTAAGAAGAGACTGGACAGCTACTTGTCTGAAGTAGTGTAGGGCAGAGGTCTTCAAACTTGGCAACTTTAAGACTTATGGACTTCAACTCGCAGAATTCTCCAGCTAGTATAGCTGGCTGGAGAATTCTGGAGTTGGTCCACAAGTCTTAAAGTTGCCAAGTTTGGGGACCCCTGGTGTAGGGTCTCCTGCTTGAGCAGAGGGTTGGATTAGAAGATCTCCAAGGTCCCTTCCAACTCTGTTAGTAAGTCAGATGCTTCTGAGTAGGTAGCATGAGATAAACTCATAATGCTTTTGAACTCTATCCTGGCTCCTGATTTCTTGCACATCTCATTGATGATGTCAACATGTCAGGCTGAATGAACTTGAGATGTTCAGACTGCAGAGAAGAAAACAGAGAGCCATGATGGCTGTGTTCATCTAATAAAGAGGAATGTCAGTAAAAGGTGAAGAACTATTTTTCTCAATCACAGAAAATAGGACCAGAAATAACAGGTATAGGCTGAAGCTCCATAAATGTCAGGTCCAAAACTGTGAATGACCAAGAGTGATGCTTGAAGCTGAGTTCTTTATTATTTCACGCCTATAGACAAAGTCTTGCCAGACTGAAGAGTCTATTATCTGCCTCTATCCTCTGGGAATGATTATGGAGAGATGGTCTTCACCCTCTTTCTCTCACACATGATATCCAGGCTGAGGTGCTTCTTCTTCTTCACAATACAATACATTTTGTTTAAATATAAAGGAAACCTTCCTGACGTTAAGCTCTGCACAACAGTGGAACAGTCAACCTATGGAAGTTGTGTGTTCTTCATCTCTGGAGGTCTTCAAAAAAGGTTGGGTAGCCACTTCTTCAAGATCATTTAACTGGTCTCCCTTTACATTCCAAGGAGGTGAACTAGAACTCTAAAATTGATTCCGCGCTCATTCCCAAGTAAAAAAAATCTTCTCCCGTTCGGCTAACATTGCTCAAAGTTGGATCTTCTGCACCAAAATAGATCCTCCACCAAAATAGATGTTCTACCACTGTTGAGAACATTCTTCCATATGCTGACCAAGCATGCTTTCATTTTTTTTCATTCATTTCTCCAATGTCTCCAACAGGGGCGGGTTGCTCACTTACCTTGCTACTGGTGTGCTGCGGGCGCATCACCACGTTTCGTGTGCGCGCACGCACGCCCCCTCATGCGATTTTGCTTATGCGCATGTGCGGAAGCAAAATCACGCCAAAATCTCATGAGGGGACGCACGCGCGCAATTTTGACGATTTTTTGCTTCTGTGTCTGCGCGTAAGCGAAATCTTGCTGAAATCTCGCGCATGCGCACATCCTCTCGTGAGATTTTGGTGCAATTTTGCTTCCGCGCATGCGCAGAAGCAAAAAATCACCGGAAAATTCGCAAAAAGGATGGTGGCTTCTAGGCACCGGCAACCGACTGCACCGGGTCGGTAGCCTCTTGATGACGTCACCAACCAGCCGCTACCGGTGCGGTAGAGTGGACCGCACCGGTAGGAACCCACCACTGGTCTCCAACTTTGGAATGTTTAGGGTTCAGTTCTTCCAAAATTGCATACAAATATATGTCTGTCTGTCTGTCTGTCTGTCTGTCTGTCTGTCTGTCTGCCTGCCTGCCTGCCTGCCTGCCTGCCTGCCTGCCTGCCTGCCTGCCTGCCTGCCTGCCTGCCTGCCTGCCTGCCTGTCTGTCTGTCTCTGTATATATATAAATCTGTGTAATTTTCATCCTGAGATTTCTGGAACACTTGAACTTTGGTGATAACAAAGCTCTAACGTGAAACCAAAGCAGAACGCACAGGCATCAATGCAGACTTAGAGACAAAATTCTGTGTGGGCTTCATAACAGATGTGTCAAAGACACATACCAAGATGAGGAATTAATTGATACTATAAATAGCCTTGTGCGAGCATTAGGAACACAAAAGGGCTTAGTATCTTTATCTACAAGCAGAATCTGGCTACAGTTAATTGCTGAGGTGAACTTGAATGCTAAGAAAATCCTCCATCAGAGGACAAGGAAAAAAGAGGTTTAAAAAAGGGGGGTAATTTAAGCCAATCTGATCATTTGATTCTAAATCACTGAGAGAGCTCCCTGCGTTTACCTCAGAAAAAGTACCACATGGCTAATTAGGTCCAGAGAGGAACTGAAGAAAAGCTTTTGATATCTTTTTTTTCACACCTGACAAAACGTGTCACTGAATCTTTTCGTTCGTGCAATTACAGGAAAGCATGATGCGTCTTCTGTTCCCTCGTTTCCAGGGGATTTATCAGGGCAACTTCTATTTCTATTCTAGGGAGTAATTTATTTATTTTCTTTCCTTATAGCCCACCTTTATTAGTTTTATATAAATAACTCCGGGTGACAAACATATCCAAAACCCCTTTTGTCCTCCTATTTTCTCCACAACAACAATCTTGTGAGGTAGATTGGGCTGAGAGAGAGGTGGGATTTGAACTCATCGCCTCCTGGTGATTGGCCGAAAGTCACCCAGCCAGCTTTCATGCCTAAGGCAGAACTAGAATTCACTGTCTCCTGGTGACTGGCCCAAAGTCACCCAGCCAACTTTCATGCCTAAGGCAGAACTAGAATTCACTGTCTCCTGGTGACTGATCCAAAGTCACCCAGCTGGCTTTCATGCCTAAAATGGAACTAGAATTCACTGTCTCTTGGTGACTGATCCAAAGTCACCCAGCTGGCTTTAATGCCTAAGATGGAACTAGAATTCACTGTCTCCTGGTGACTGGCCCAAAGTCACCCAACTGTCTTTCATGCTTAAGGCGGAACTAGAATTCATCGTCTCCTGGTGACTGGCCCAGCCAACTTTCATGCCTAAGGCAGAACTAGAATTCACTGTCTCCTGGTGACTGGCCCAAAGTCACCCAGCCAGCTTTCATGTTTAAAATGGAACTAGAACTCTCAGTCTCTCGCTTTCTAGCCTGGTGCCTTCACCACTGGACCAAACTAGATAATGCAAAGATCTGGGCAGAATTGATAAGACAGAAGCAAACAAGAAGGTAAGATGTTTTGTTCCTCTGCTGTCCAGAAACAATTACTAAATGGGAGGAGACAATGCCCCATGAATTTCACAAGCTCTTTCATCACTATTTGTTGGGGGGGCTGTTGGTGGAATATAATCTGGAATCCCAGGAGGGAGAGATTTTTTTTTTCCCCAGAGGGAAAAGAGGCAGCAGAGCTTGGGATATCTGGTAGGCAGGAAGAAAGCTAGGAAAAGCTCCTCCCTAGCAGTTCACAGAGTATATCTGTAGTTATGCAGATAATTACTTCAGTCCGGCAAGATTCTGTCTATGGGTGAACAGCAATAAAGAAACTACTCGGAAGTAGCTTTACGTGTCATTCCTAATGTCACGATGTGAATTATTGCCAGTTGTGCAGATCTACTGTTTCTTGTATTTATGGTCAAGCAGACATGCGATATGTTCTACTACGCATTCCTGCATTCCAGGAGTCAACTCCTTCCTTCTCTTCCTCCATTTCTGCCGAAGGTAGACGTGACTTTTTCATTAGCCGATAAGATGTAGTTTACAAAGGAATTATTTCTATTACTTTTCTACTGAAATAAAATATTTTGTTAATTAGATTTGAATCTCGGTTTTATTTTCTAATGAGAATGACTTCAAAAAGGAAGCAAAGATCCATCGACCTCCACGGGGGATTGCCCCCCTTCTTAACACCTACGCCTGGCAGGGGTAGATGAAAACACCGCCTCCTGTTGCTGCTGTAGGTCAATCCAGTTGATTCCCTTCTCTTCTGCTTCACCCAAAAAGCACAACTGCATTGCAATATAGCATTCCTCCTTTTCGGGATCCATTCAGTCGATTCCTCACCCCAGAGTTTTGCAGCCTAGACCGACCTTCACAACCAGCTAGCCTTGCTGGGTGCCTTTTTTTTGGGGGGGGGAGGGTTCCCCCCAAATATTTGCACACTTCAAGTCCATCCCTAGCTTGCAACGCCTTCCCCTTGCATCCAAGTCAACAAGTCTGGGCCTAACCAATCAACATAATAACCGACAATTCGGAAGGAAGAGAGAGACGAATGATGTGCTAGACCACTATGAGAACAAACTGGAAGGCAATTAATGTCCACCTTGTGACCAAAATATCGATCTTCCAAACAGAGAGCTGAAAAGAGGAGGGAGTGTGTGTGTGCAAAACTCCCGTCTTGAAGAACAGGGTGATTTTTTTTTGAGGTTGCCTTTTTATTCTTTTCACAGCGCCAGCCAACGATAGCAGCGTGAAGCAAATGTATAGTGTCTCCTTAGTTGTTGGGAATAATCCGTCTTTTTGCACGCAGGCGTTCAATGGCCTGAGAAGCAGATCAGTTCTCAATGACAGCTTCTTCCCAGCCTCCTCATCGGACATGATGGATTCTGGATCCAGCTTTTCTTAGCAGCAGGACCCAACAGAAGAAGCTTTGTAGCGCTGGCTGCCAATTTGCTCCTGGGTTCAATTCAAAGTGCTGGCTGTCACCATCAAAGCCCTACGTGATTTGGGATCAGGTTATTTGAAGGACCATCTTTTCCCAATCACATCTACCTGACTCACCAGAGTGGGGAGATAAGGAATGCTATAAGTCCCCTCTCCTAGGGAGGTCCATCTGGTTCGACCAAGAAGAACGGCCTTCTCGGTGGTGGCTCCTTCTCTGTTGTTTGAAGGACCATCTTTTCCCAATCACATCTACCTGATTCACAGGGTATGTTACAGGTCTCCTCTGCTAGCAGGACCAAGAAGAAGAGTCTTCTCTATGGTGGCTCCCTCCCTGTGGAACACCATCCCTGCCGAGATAAGATTAGTCCCCATTTTGGAGACTCTTCCAAAAGAGTCCTGAAGATGTCGTTTCGACAATGAGCTTGGGGACTTCAGAGTGGGATGGAGTTCATCAAGTGCCTCACTTGATTGCTGTCATTAGTGGGGTTATTGCTTTTTATTGTTCTTGTATTGGACTTTGATTCTTATAAGCCATCCAGAATCACTGAGAGCAAGTTGGGGGGTGTGTGTGGGGTGGGGGGGAAATATACATTTTTCTAAATAAATAAATTTTGCTTTGGAAGTCAAGAGGAGAATCGCAAATGCGGGCAATGGCTTCCTTGATTCTAGGAATCTTGGATACTTTCGATTGTGGAGAGCTGAATCCTAACGAAGCATTAACTAACAATCTAATTAAGAAGGGACAGTCCATTGGCAAGCTGCAACTCCACCTTCCCTGCAGATCCCGAGGCTGGCTGCCAAAAATTTGCACCAGGGGTTTGCAAGGACAAAGAGGGTCAAATTGAGCTTGACTCCTGAAAGACATGTCTAACAGGTTTCTTGGCAGCGTGACAGAGGTGGCTTGCCAGCTTGCCTTCTCCTGCAGGTTTTACAAAAACTGCTCCGTTGGACCAACAGCCCAAAGATTGCCATCCAAACACTAATGCAAACGGACTCTGTTTATCTCCTGACACCGACCAAGGTTGGACTGACGCTTCAAACGTAAGTTTGCACCCCAGAGCAAAATCTTTCGTGAGCCACGTTGGAACTACTGAGCCGCGGTGGCGCAAGTGGTTAGAGTGCAGTACTGCAGGCTATTTCTGCTGTCTGCCGGCTGCCTGCAATTTGGCAGTTCAAATCTCACCAGGCTCAAGGTTGACTCAGCCTTCATCCTTCCGAGGTGGGTAAAATGAGGACCCAGATTGTTGGGGGCAAAAGGCTGACTCTGTAAACTGCTTAGAGAGGGCTGTAAAGCACTGTGAAGCGGCATATAAGTCTAAGTGCTATTGCTATTGTCCTTCTTTCCTTCCTTCCTTCCTTCCTTCCTTCCTTCCTTCCTTCCTTCCTTCCTTCCCTCCTCCCTCCCTCCTTCCTCCCTTCTTTCCATGGTGCACAGTGGTTAGAATGCAGCATTACAGGCAAATTCTGCCCACTGCCAGCCGTTCGATCCTGACCGACTCAAGGTTGACTCAGCCTTCCATCCTTCCGAGGTCGGTAAAATGAGGACCCAGATTGTTGGGGGCAAGAGGCTGACTCTGTAAACCGCTTAGAGGGGGCTGGAAAGCACTGTGAATATAAGTCTAAGTGCTATTGCTATTGCTATCTCATACTGAGGACTTCCGTGCCCTCAGATATTTATTTATTTATTTATTTATTTATTTATTTATTTATTTATTTATTTATTTATTTATTTATTTATTTATTTATTTATTTATTTATTTATTTATTTATTTATTTATTTATTTATTTATTTATTTATTTATTTATTTATTTATTTTGGTATTCTTATATGCCGCCCAACTCCCGAAGGACTCAGGGCGGCGTACAACAGAGAAAAATACAAGAATAAACCAAATATTAAATATTAATTAAAAGCAAATACAAAATTTAAAAACACAATATAAAAAACATCGACAACCATTCAACAACCATACATACTTGGGGGTGAGCTCGAGTGGATTAAGCTCTACCCCCAGCCTGCAGGAAAAGCCATGTCTTAACGGCTTTTCGGAAGGCCAGCAGAGTGGGGATAGTTCGGAGATATGGCTCTATGTGCCACCTGTGGCACGCGTGCCATAGGTTCGCCATCACTGCGCTATAGCATTTCAGACAATTGCTCTCCTCTGCACTCTTTCCAAAGTCTCAACATATTTTTACCCTTTTCTTCCCAATCCCAAAAACCTCAAGGAATCTCCTCTTGAGATCCTCGTGGAAACTTCACCCTGCAAACAACTTCACTTGATGATCCACAAGCAGATCCTTTGAGCATTCAATCCCTCCATCATAAGAAAGGATTCCCCTGAGTGATCTACCTAGCTCCACGTTTCTTATTTTCCTGGCATCCAAGGGCTTTGTGCTACGTGTTAAGGCTGTCCCTGAGCTGCGTTCTTAGAAGGTTGATTATCTCCATCGCACTTTTAAAAATTCTTCCGGTGCCCATCTTAATCCTCGCAGATTGTCCTCGATTGGCGGTTTTAATAAATTGTTTCATTAGGATTGTTTGTTCTCCTTTGAGGTACGAGGATTTTACTCGGCTTTTATTGTGCATTGCCGCAAATATGATTGGCTATAAAGGGAGCAGTAAATCTGAAAGAATGATAAATAAATCATACTAATAATACTGACATATGGTAGGAGCAGAACCTGATTTTCAGGAGAAAAGAAAGCTGTGGTAAATATGGTTTTGCAAGCTTTGTTTGCAAAAGGGAAAAAAATATTTAAAGAGAGCGAAAGAAGGAAACCTTCTGTTGCTTAATTCTCAGAGGCACAAAAAGAGTTTTGCAGTCGGTTTTTGTTATCGAACTTCATTTGCAATACAGTTAATAATACATTTCCCACGTGCAAATGGTTTTGACTATAATAAACTGATTTTTATTTAAAAAGAAAAAAAAGCAAGGCGTAGAGATAAACGCGCAACAGGAACAAAACATTTCGGACAAACAAAGCCCCGTTTGTTCCCAACTCTGCAGATTTTTATGAAAAGCAAGAAATTGCCCGTTGCCTCAGAAAGAGCAGAACCAAAATAGCAATTCAGGGTTTCAGGGTGAAACTTTCCAAAGGGCAAACTTTTGAACTGTGACAAATATTTCCATTTTGAGATTGGAATCGCTCGACGGAATAAAGCACATCTGCAATAAAATTAAGCAAACAAACTAAAATTCAAAAGACCAGCGAGTACTAAAGGGTAAGCCGGGTAGGGGCTGACAGAAACCGCATAAAGGAACCTTGGATGCAATGAATAAAAGAAGGAAGGGAGGGAGGGAGGGGAGGGGGAGGAGAAGAGGGAAAGGAAAGGAAAGGAAAGGAGGGAGAGACAGAAAAAGGGAGGGAGGGGGAGAGGGGGAGAGGGGGAGAGGAAAGGGAAGGAAGGAGGGGAGAGACAGAGAAAGGAAGGGAGGGAGGGAGGGAGAGGAAAGGAAAGGAAAGGAGGGGGGAGGAGAGAGACAGAGAAAGGAAAGAAGGAAGGAGAGAGGGAGAGGGAGAGGGAGAGGGAAAGGAAAGATGGAAAGGAAATGAAAGTAAAGGAAGGAAGGAAGGAAGGAAGGAAGGAAGGAAGGAAGGAAGGAAGGAAGGCAGAAAGAAAGAAAGAAAGAAAGAAAGAAAGAAAGAAAGAAAGAAAGAAAGAAAGAAAGAAAGAAAGAAAGAAAGAAAGAAAGAGTTTCATTCAAAATAAAACATTTGCAGTTAAGCCCTGTTGGCATTATCTATGGAGATGCTCAGTCATCCAGGTCATGGTTGTCCCAAAGGTGCTTTTTCAAGAGACATCTTGGTTTTTCCTTGAAGACGTTTCACTTCTCATCCAAGAAGCTTCTTCAGTTTCTAATTGAATGATGGAGAACGGAAGGATTTATATTCCTTGCAGTCACCTGGTCATTAGCAGAGGGAGATTGAGGACAAAATTAGCTGAGGACAAAATGGCTGCAAGGAATATAAATCCTTCCATTTCCCACCATTCGGTCAGAATCTGAAGAAGCTTCTTGGATGAGAAGCGAAGTGTTTTCAAGGGGGAAAAAACCCCAAGAAAGTCCAGTTGCCTCTTGAAAAAGCACCTTTAGGACAACAATGACCTGGATGACTGAGAATCTACTCAGACATTCGACAATCTCCATCCAAAGTATGGGTCCCACCACGCAAGTACATTTAAGAGAGGTGGGGGGGGAATCCACAAAAGTAATCTAGTTAAGGAAACACTATGAGGACCAAGTTAATAATCAAAATGTCAACATCAATACCATTTGGGGTCAACCTTTGCTTACCATAGCTTTAGTACTAAATCCACCTCCTTGCTGTTAAAGCCCAGGGAATTTCCAGGTTGGCGAAAACTGTTAAGGAACAAGAAAGACACAGCTTAGAAGCTGATCAATGCAACAGAATATAATAGAGTATATAATAGATATCTCAAAAGGGTTTTGAAAATTCTTATCTTCAAAAGAGTACTATAAAACAGGGCACAAAAAAAAAAACCTGGTTGCTGACGCATCAAAACATTTGCGGTTAAGAAGGAATATGTTTGCGGAACAATTTTTTAAAAATGGGTCTTATCTCCTATGAGAGTTCTTCTTCAGCCATAATGGAAATAACAGTACTACAGAGTTGGAGCGGACCTTGGAGGTCTTCTAGTCCAACGCCCACCACCCACCCCGCTATACCATTTCAGACAAATGGCTGTCTAAACTTTTCTTAAAAACCTCCAGTCTTGGAGCACCCACAACTTCTGGAGATGTAAGATGTAAGCCTTAGTAAGACCACACCTAGAATACTGCATCCAGTTTTGGTCACCACACTATAAAAAAGATGTTGAGACTCTAGAAAGAATGCAGAGAAGAGCAACCAAAAGGATTAGGGGACTGGAGGCTAAAACATACGATGAACGGTTGCAGGAACCGGGCATGGCTAGTCTAGTGAAGAGAAGGACCAGGGGAGACATCTTCCAGTATTTGAGGGGCTGCCACAGAGAGGAGGGGGTCAAGCTATTTTCCAAAGCACCCAAAGGCCAGACAAGGAATAATGGATGGAAACTGATCAAGGAGAGATTCAACCTGGAAATAAGGAGAATTTTTCTGATAGTGAGAACAATCAACCAACGGAACAGAAGTTGCCTTCAGAAGTCGTGGGAGCTTCATCACTGGAGGCTTTTAAGAAGAGATTGGACTGCCATTAGTCAGAGATGATGCAAGGTTTCCTGCTTGGGCAGGGGGTTGGACTAGATGACCTACAAGGTCCCTTCCAACTCTGTTAATCTGTTAAATGTGTTTTAATCCTTACAGCCCAAAAGTCTTTTTCTCACCTAAGCGAAAAACAGCTAAGTTGCAAGTTTGGCTACTTATTCTACGGAAGATACGCTCCCTGGTTGTTAGAAAGTTGTACTCTATTCAAAATGTCATATTGTTAACTCAGCAAACATAGAGTGGAATTTTACATTCATAAATCCCTACGGGCAAATGACTAATCTTGCTGTAGCAAATAGTATCTCCTCTACCAGCATGGACGCAGATGCTGAAACTAAAAGAAACTTGTCACAAAATTTTTAGGAGAAGTGGTAATTGACATATTTTGCCAAGGAAGGTCCAAAATAATCTCGACACCTTTGCTGAGGAACATGTCCCCCAATCAGACTGTCTCTGCTAGGATTTGTCCTGAAACGTATCAGCGTAATTTCCTCTCAAAACTTTGAGCCAATCACCAGGAGACTGTGAGTTCTAGTCCCACCTTAGATGTGAAAGCTGGCTGGGTAACTTCGGGCCAGACCAGTGGTGGGTTCCTACCGGTGCAGTCCACTCTATAGCACCGGTAGCAGCCCGCTGGTGATGTCACAGTACCGGTGCGGTCGGTTGCTGGTGCCTGGGCGCCGCCATTTTTTTTTTAAAAAAATTTTTTATTTTTTTTTTAAATTTTTTCTGCACATGCCCAGAAGCCGAGCTTCCGGCACTGTGCATGCGCTGTCTTCCTACCCCACAGTGAGTGCAAGCAGGGGAGGATGGCTAAGGGAGCGCGTGAGACACTGAAAGAACGGGCGGCAGGAGCTATCTCCATTCCAGAGGTAGCAGTCCGAGAAGCCACAAACGCGCGGTGATGATCCTAGGCATTTTCGCACGTTCGAGGCTTCTCGAGCTGCTGAGGGGAGGGGGAATGGGCGGCAGGAGCCTAGGATCATCGAATGGGGAGATGCATTCAGGACAGACGGAGCCTCCTAGAACAACCGCTACCGCGGTCTTGCTGCTCCCGCTGCGTGGGGCTGCGTTGCGGGTGGGCAATGCCCCCTGCTTCTCCAGCCTCTGCCAAGTTCCCAAGGCCCACGCCCACCCGGTCACATGGCTGGCAAGCCACACCCACAAAATAATCCACGTTCACAGAGTGGTAGTAAAAAAAATTAGGAACCCGCCCCTGGGCCAGACCCTCTCTCTCTCAGCCCAACCCACCTCACGGGGTTGTTTTGTGGGGGAAATAGGAGGAGGGAGGAGTATTAGGTATGTTCACCACCTTGAGTTATTTGTAAAAATAATAAAGGCGGGAGACAAATAAATAAGATTTATGATTGATGCCCCTGTGAAAGCCACCTACAACTTTGCCTTCCATCGTGTCTATTATAGTGCCCTAGTCTTATTTTTTCTCTCTCTCTGCTCTTGATTGCATCCAATTTGACAAAATGATCCATGTGGGGACAAAAGGGAAAATAAGCCATGTACCAAATGTTTTCCAAAATACGAGCTATACTTCATTATCCAGTGCAATTTTCTCTCCTTGCCATACTTCTCTTTTGAATTTTAATCAAATATCATACAGCCCCTCGGATGAGAAAGGGTGGAGAGTGGGTAGGGGGGAAAAAACTGTAATGGTTCTTCTAATTGCTTGTTCTATGTCATTTGTAGCTAATTATCCGAGTCACACCTTTGCAGATTCTCCATATCTTTTCGAAACACCCTTTTCAAGTGAAAAACACCTCCAATATTAACTAAAAGGGAAGAGATCTGCAATTAAATGATCCTAGCAACAACGACCTCCAACTACAGGTAGTCCTTGACTTGCAACAGATCACTTAGTGACCAAGGTTATTTGAATTTTTAAAAAGTGACTTACGACGGTTTTTCGCCCTTACGGCCGTTGCAGTACCCACATGGTCTACACTCGCTTGGCAACTGACTCGCATTTATGACGGTCGCATTTTTTTTATTAAAAAGTTTTTTATTTATAAAACAAATAAAAAGACAAAACATACATAAAACATAAAGACATGACGGATCTTCTTCTAGTATACATATTTACAATCCGCTAATTCTGACATCATTATTCATCTTGAAATACAAAAACAAAGTCTCCGTTTTTCTTACATCTCTACCAAATTAATTTATAATCCTGGTTCTCCTTTTTCCCCACCAATAATATAATTTATTCCAGGTTTCAAAGTATCCAGTTTCATTTTTTTCCCCTTCAGTCTAACGTTAGCCTATCCATCTCCGCACATCAGTGGTGGGTTCCTACCGGAGCTGTCCAGTGCGTAGCTCCGGTAGGGAGCGGCCGATTGCGCAATTTACGCGCGACCGCTCCGGAGCTGTCTTTAATTTAATTTGCCGGTCCGTCGCACGCGTCGCCATCTTTTTTTGAGAATTTTTGGGCTTTTTTGCTTTTGCGCATGTGCGGAAGCAAACTCTCGCCGAAATCTTGCGGGGGGACACATGCACGAGAGAGATTTCGGTGAGATTTTGCTTCTGTGCATGCGTAGAAGCAAAATCACGCCGAAATCTCACGTGCGCATGCATCCCCTCACGAGATTTTGCTTCCGCGCATGCGCAGAAGCAAAAACACACGAGGGGTGCGCACATAGTGAGCGAGCGCACGAAACGTGGAGATGCGCACGCAGCGCACCGGTATCGGTAAGTGAGCAACCCGCCCCTGCCGCACATGATAGTATTTTATGTAAAATTTCTTCCTTTGTGGGTGTATTTTTATTTTTCCACTTTTGAGCAAAAGCTAGCCTTGCAGCAGTCAAAATATGTAGCATTAGATATGTTGTGTTTTTGTCATATTTGTCTATTGTTATCCCTAATAGAAAAAGTTCTGGTTTAAAGTCCAAATTTATTTTCAATATTTCTTCCAACCATTGTTTAATCGTTGCCCAGAATTCCCGGGGTCACTTGATCCCCTTTTGTGACCTTCTGACAAGCAGTGGGGAAGCCAGAATCACTTAACGACCGTGTTGCTAACTTAACTGCAGGGATTCACTTAACAACGGTGGCAAGAAAGGAGCGTAAAATGAGGCAAAACTCACTTAAGAAATGTCTCGCTTAACAACAGAAATTTTGGGCTCGGTTTTTGTGGTCATAAGTCGAGGATTACCTGTAGTTAACAAGGAGGGTGAATTAACTTTTTTTGGGGGGGTGGGGACATCAGGATTTTGAGGGACCAAAACTTCTGCAAGCAGCCCAAAATCTAATCTCCTAATATTGCAACAGGTCACAAAATGAGTCATACAACGTGAGATGCCCGTGGCTTTTAGAATGACTCAATTACGTGTGATGAATCACTCCAACAGAGCAAGTCCTATTTTCAAAATCAACTCCCATCAATATAGGATTGAATATACTTTTTTGCATGCCGTCTCAAAAAACAAAACAAAACAGACAAAAAAAAACCCCCGGTGCCACAAATTGATATGGATTTTCTGTAATTAGACAGAGTGTCAGTATGGTTACATTTCAGTAAATATTAAGTGCTTAGAAAATAACTGGAAACTTCAAATAGGGGTTGATTTGTTAGTTAGTCTCTATTTTCTTGCTAGGAAAATAATTACGGAATTCAAAATATTGGCTGCTATCGGTGCATTGTGTATAAATGTACGGCACCCTGAGTCCCTTGGGAGTTGGGCGGCTTATAAGAATGAGCAAAATAAAATAAATAAATAAATAAATAAATAAAATAAAATAGTTATGGCGTAAGAGGATAAAACAGGGAGCAGTGAACAAAGATGCTATATGTGTCGTCCTCGGGTTACGACCGTAATAGAACTTGGCAATTATGGTCACAAGTTGTGACGTTGTAAAGAGGGACACCATGTGACGAGACCCAATTTTACAGTCTTTTGTAAAACACGCTGGTTGTTGAGAGAACACTGCGGTTGTTAAGTGCACCTATTGTACGCTATGGGCTGTTTTTTTGCGAGAAACCAAAAGCAGTTTGGCTAATCACTAGGAGACTGGGAGTTCTAGTCCCGCCTTAGGTGTGAAAGCCAGCTGGGTGACTTTGGGCCAATCACCAGGAGACTGGGAGTTCTAGTCCTTCCTTAGTCATGAAAGCCAGCTGGGTGACTCTGGGCCAATCACCAAGAGCCTGCGAGTTCTAGTCCTTCTTTAGGCATGAAAGACAGCTGGGTGACTTCGGGCCAGTCACCAGGAGACTGGGAGTTCTAGTCCCGCCTTAGGTGTGAAAGCCAGCTGGGTGACTTTGGGCCAATCACCAGGAGACTGGGAGTTCTAGTCCCGCCTTAACTATCCAAGTCAGCTGGGTGACTTTGGGCCAATCACCAGGAGACACTGAGTTCTATTCCCGCCTTAGTTGTGCAAGTCAGCTGGGTGACTTTGGGCCAATCACCAGGAGACAGTGAGTTCTAGTCCCCGCCTTAGATGTGAAAGTCAGCTGAGTGACTTTGGGCCAATCACCAGGAGACACTGAGTTCTTGTCCCACCTTAGGCATGAAAGCTAGCTGGGTGACTTGACTATAAATCAATCACTAGGAGACTGTGGGTTCTAATCCCACCTGAATCGTGAAAACCGGCTGGGTGATCTTGGGCCAGTCCTTCTCCTTCAGCCCAATCTACCTCACAAAGTTGTTATTGTGTAAGGAGAGATGTTTGCCACCTGATAGGTTTATAAAAATAATAAAGGCAGGATTAATAAAAAAATTAAAAAAAATCCAACCTTAAAATGTTGCCTCAGATTATAGGACAATAAATAAAGTTTACCCTCTTCAAAAAGTAATCATAATTGGGGGTTCTGATCCTACCTCACATTCGAGTGTGTGTGTGTGTGTGTGTGTGTGTGTGTGTGTGTGTGTGTGTGTGTGTGTGTTGTTCCACTTGTCGTCGAATTAGCTTTTTATGCCAAGCCAGGACATTGTATTAGCCCCGATTAAAAGAATCACTTTCCAGGGGGTGACAAAAAGACCTCTACCATAACGACAAATAATGTCTGGAACCTTGTGTCAACTGACAGCGCATCCAAAATTTGTTTTCCAATGAACCTTTGCCGATTAACAGCTGTACCGAACCAAGAGATTTGCAAAGCCCACTCAGCACCCGTGAATTATACATTTCCAACTGTTTAAAGCTAATGTACCATAATCCCTCTGTGAAGATGGTGGGGGGGAAATAGCTGAGATGGTTACCTTTGGTAAGGTGAACGCTTGCAAATACATGATATTTAGAAGCTAGAAAGCCAACGAGGGCTTTCCATATGTTACATTCACCCAACACAACAATGCAGTAATAAGTACCGTATTTTTCGGAGTATAAGACGCACCGGAGTATAAGACGCACCTTAGTTTTGGGGGAGGAAAATAGGGGGAAAAAATCTACCTACCAGGTATTCATCTGGCTAGCGTCCTTAGTCTGTTCAGCTTCAGCACATTATTTTATCCTCTGGTTAGGGCTGAAAAGACCTTTTTCAGAGGGAGTAGGAATGAAAACAAGCCTGCAAAGACTTAGGGCAGGAAAAACTACTTCGGAGGGAGTAGGAATTAAAAAATGCTGCAAGCCGGTAAGATCGTTAGCACCTCGGTAGGGCTGAAAAGACCTTTTTCAGAGGGAGTAGGAATGAAAACAAGCCTGCAAAGATGGAGTAGGAAGCCGGGAAAATCGTTAGCACCTCCTTAGGGCTGGGGAAAAAAGCTTCGGAAAAGCTACATTCGGAGTATAAGACGCACCCAAATTTTAAGCCTCTTTTAGGGAGGAAAAAGGTGCGTCTTATACTCTGAAAAATACGGTAGGTATAAATAATTACCTACACACCTCAAAATCCTTACGTGCTCATAGCGGAGGCCACTGCCTTAAATTTATTTCACAAAGAAATGTTCATGACAGAACCCCACCGTTTAAATTAAATTAAATTAAATTAATTTAATTTAAATTAAATTAAACCGAACATGCCCAGAAAGTTCAGGAGACCCAATTAAGTTAAAATGCAACCCACAATCACCTTTTTATGCAAATGGGTAAGAGGGCTTATTACAGGATATGCTAATACTGAGTTTCAAATCCCTTAGATGATGGATGAACAATAGGGCTAAAGACTCCCTAAGCCAAGTTTTGTTTTGGTTTTTTAAAATTTTGCTATTATTTAGACAGCAATCAGAAGGACCCAGGCTGTATCGTTTTCTTGGTAATTGTTATATTCCAGGTAGTCCTCGATTTTACAACCATTCATTTAACATTTAAGGGGCGTGCATAAGTGCAGTAACCTGCCTACCGTGCCTGTCCTAATGTCCCCATGCATTCGTAACCATCTCATGTATTCATAATCATGTTTATTCATTTTATATATTCACAATCATGTTTATACTTTTTCTGTAATCTTATATATGCTTGACAAAATAAAATAAATAAATAAATAAACAATGGTTCAAAGTTTAACAACAGCCTCAGAAAAACTGATTTACCATCTTTCCCTGTGATCACAATTCAGGTTGCTGGGCAACCGGCTTGCATTTACAACCGGTTGCAACATCCTGTGGTTATAATTAAGTAAGTATAAGTAAGGGCTGGCTGAGTTTTCCTGGGTTTGACCTTCTGCCCAGCCTCTCTTGCTCCTCAAACTGCAGTCACAATGGGAGGATCTGGCTCGCCTGTTGCTTGGTGACATGATAGCAGTCTTCCAGGATTTTAGGGGCTGCCACAAAGAAGAGGGAGGGGGTCAACCTAGAATACTGCGTCCAGTTTTGGTCACCACACTATAAAAAAGATGTTGAGACTCTGGAAAGCGTGCAGAGAAGAACAACCAAGATGATTAGGGGACTGGAGCAGGGGCGGGTTGCTCACTTACCTCGCTGCCGGAGCCATGCGCGCGCATCTCCACGCTTCGGGGGGGCGCACTCACTATGCGTGCGCGCTCACTACGTGTGCATGCCCCCTCAGGCGATTTTGCTTCTGCACATGCGCAGAAGCAAAATTTTGCTGAAATCTCACGCGCATGCACAACCCCTTGCGAGATTTCGGCGTGATTTTGCTTCCACGCATGCGCAAAAGCAAAATTGCCAAAAATCAGCGGGGGAAAATGGCGATGCACCGGGTGGATCGGCAGAGAGGGCTCCGGAGCGGTTGCGAAATCCACCGCTCCCTACCGGAGCTGCGTACTGGGCAGCTCCGGCAGGAACCCACCTCTGGACTGGAGGCTAAAACATACAATGAACGGTTGCAGGAACTGGGCATGGCTAGTCTAATGAAGAGAAGGACCAGGGGAGACAAGGAATAATGGATGCAAACTGAAGAAGGAGAGATTCAACCTGGAAATAAGAGAAATTTCCTGACAATGAGAACAATTAATCAGGGGAACAGCTTGCCTCCAGAAGTTGTGGGTGCTCCATCCCTGGAGGTGTTTAAGAAGAGACTGGACAGCCACCTGTCTGAAATGGTGTAGGGTCTCCTGCTTGAGCAGGGGGCTGGACTAGAAGACCTTCAAGGTCCCTTCCAGCTCTATTGAGAATGAATAATTGGCCACCTTCCCAGTTTCCGATAAAAAAAAATGTCCACTGGGTTATTTTAATATTACATGTATTGACAGCAGCAAGAATTGTATTTGTGCCACACTGGAAAAATGAGGAAACACCCACAGAAGAAGAAATAATTAAAAAAAATATTAGACTGTGCAGAAATGGACAGATTGACACAGAAGATAAAAGGAAAAGAAGACAGAATATTTTTGAACTTTGGACTTGTTTTATCAATGGTTGGATAATAGAGGTATGTAAACAAATCTGACTGAGACAGTATGCGGTTCACTAAGCACTTATTGTATACAAAGAGAAAACATATAAATAAATAATTTTTTTTAAAAGAAATGTCCACTGGGGAACTTGATTTATATAATGACCACGCCGATACAGCTTCACAACTTTGGTAAAACGGTTGCAAAACCAGGTCTGAAGGAAGGAAAACTGTCTCGTGATATTCTTCTAAGTTAGGTGAAAAAAAATGAAATTGCTTACTTTAGCTACCAGTAGTCCTCAACTTACAACAGTCCGTTGAATGACCGTTCAAGATTACCACAGCGCTGAAAAAAGCGAGCTATGAAAAGTTTTTCATACGTACATGACCACTGCAGCATCTGCACGGTCACATGATCAAAATTATGTATTAGAGTTTGTTGCAGAAAAAATTGATTTCCAGAAGCACACACAGATGACTGATTCAGCCGGATTCATTAACTTCTTTATAAACGTAGTAATATTATATATATATATATATATATATATATATATATATATATATATATATATATATATATATATATATATATATATATATATATATATATATATATATATATATATATATATATATATATATATATATATATATTTACAATACCATTAGCAGAGTTCTTCTTCAATGTAGCAACAGTTAAAAGTAAAACACTAGCAGCTTCTAGTTCAGAGAGTACAGAGTGGACAGAGAGTAGAGAGTGAACAGAGCCACGCCCAGCCTTAAGCTTAAGTTTTCAGTTTCGATTCTCTGCACAGACTCAGAAGTGTTTAACTCCCATTGGCTGACTTAGTTGCTACGCCTATTCATTGGCTGACCTTGTTACCACTGGCTCTCCCAGTCATGAATATTTTAACATTATGGACGCTTGGCAACTGGCCCATATTTATGATGGTTGCAGTATCCCCGGGGTGATGTGATCCCTTTTTACGACCTTCTCAACAATGGGGGCATCAGATTCACTTAACAACCATGTTACTTACTCAGTAATTGCAGTGATTCACTTAACAACCAAGGCAAGAAAGTTTGCAAAAAAAAGGGATAAAACTCACTTAAGAAATGTCTCACTTAACAACACAAATTTTGGGCTCAATTGTGGTCGTAAGGTGAGGACTACCTGGGTTTAAGCCTGGCTCTGGTTGTTTGCACTGGACCCCTGACGCCTTACTTAGAATATTCACAGGAGATCCAATTTTTGATCTCAGCCACAAGAAAGTTTGGACTTTCCAAAGCTACCGGGGATGCTTTTAATAGAAATAGAAATAAAAGGTATAATAAAATTAAAAAAATAGAAATAAAAGGCAACTCCCGCCTTCAAAACTGAACTGCAAACAGGAGAACAATGCCAGACTTTCGCCTATTATCAAACCATCTTTGATTGGAAAAGAAAGAAACTGGATATTTTTTGAACTTGGGACTTATTTTATCAATGGCTAGCTGACAAAAACAGGAGCTAGAAACAGGGAAATATATGAAAAGATCAGTGATACAAGGAAGACGTGTTAAATTGGTTAAACATATAGTATGAACAACAAAGATGATTGGGGGCTGGAGGCTAAAACATATGAAGAACGGTTGCAGGAACCGGGTATGTGTAGTTTAATGAAAAGAAAGACCAGGGGAGACATGATAGCAGTGTTCCAATATCTCAGGGGTTGCCACAAAGAAGAGGGGGGTCAAGCTATTCTCCAAAGCACCTGAAGGCAGAACAAGAAGCAATGGGTGGAAACTAAACAAGGAAAGAAGCAACTTAGAAGTAAGGAGAAATTTCCTGACAGTGAGAACAATTAATCAGTGGAACAGCTTGCCTCCAGAAGTTGTAAATGCTCCAACACTGGAAGTTTTAAAGAAGATGTTGGATAACCATTTGTCTGAAGTGGTGTAGGATTTCTTGCCTGGGCAGGGGGTTGGACTAGATGACCTCTGAGGTCCCTTCCAACTCTGTTATTCCATTCTATTCTATGATTATTGCTGTTATTAATATTAGTATAATTGATATTAATGCAATGAATATTGTTGTAAACACTTTATTACTTCCTAAAATGATTTGTACCCAGACAACACGCTGTTCAATTGAAGTTGTAATTCTTATATGCTATAAAAATAAAATAAAAACTTATTACCAAAAACACACCACCCCATCCTTGATTGCATTGTCTAAAACAGAAATTAGCTACAGATATTCCTCAACATACGACCACAATTGATGCCCAAAATTTCTGTTGCTAAGTGAAATGTTTGTTATGTGAGTTTTGCCCCATTTTACGACCATTTTTGGCCAAAGCTGTTAAGTGAGTCACTGCAGTGGTTCAGTTAGCAAAAACGGTTGTTAAATGAATCTGGCTTCCCCGTTGATTTTGCTTGTCGGAAGGTCGCAAAAGGTGGATCGCGTGATCCCCGGGGCGCTGCCACTGTCGTAAATATGAACCAGTTGTCAAACCTCTGCATGTAAATCACGTGACCATGGGGATGCTGCAACGGTCATAAGTGTGAAAAATGGTCATAAGTCGGTTTTTTCAGTGCCATTGTATCTTCGAATGGTCACTAAAACAAACTGTTGCAAGTCCAGGACTCCCTATACTAGAAAAATACACACAAAGAATTCTGAAATAATTTCGTTATAATCTCAAGAATCAGAAAGATTCAGCAGCCAACACGGTCCAACAAGACCATGTCTAGCTGATATTCAGCCTGAATTTTAATTACTGATCACAGTGGTAAGCTTCCTGCCCCCAATATTCATCGGCTGAGCAATTAAACTTGGCAAGGGTTCTAATCCCAACAAAAAAAAAAGATGAAAGATGAAAGACAGAGAAAGGCAAAATTAGCTACACATGATAGGATTGAATGCACTGATTTCTTTTCGTAACATATTTATGTTGTCAAAACAAAACAAAAGCTTCCCATTTGATAAAAGAAAGCAGAAAATTCTCTCATGGAAAGAAAATGCAGACAATTCTTCTTTCATGCAGGTTTTTCCCCCCCATTCTCAATATTAACCCTTGTTAATTTTTATTCTGTGTTTAAATAACGTTCTATTGAGGGAGTGAATCTTTTTTACTCCTTTTCTCCGTTCTCAATATTAGTCTTTGTTTTCTTTTTTCTTTTTTTTTATTAAAATAATATTTATTGAATTTTCCTTTAAAAACATAACAATACACACAACAACAAAAATAAACACAACAGAAAAAAAAACAAATACAAAAACTGTAGAAAACACTACAGTAAGCAAATATCAGCCTAGAGGTAGAGCTCTTGCCTCACAATCAAGAGGTTGTGAGTTTGATCCTAGGTAGAGGCAGATGGTCTCCTGCTTGGGCAGGGGGTTGGACTAGATGACCTGCAAGGTCCCTTCCAACTCTGTTAATCTGTTAATCATACACAATCAACTACAAACATAAGGCCGACTAATATTAGTCTTTGTTTTCATTCTGCATTTAAAATTATGATAACATTTTTTTTAATTCTTTCTTCATTCTTCTTTCATCGTTTCCAAGTATACCGTATTTTTCGGAGTATAAGATGCACCTTTTTCCTCCCTAAAAGAGGCTGAAAATTTGGGTGCGTCTTATACTTCAAATGTAGCTTTTCCGAAGCTTTTTCCCCCAGCCCTAATGAGGTGCTAACCATCTTCCCGGCTTCCTACTCTGTAGTTTTTTCCAGCCCTAAGTCTTTGCAGGCTTGTTTTCATTCCTACTCCCTCTGAAAAAGGTCTTTTCAGTCCTAATGAGGTGCTAACGATCTTACTGGCTTGCAGCATATTTTAATTCCTACTCCCTCAAAGTAATATTTTTCCAGCCCTAAGTCTTTGCAGGCTTGTTTTCATTCCTACTCCCTCTGAAAAAGGCTTTTTCAGCCCTAACCAGGGGATAAAATAATGTGCTGAAGCTGAACAGACGAAGGATGCTAGCCAGATGAATACCTGGTAGGTAGATTTTTCCCCCTATTTTCCTCGCCCAAAACTAAGGTGCGTCTTATACTCCAGTGCGTCTTATACTCCGAAAAATACGGTAAGTCCTTCTCAGTTTTTATGGATTAAAAATTGCAATAACGTTTTATTTTATTTTTTAAAAAAAACTTCTTTCTTTCATTTTCTCCGTTCTAAATATCAATTCTTAAGTTTTTATTCTGTATTTAAAACTACAATAGCATTTTATTTTTTTAAAAAAAAACTTGTTTCTTTCATTGTTCTTTTTTTCCACTCTAAAGATAAGCTCTTGTTAGTTTTCATTCTGCATGAATAACTGTAATAAAATGTTATTCTCTAAAAAAAGGAAAAGAAAATGCAGACGGAAAGATTTGTTAATACTTTAAAACAATCCACTGAATTGAGCCCTGCAAGAAAATAACTTTTATTATTATCGTATTCAGGTTTCCTCCTCTAAACCATCTCAAGTCTAGACAGCAGGATTGATCTCCGCTGAGCTGAGAGCAAACAGAAAATGTTCAAACACAGAGGAAGGCGAAACGTCCTGTACTCAGCGGGCTTCAGATTCCCCAGTATAATAAGTACTGGGCTAAATCGCAGTAGTAGGGAAGGGAAGGGAAGGGGGAGGGAGGGAGGGAGGGAGGGAGGAAGGAAGGAAGGGGAAGGAAGGAAGGAAGGGGAAGGAAGGAAGGAAAGAAAAAGGAAGGAAAGAAGAAGGAAGGAAGGAAGGAAGGAAGGAAGGAAGGAAGGAAGGAAGGAAGGGAGAGAGGAAGGAAGGAAGGAAGGGAGAGAGGAAGGAAGGAAGGAAGGAAGGAAGGAAAGAGAGAGGAAGGAAGGGAGGGAGGGAGGGAGGAAGGAAGGAAGGAAGGGAGGGAGGGGAAGGAAGGAAGGAAAGAAAAAGGAAGGAAAGAAGAAGGAAGGAAGGAAGGAAGGAAGGGGAAGGAAGGAAGGAAAGAAAAAGGAAGGAAGGGAGAGAGGAAGGAAGGAAGGAAGGAAAGAGAGAGGAAGGAAGGGAGGGAGGAAGGAAGGAAGGGGAAGGAAGGAAGGAAAGAAAAAGGAAGGAAAGAAGAAGGAAGGAAGGGAGAGAGGAAGGAAGGAAGGAAGGAAGGGGAAGGAAGGAAGGAAAGAAAAAGGAAGGAAAGAAGAAGGAAGGAAGGGAGAGAGGAAGGAAGGAAGGAAAGAGAGAGAAAGGAAGGGAGGGAGGGAGGGAGGGAGGGAGGAAGGAAGAAAGGGGAAGGAAGGAAAGAAAAAGGAAGGAAAGAAGAAGGAAGGAAGGAAGGAAGGAAGGAAGGAAGGAAGGAAGGAAGGAAGGAAGGGGAAGGAAGGAAGGAAAGAAGAAGGAAGGAAAGAAGAAGGAAGGAAGGGAGAGAGGAAGGAAGGAAGGAAGGAAAGAGAGAGAAAGGAAGGGAGGGAGGGAGGGAGGGAGGGAGGGAGGAAGGAAGGAAAGGGAGGTGAGATGGAGGGAGAGAGGAATAAGGGAGAGACAGGGAAGGGAGGAAGGGGAGAAAGGACGGAAGGACGGAAGGAACCAAGGAAAGGAAACGAGAAGGAAGGAGAGAGAGAGGAAGGAAGAAAGGAGGAAGGGAGGGAGGAGAAAAAAGAAAGAGAGGGAGGGAGGGAAGGAAGGAAGGAAAGAGGGAGGGAGGGAGGAGAGAGAGAGGGAGGGAGGAAGAGAGGAAGGAGAGAGGGAGGGAGAGGCGCAGAAGGAAGGCAGATGTCCAGACCTGTTCTTCCACTCCCAGAAACCCGTTTAAAATACTTCTTCCTCCCAAGCATAAATCATTCACTGGTGATATTTAGCCGACACGCAGAGTGATTGTTATTAAATATCACATCTGTATGGTGGATGAGGTCATGTCTATTAAGACCGGTCATTCCCTTGTTTTTTTTTTTTTTAAGTGATGGCCAACTCTTTGCCCTCCCTAAAAGACCCCAAGGTGGCTGAGGTTTCTTTCATCAGCAGGAACTGCTAACTATGGAGGGTTGGAGCAAAATGCTTTTTTTTTTTGAGAACACCAGGGACGAACCTGTGTTCCTTTCCCCGCATTCTCCACTGCGATGGGCCATATTTCTGATTTATGAATTCATTTCCTCGCCGCATGCTGTGCTTAGAGGAGACTCGGAGCAGTTTCCAGGTTGAAATAATTGCTTGCCATTAATTTGGTAGCGGTTCGGACGGGAGGGAGGGGCAACATTTGGAGGGGACTTTTCATGCTTGCAGAGATCAGAAAAGATGGGGAAGGGTCACTGGCAAGGCTGGGCAGGGGGCAATCCAGGGGTGAAATCCAGCAGGTTCTGACAGGTTCTGGAGAACCGGTAGCAGAAATGTTGAGTAGTTTTGGAGAACTGGCAATACCACTTCTGGCTGGCCCCAGGAGTGGGGAGGGAATGGGGATTTTGCAGTATCCTTCCCTGCTACATCCACCAAGCCACGCCCACCAAGCCACGTCACGCCTACCAAGCCACGCCAGGGAGGGAGGGAGGGAGGAAAGGAAGAACAATAGCAATAGCAATAGCACTTAGACTTAAATAACACTTCACAGTGCTTTACAGCCCTCTCTGAGTCGTTCACAGAGCCAGCCTATTGCCCCCAACTATCTGGGTCCTCATTTTTATCAACCTCGGAAGGATGGAAGGCTGAGTCAACCTTGAGCCGGTCAGGATCGAACTGCTGGCAATGTGAGCAGAGTCAGCCTGCAATACCACATTCTAACCACTGCGCCAACCACGTCTCAAAAATGGGCATTCATGTCACCGTGGAATCCGACAAAGGGCTATGCCGGTGAGCTGGTTGCCAAGTGCCCAAAAGGTGACCACCTGACCTCAGAGGTGGCCACCGACACTTCAAAATTGAGTCATAAGTCGAGAACTCCCTTTACTAGAACCGTGGCTAAAACTAAAAGTGTCCACTTTGCTCGGGGCTGTTCTGGCCACATTCTGAAATGCGTTTCTGTTGATTTTATCTTTTTGGCTCGGGTAAAAACTCCGTGGCAGATTGGCTTCCTAAAATAACTCCAATCCAATGACTCGAATCCAATGTCTGTAGGAAGGAAAATAACTCTCAAAAGCAATTGCTCTCCCCAGGATGCAAAGAGGGAGAACGGCGGCCAGGAAGGGGCTGCGTCATCTCTGCATTCCTCTTACAAATAGTCGACTTACGACCGTTCGTATAGAATAGAATAGAATAGAATAGAATAGAATAGAATAGAATAGAATAGAATAGAATAGAATAGAATAGAATAGAATAGAATAGAATAGAATAGAGGAGGAGGAGGAGGAGGAGGAGGAGGAGGAGGAGGAGGAGGAGGAGGAGGAGGAGGAGGGAAAGAAGATGGAGAAGGATAAGAATGAGAAAAGTAGAAGCAAAAGGAAAGGAAAGGAAAGGAAAGGAAAGGAATGGAATGGAATGGAATAGAATAGAATGAAGATGATGGAGGAGGAGGAGGAGGAGGAGGAGGGAAAGAAGATGGAGAAGGATAAGAATGAGAAAAGTAGAAGCAAAAGGAAAGGAAAGGAAAGGAAAGGAAAGGAAAGGAAAGGAAAGGATGATGGAGGAGGAGGAGGAGGAGGAGGAGGAGGAGGAGGAGGAGGAGGAGGAGGAGGAGGAGGAGGAGGAGGAGGAGGAGGAGGAGGAGGAGGGAAAGAAGATGGAGAAGGATAAGAATGAGAAAAGTAGAAGCAAAAGGAAAGGAAAGGAAAGGAAAGGAAAGGAATGGAATGGAATGGAATAGAATAGAATGAAGATGATGGAGGAGGAGGAGGAGGAGGAGGAGGGAAAGAAGATGGAGAAGGATAAGAATGAGAAAAGTAGAAGCAAAAGGAAAGGAAAGGAAAGGAAAGGAAAGGAAAGGAAAGGAAAGGAATGGAATGGAATGGAATGGAATGGAATGGAATGGAATAGAATAGAATAGAATAGAATAGAATAGAATAGAATAGAATAGAATAGAATAGAATAGAATTCTTTATTGGCCAAGTCTGATTGGACACACAAGGAATTTGTCTTTGGTGCATATGCTCTCAGTGTACATAAAAGAAAAGACACATTTGTCAAGAATCATGAGGTAAAAAACACTTAATGATTGTCAAAGGGTACAAATAAGCAATCAGGAAACAATCAATATTAATATAAGTCGTAAGGATACAAGCAACAAGTTACAGTCCTACAGTCACAAGTGGGAGGAGATGGGTGATAGGAACGATGAGAAGATTAATAGTAGTGTAGACTTTGTAAATACCCACCACTGTACCCCATCACTGGAACATTTGTTTTAAGTGGACAACTATTTGTCCGGAAAAGTATAGGGTCACTTGCTCGAGCAGTGGGTTGGGCTAGAAGACCTCCAAGGTCCCTTTCCTGCCCTATGATTCTATGATTCTATTCTTGCTTTCTCCCCTTCCCCATTTTCTTTTTCTGCCCTTTTTAGTTCCGAAGCATTGAAGCGTTTTAGGTATAAAGTGAGATTTCTTGATTTTTCCCACTCTCTTTCCAATTAAATAGATGAAGTTGGTTCCATGTATTTCTTTGAATTAAAAAACAACAATTCAAGAGTACGGGGAAGAAAGGTGTCTCCCCACACCTTCCTATCTAGTGAAAAATAAGCATTGAGAAGAGATTCTTTGGAATTAAATCTGTTTTTTCAACAATTACTTTGCAAAACCCTCTGACCGCTTCCAGCCACCGAGTCCTTCCTGTGATTTCCTGCGTCTTAAATTATGCGAACCCGGCAGTTTCAGTAATAACTCAACCTTCCTTTCTTTCGGCTTTGAAAAATAAATATTTGGGAGTGGGGCATGCCCGTTTGCAACCGAAATGAGTCTGGTTTTTCATCGCTGCCAGGCTGGGATGGGATTTATCGATTTAAAAACAAGGTTTGTCACATGCAAAGGATTTGAACATCTTTTTTCACAGTTATCGCTCAAAAAGGAAACTTGTTTTGCCAAAGATTGTGGAAATTTGAAATTCTATCGGTGACCCTGGCGTTTTTGAGAATCCCGGATGGATGGGCTCCAAAAGACCAATCTTTCTCCAGGGAAAATCCTACATTTTTCCACTGAAAATGGGGATCCTACTATTTTCTTCCGATTCAGCCCATGTTCCCATAATGGCCACATGCCGCCCACTGTATATTTGTTGAGAAAAATCACTGCGATGTGATTCAGAGCTTGTCGCCATTTCTGTTTTTAGCTCTCAAATGTGCTTTGGCATCTTCTTGTTTTGCCAGTGGTTCCTTGGCATGGCTGCGGGTGTTGACAGACTGAAAACATGTCTCCTTTGGCGTTTCCTTTCCTTGGTTCCTTCCTTCCTCCCCTCTCTCCCTTCCCTGTCTCTCTCTCTTATCCCTCTCTCCCTCCATCTCACCTCCCATTCCTTCTTTCCTTCCTTCCTTCCTTCCTCCCTCCCTTCCTTCTTTCCCTCCTTCCTTCCTCTCTCCTTTTCTTTCTTTTCTTTCTCCCTTTCTCTTCTTCCTTCCTCCTTCCTTTCTTTCTTTTTCACTTTCTCTCCTTCCTTCCTCCTTTCCTTTCTCTCTCTTTCTCCCTTTCTCCCCTTCTTCCTTCCTTCCTTCCTCCTTCTTTGGCACCTTCTTGTTTTGCCAGTGGTTCCTTGGCATGGCTGCAGGTGTTGACAGACTGAAAACATGTCTCCTTTGGCGTTTCCTTTCCTTGGTTCCTTCCTTCCTCCCCTCTCTCCCTTCCCTGTCTCTCTCTTATCCCTCTCTCCCTCCATCTCACCTCCCATTCCTTCTTTCCTTCCTTCCTCCCTTCTTTCCCTCCTTCCTTCCTCTCTCCTTTTCTTTCTTTTCTTTCTCCCTTTCTCTTCTTCCTTCCTCCTTCCTTTCTTTTTCACTTTCTCTCCTTCCTTCCTCCTTTCCTTTCTCTCTCTTTCTCCCTTTCTCCCCTTCTTCCTTCCTTCCTTCCTCCTTCTTTTTCTTTTCTCTTTCTCTCTTCATCTTCTTTCTTTCCTCCTTTTCTCTTTCTCTCTCTCTCTTTTCTTTTTCTTTCTTTCTTTCTTTCTCTCTCCCTCCCTCTTCCTTCCTTCCTCCCCCCGGCTCTCCCTCCCTCCCTCCCTTCTGTGTTCTCAACCTTCGCAAGTTTAAGATGTGTGGACGTCAACTCCCAGAATTCCCCAACCAATGCGGAGTGGGGAATTCCCACCTGTTGGGAAGCCACTCACCTGGCTAGGGGATTCTGGGAGTCGAAGTCCAGACATCTTCAATTTGCCAAGCTTCAGAAACACTGCTTCTCAACAACCCAGCCAAGGCTATTTAATGAGAACAGATCTTGCAAACGTCTCTCTGGATCTTCTCCAGGCCCAGAATATCCTCATGCTGTTCAGGCATCGCAAGGCCGGCATTTGCCGCCCCAAAACCGACACTAAGTGAGAACCATCGGCTTTCCTGTTTTGCACTCAAAGAGAGCTTTGCCGATGACCCAGGTCTCGGCTGCAGCCCAGTTAAATGAATGTGCTTTGGAAATTAGCCAGTCTGGGAAAACGAATTGGCACTTGCGGCTCTCTAGGTGTACCTTGGAAGGTAATGAAGCGAAAGAAACACAGGTGTTTAAAGAGGAGAAGTGGGGGAAAGAAAGGAGAGAGAAACCTCAGGTACCGACGGCGTAATTTGAAAAATCTCCCTCGATGCATCACAACTGTGTGCCAATCACTAACTGTCCCACTGCTTCTCCTTGCTTCAGTAAATAGAGGCTACAGCTAAGCGAGGGAAGCTTCTCCCTGTAAATTATTTGCAGTGCAAGAACCAGCTCAGACCGGCAATTAACATTTACTCGACCGAGCCTTCAAAATTCTCCCTACTGTTTTTCCTCCTATGGAGATGGGCCTGAGGGGTCCTTGGTGCTCTATGAGCTTGCTTGTTTTCTTGCATACGTTTCATTACCTAACTAGGCAACATCATCAGGGATGGAAGGGAGGTGGGGGGGCAGGAGGGGGAGGAGCAGGAGGAGGAGGATTGTAGGGTCCTTGTGCTCTATAAGCTTGCTTGTTTTCTTGCAGACGTTTCATTACCTAACTAGGCAACATCATCAGGGCTGGAAGGGGGGGAGGAGGAGGAGGACGACGACAACTGTAGGGTTTTAGCGACGACACTATAGAGCACTGCACACCAAGACAACTAGGCACAAGGACAGTTTTTTCCGGAATGCCATTACTCTGCTAAACAAATAATTCCCTCACCACTGTCAAACTATTCACTAAGGCTGCATTACTATTACTATTAGTCTTCTCATCGTTCCTATCACCCATCTCCTCCCACTTATGACTGTAACTTGTTGCTTGTATCCTTACGATTTATATTAATATTGATTGTTTCCTGATTGCTTATTTGTACCCTATGACAATCATTAAGTGTTGTACCTCATGATTCTTGACAAATGTATCTTTTCTTTTATGTACACTGAGAGCATATGCACCAAAGACAAATTCCTTGTGTGTCCAATCCCACTTGGCCAATAAAGAATTCTATTCTATTCTATTCTATTCTATTCTGTTCTGTTCTGTTCTATTCGATTCGATTCGATTCGATTCGATTCTATTCTATTCTATCCCATTCTCAATAAAGATTCTATTCTATTCTATTCTATTCTATTCTATTCTATTCTATTCTATTCTATTCTATTCTATTCTATTCTATTCTATTTCTATCCCATTCTCAATAAAGATTCTATTCTATTCTATTTCTACCCCATTCTCAATAAAGATTCTATTCTATTCTATTTCTATCCCATTCTCAATATTCTATTCTATTCTATTCTATTCTATTCTATTCTATTCTATTCTATTCTATTCTATTCTATTCTATATAGTCTCTGAGCTTGTTTTCTTGCAGATGTTTCTCGTTGACTTGCTGGTTTATCTCTCGTGCTGTTTTAATCAACCGTTTTACCGTTGTCTTCTTTGCGTTTTGTCGACTGCTCAGAAACAGTTTTCCCTAGAGGGTGATCCCCAAATCCTTAAATATGAAAAGAATGCAATTTAAAAAAAAAAAAAAGCCCCGTAGCCCGAGTGAAGAACCGGGACGAGGAAAGGAAATTGAGATCTCTCTGCGGGCATTTAGGATTGGATATGACTCCACCAGAGAAAAAAGGCTGGTTCGCAGGAGACGTTAAACGACGGCCCTTGCTTCTGAGATTTTAAATTAAGCTCTATGGTGGTTCCATATTTAAGGGTTCTTACCTTTTGCTCTCCCTTTTTGGGTTGACGAAATCTTTTCTATCAACTAATTCTGTACGTTGCTGATCACAATTTTGAAGGCGCCGGTCTCTCACTCCATGCAAATGTTACGGCAAGGAGAGGACAACAGGGATATTAGTCCCACAACTGAGTCCCACGAGAGTTGGGCGGCATATAAAAGCGACCAAATAAATAAATAAAAAATAGGACGGGGGAAAGAAATGTCACAATTGCCATGCAAACACAATTGCCATGCCAAGCTTTGCCCATTGGTTACCAAGAACAGGTGGTCCTCAACTTACGACCACAATTGAGCCCAAACGTTCCGTTGCTAAGCGAGAATGTTGTTAAGTGAGTTATTTCCTCCCCACCCCATTTAACTACCTTTCTTGCCACCGTTGGTCCAGGGAATCGCTGCCAGTCGTGAAGTTAGTGACTCGTGGTTGTTAAGTGAATCTGGCTTCCCCATTGACGTTGTCTGTCGCAAAAGGGGATTGCATGACATGCACACACTCACATCCCGGGACTCTGCAACCGTCATAAACATGAGTCATGTCAGAAGGCCGCAAAAGGGGATCACATGATCTTGAGGCACAGCAACGGTGGTAAGTATCAACCAGTTGCGAAGCGTCCGAATTTGGATCACGTGGTCACAAAGACGCTAGGACGGCTGTAAGGGTGAAAATTGTTCGCAAGCCACTTCTTTCTGTGCCGTTGTAACTTCGAACGGTCACTAAGTGAGTAGTTATAAGTCAAGGACTTCCTGTAAGTGGGTATTTAAAGTATGTAAATGCAATATTCGTAAAGGTGTACAGGTGGGGAGTGGAGAAGTGTTTTCATAATATTCTGCGAAGACTATTCTATTTTTTTATTCAATTTCTCAAACCAGGCTTTCAGCTTTCTCTGTAAATCTTAAGCCATTTGTTATTTTGTTTTCCTCCTATTCAGTGGTGGGTTGCTGCCGGTTCGGGCCGGTTCGCCCATACCAGTGGCAGGAATTTGCCCCCGCTCGCTGAACCGGCAGCAATGGCCGGCTGGCCACGCCCTCAAACCGGTTCTCCGGTCGCTGCTTCCTGAAAGCGGCTGGCAAAGGCTTTTGCGCATGCACAGAGTGTCATTTGCGCGACGTGATGGGGACGCGCACAAGTGAGGCGCGCACTTCCGGCGCAATGCGAACCGGTAGAGAGGGTAAGTAGAACCCACTTCTGCTCCTAGTGTCTCGTGTTTGCTTTTGATATAGATAAGATTTTGCACCGGCAATGTATTGCCTTCCATTCCTGAAGGTTTAGCAGGAAGGAATGGGCTTTTAATAAACACGAAAGAAAACACACCCTATGTGAAACGTGTTTTTTTTTTTGCCCTGCATTGGAAGAGAAAGAAAATAACTATTTTGGCAGGGGGAAGCGACGAAGTTCGGTTTATTTTGAAAACATTTTGTCGTTTTTGAAACCTTGGACTGGATAGATTCCAATTCTACAGAGCCATTTCAGGGGCAAAGTGCTTTAGTTTGCCAAAAGGAAAAAAAAAAGACAATTCAGATCTAAAAATATTTCAGATGTTTACAAGCTGAACTGAAAACGTTAACGGTTTAAGCAGCAAGAGAAAAAGCCAGCTTATTATTACAAAGTAAAACAAATCAATATGAACTAATCCATATTCCTTTTTTTTTCTTTAAACAAAATGAATTCATAGCCTTTGCGATGCTTTTCCACATTCTTCTTTGAATTCCTTTTAAAAAATGTGAGCCGGCAGTTTATTTTTTCCACCTCTGACCACTCTGTCTTAACTTTGAGAATTTCAAAACAAACCTAAAATTTGCATACAGATAGTCCCCTACTTATAACCAGCAGCGATTCGCTTAATAACCATGTTAGAAAAAGTCATTAATAGAGGGAAGACTTGCTTAACAACCGTCTTGCTTAGCCCAGTGAAATTCTGATCCTAATTACAGTTGTAAGTTAAGGATTTACCTGCACTGGCTTCAAGAAATATTCCATTTTTGAAAAAAATGTTATTTTTCTCTCCCAAATAATAGAAGAAAGAAAGAAAGAAAGAAAGAAAAAGAAAGAAAGAAAGAGAGGGAGGGAGGGAGGGAGGAAGGGAAGAGGGAGGGAGAAGAGAGGGAGGGAGGAAAGAAGGAGGGAGGGAGGGAGGAAGGGAGGGAGGAGAAGGAAGGAGAGAGGGAGGGAGGAAGGGGAAGGAAGGGTAAGGAAGGGAGGGAGGGAGGGGGGAGGGAGGAAGGAAAGAAGGAGGGAGGGAGGGAGGGAGGAAAAAAAAGGAAGGGAAAGGGAGGGAGGAAAAGAAAAGAAAAGAAAAGAAAAGAAAAGAAAAGAAAAGAAAAGAAAAGAAAAGAAAAGAAAAGAAAAGAAAAGAAAAGAAAAGAAAAGAAAAGAAAAAGGAAATCACTCTCCCTTTGGCATAGATTTCATAATATTTTACAATTCAAGACACTTTTATGTGCAATTTGATTTACAGTGCTCAAACGAACATGTGTTAAATGGAAGTGATTGATATCAATTTAATTTTGTTTTAGTGTTACAGCATCACTGTCAATTAATCTGTTGGATGGGTGTACTTTACTGTTTTTCTTTTGTAACTTTACATTGCCTTTTCTGCATTTTTTCAAGTGATTCACTTATAACAACTGTGGTGAGAAAGGTCGTAAAATGGGGCAAAACTCACTGAACAAATGTCTCACTTAGCAACAGAAAGAAATTTTGGGCTCAATGATGGTCGTAAATCAAGGACTACCTTTATTGGGCCAGATTAGCTACAAAACAAACAGGCGATCCACCACGTCAGTTCTGCATGGAATAACTGGGCTTATTAAAACAGGAGGGGAAATCACCCCAAATGTATTTATTTATATACTGCATTTAAGTCAAGGTGGTGAACGAATCGCCCACACCTTTCTCTTCCTATTTACCCCACAACAAGATCCCTGTGAGGTGGGTTAAGAAAGCCCAAAGTCACCCAGCCAGCTTTCATGACTAAGGCAGGACTAGAACTCCCAGGCTCTTGGTGATTGGCCCAGAGTCACCCACCTGGCTTTCATGACTAAGGCAGGACTAGAACTCAGTCTCCTAGTGATTGGCCCAAAGTCACCCAGCTGGCTTTCATGACTAAGGCGGGACTAGAACTCACAGTCTCCTGGTGATTGGCCCAAAGTCACTCAGCTGTCTTTCATGCCTAAGGCGGGACTAGACTCACCATCTCCTAGTGATTGGCCCATAGTAACCTAGCTGATTTTCAAGGCTAAGGCAGGACTAGAACTCACAGTCTCCTGGTGATTGGCCCAAAGTCACCCAGCTGTCTTTCATGACTAAGGCGGGACTAGAACTTGCCGTCTCCTGGTGATTGGCTCAAAGTCACTCAGCTGTCTTTCATGCCTAAGACGGGACTAGACTCACCATCTCCTAGTGATTGGCCCATAGTAACCTAGCTGGTTTTCAAGGCTAAGGCAGGACTAGAACTCACAGTCTCCTGGTGATTGGCCCAAAGTCACCCAGCTGGCTTTCATGACTAAGGCAGGACTAGAACTCACAGTCTCCTGGTGATTGGCCCTGAGTTACGCAGTTGCATTTCATGACTAAGGCGGGACTAGAACTCCCAGTCTCCTGGTGATTGGCCCTGAGTTACGCAGTTGCATTTCATGACTAAGGCGGGACTAGAACTCCCAGGCTCTTGGTGATTGGCCCAGAGTCTTCCACCTGGCTTTCAAGGCTAAGGCAGGACTAGAACTCACAGTCTCCTGGTGATTGGCCCTGAGTTACCCAGCTGACTTTCCGTTTCTAGCCTGGTGCCTTAACCACGAGACCAAACTGGCTCCCAACTGACTCTTTTGAGCAGGAACAGTAGGCGAAGGCCTGCAAACCAGAGAGATAGAAAGAAAAAACTGGCCACGTTGGAACAGATTGGCTGAAGCAGAGCAGAGGTCCAATTTAAAATACACATCTATTTAAATGTGTCTTCTCCAAAAGGAAAATTGCTCAGGGCGCAGAGGTGCCAAGGTGACAGAACTGGAGTTTTGCTACAGGCAGATTTCGTCTCCCTTCAAGCTAGGACCAGAAGGAAGCAGATATTCCCCCTGGTCACGATATTCGAGTTAAAAACTGGGAGGAAAGTGTGACACACAACCTTGCTGTGCTGCAATGTGGGAATCAAAGAGGAGAAACAAGCGGAACTTCAGTAGTAAAGAGACGTCATTCACACTGTAGCCTAATCCACTTCCGTTTGGGATTTCAAACAGAGTCAATAGATTAGACCAGGAAGAAGCCAACTTAGACACACTTAAGGTTCGCATGACTGCACCAGTTTTTATCCTTCTCTGCAAGCCTATGTGTTATATGTTTTAGCCTCCAGTCCCCTAACCATCTTGGTTGCTCTTCTCTGCACTCTTTCTAGAGTCTCAACATCTTTTTCACATCGTGGCAACCAAACCATCAACGTTAAGAGTTCCTTCCCGTGGGCTTGAACTCCTGCGAATCCCAAAGAAATATCGTATTTTTCGGAGTATAAGACGCACCGGCGTATAAGACACACCTTAGTTTTGGGGGAGGAAAACAAGGAAAAAAGGCCTCTGCCTCCAAGCAATTTGCCAAACAGCAAACAGCACAGATGATATACACGGTTTGCTGTGTATTTCTGTGCATGTGTGCCTGACCCATAGAAATAGCAAAGAATTGGAGAAATGTACATTATGCCAGAAAGTTTTCTTAAATGTAGTCACACTAACTCTTCCCAATTATTTAAATAGATCTACTCCAAGGTAACTAAACTCTAATATTAAACAGGACACGGTTACATTTCATACTATACTTGTACAGAGCTGTTAAAGTTAATTAAAATTTCTGGAAGTATACATTATTCTCTAATATTTAAAAGAAGATGCAATAGCACTGGGCCTCTTCAGAGCAAGCATTTATTTTAAAAAGCTTCTTTATTTTGTTAAGTTGTCTAGATTTACAGGGATCTCCAACCTTGGCAACTTTAAGACTTGTGGACTTCAACTCCCAGAATTCCACAGCCAGCAAAGCTAACAAAGCTGGCTGTTGAATTCTGGGAGTTGAAGTCCACAAGTCTTAAAGTTGCCAAGGCTGGAGACCCCTGGCTCTAGAACAATAATAAAGCAGTCTTTTAAAAATAAGTCTAATAATTTGAACATTCTACAGACATTTATAGTTATTCACTTACCCCCTTGCATGCAGTTCAGCAAAAAATAAAAATCTGCTGCGTCTCTCCCAGCTATTTGCCTCTTTGTAGTTAGTTTCACTTTCATTTTCCCACTGGCAAAACTAATCAGCTGTAGATCGGGAAACTGCTACTGACTTGCTTGGCTTTACAGGCTCTTCCCTCTTTCCTGCAAGCAGGTAAATTGCTGGAAGACAGAGGCCAAAGGGTGGGGGTGGCTGGGTCTCCTTTCGGTGTATAAGACGCACCCAAGTTTTCACCCTCTTTTGGGGGGTAAAAAGGTGCGTCTTATACTCCGAAAAATACGGTATTTTCTAAGGTTTTTTTTCCCAAGGTCAGCTGGACAATTACAAAAATATATATATTTCCCAAACTTCGATGCAGAAACTTCTCTGTCCTTTATTGGGGGCGTATTAAGCCCGCTGCAACCTGATTTATGGCAAATTGAGAAATAGATGCAGGCAGAAACAATTTCAGGGGCCCCATGCTGTTTCCCTGTAGTGTTGTGGGTTTTTTTCTTTCTTTCTTATCTCCTGCCTACCTGGAGTGCTAGAATCAGTATCTAACACAGCTCAGAACAATGAGTAGGACAATTCTGCTCGTTCAAGCATACTTGATGTTTTAGTTACCCACTGCCAGTTTCTCTTTTATCACAACTGGTATGATTGTCATGGCAATTGCTCCGCTTCCAAGCTGTGTAGAGCCAGGGGGAAAATGGGTAGAAGCCCCTAAAGGGCTGTTTTTAAAGCTTTTTGTGGAAAAACAAAAAAAAATAAGACTGAGGCGAGACCTTTCTGAGCAATCATTTGCACAAGAGGAAACTCTTTCTAAAGCAGTTTATGTCTTTACAGGTCTAATCTTTCGGGCTTAAATCCAGGGAGAATGCAAGCCAGAGGAAACATTTATTAATGCTCTTTTTTTTTCAAAAAAAAAATCTTGTATATGGAACGGAGGGTTTTGGAACAACGGTAAAACATGTCCAAGACAAGCTCTTCTATTCAATTCTCAGTCCGCCCTGAGTCCTCAGGGAGTAGGGCGGCATATAAGAGCAATCAATCAATCAATCAATCAATCAACCAACCAACCAACCAACCAACAAATAAATAAATAAATAATAGATGATAGATAGATAGATAGATAGATAGATAGATAGATAGATAGATAGATAGATAGATAGATAGATAGATGATAGATAGATAGATAGATAGATAGATAGATAGATAGATAGATAGATAGATAGATAGATAGATAGATAAATAAATAAATAAATAAATTGTGGCTGAGGGAAAAAAATAATAGTGTTGTAATCCTATGTCACTCGTATCGACGGAACAAGTCTGAATACTTACCCTGGCATAACAGCAAATAGTTTCACTGCGGTTGTATGAAATCTATATTTTTTTTATAACCCGGAATTGCAGAGGAGTGAGGAAAAATAGGTATTGACAAGTGACTTTTTTCTCTAGGAAAAAAAAACACTAAAAAAAATCCAAGGAAGTGTGACCCCAGCCATGTGCTTTGCCTCTTGTGGTCTCTTGAGCAACTTGGTGGTTTTTCTGCTAATGGCTAGTGAGCAACATGCTACTGAGATTTCTTTTCTTTTCTTTTTAGGATTAGGACTTAAGAGTTTATTGCCGGACCAGATTTATATTTATATGAGCCGAGGTGGCGCAGTGATTAGAGTGCAGCACTGCAACCTACTTCAGCTGACTGCTAGTTCAGCAGTTCAGCTGTTCAAATCTCACCAGCTCAAGGTTGACTCAGCCTTCCATCCTTCCGAGGTTGGTAAAATGAGGACCCAGATTGTTGGGGGCAATATGCTGGACTCTGTAAAACCGCTTAGAGAGGGCTGTGAAGCACCGTGAAGCGGTATATAAGTCTAAGTGATATATTCTCCTTTGCGTTCTAATTTTCTTGACGATTGTATTTTTTGAAAGGATCGTTTTCAACGCTAGAACTTCATTGCAGCTAAAAAGACTGTTTAGATTTTTAAGCAAATACTCTCTGGTTCCACTGTAGGGGGTGTGTCAGAAAGGGAAGAAAAACGAAATACTGCCCACCACCGTCATCAACGTAGGACAAGTCAGATAAAGTCTGGATTATAAGATTTCACTGTTTCGTGGCAATCTGGACTATGAATTGACTCCGCACTGGAGCAATTTGAATACAATAGCTGTGTGTGTGTGTGTGTGTGTGTGTGTGTGTGTGTGTGTGTGTGTGTGTGTGTGTGTGTGTGATTCAAATCCAAATGGAATACCAGAAAAAAGCAATTGATAGTACTCACTTCCTAACTGCTGATCTGATTCACTGAAATCTTTCTCTCTCATCTGTCTGTCTGCCTGCCTGCCTATCTAGCTATCTTATCATCTCTCTATCGCTCTATCATCTATCTATCTATCTATCTATCTATCTATCTATCTATCTATCTATCTATCTATCTATCTTTCTTTCTTTCTTTCTTTCTTTCTTTCTTTCTTTCTTTCTTTCTTTCTTTCTATATCTATCTATCTACCTACATACCTATATACCAGTGATGGCGAACCTTTTTTTTCCTTGGGTGCCGAAAGTGCGTGCTCGTGCGCTGTCACACATGTGCGAGTGCCCACACCCATAATTCAATGCCTGGGGAGGACGAAAACAGCCTCCCCCACCCTCCCCAGAGGCCCTCTGGAGGCTGGAAATGGCCCATTTCCCGACTTCTGGTGGGCCCAGTAGGCTTTCCTGGAGCCTGGGGAGGGAGAAAATGCCCTCTCCCACTCCCAGGGAGGCCCTCTGGAAGCCGAAAACACCCTCCCGGAGCCTCCATGTGAGCTGAAAATCAGCTGGCTGGCATGCACATGCGCACTGGAGCTAAGCTAGGGCAATGGCTCACGTGCCGGCAGATATGGCTCCGCGTGCCACCTCTGGCACCCGTGCCATAGGTTTGCCATCACTGCTATATACCCTTATCTAGCTACCTACATATCTACATATCTATCAATCCATCCATCCATCCTCTATCTATCTACCGGTACCTACCTATCCTTATCTACCATAGCTACCTACATATCTACATATCTATATATCCATCTATCCATCCACCTACCTACCTACCCCTATCTATCTACCTATTTATCTATCTATATCTATCTATCATCTCTACCTACCTACCTATCTATCCATCTACCTACAAAACTACCTATTTACCTATGTATATACTGTATCTACGTATCTCTCTCTCCCTCTCTCTCTCTACCTACCTACCTACATCTACCTACCTACCTATCTATCTACTTATCTACCTATCTATCTATTATCTATCTACCTATCTACCTATCACTATTACATTTGTATATCCTCACATAGTTACTCTGGGCAGCGTAGATAATAAAATATACATGACAACCGTTAAAAGCAGCCAATTTAAATTAAAAGGATAAAAGGAAAAGACAAAATTGCAGAAAAGCATACAGAAGAGCGCCTTCTCCTAACATCGACCATCTCAGGAAGGGGATGAGTGAAGAAAGAAGCAGCAAAGAAAGGTGGAGAAATTCAGCACCCTGGACAGCACTGGAAAAAACCCCAAAGCCCTGGAGATACCTGGATTTAGTTCAGCACCCTGGATAGCTACTCGACAGATTGAAGGCAGGGAAACAAGGTAGTTGACAAAGAAAACTTAGGTTGAGAACATTTCTAGGGGGACTACCCCTGTGACTATCCCACTTCCCTCTTCTTCTGCAGGTGTTGGTTCCTTCTAAAGCAGGTCAAAGGAATAGAAGGCCTTCAAACTTTGTTGGCTCATCTCCCATCACCTAGAGACCTTCACGCCAAAACAAGATAGAACTGCCCAGAAATGTTCTGACTGTCACAACCAAGGAGACCGTTTGTGAAATCCTGGAGGCTGCCATAATTTAGCAAAACATGGAATGTTTCTGGATGGATGGGCACAGACAAATTATTTCCTAGGTCTGGGCTAAGTCTCAAGGGGGGAGAGGGAGTGTGTTCTTTTCTGCTATCAAGCTTTTGATGCAATAGCTCTTTCAATAAGTTTCAACGAAGCCTAGCAAAGCTGTGGTTCTCCAAGCCATCCTGCCACCTCCAAATACCTGTTTCCCCTGGCCTGCAACCGTTTCACTGAAGCAAAACAGCTGGGCAAAACAAAATTACCTGCCTCACTGGTCAAGGTGCAATGTCTCGTTCTTTTCTTCCATATTCCTGCTTAGCTAGACTGGTCAGAAAGGATGCTGCTTCCTGAATCTAGGAGCAGAATCCACCCGCAGCCTGAAACGGTCCAAACTGAGATAAAAACACGGGAGCCTTGGTGTTCCCTGAGCTTGGTTCTTTCCTTGTGGATGTTTCATTACCCAACTAGGTAACATCGTGGGGGCTGAAAGGGAGAGGGGTTTGGAGGGAGACGGGGGGGAGGGGAAGGGGGAAGAAGGAGAGGGAAGGGGAGGGGGGAGGGGAGGGGGAGGAAAAGAAGAGGAGGAGGAGGAGGAGGAGGAGGAGGAGGAGGAGGAGGAGGAGGAGGAGGAGAAGAAGAAGAAGGAGGAGGAGGAGGAGGAGGAGGAGGAGGAGGAGGAGGAGGAGGAGGAGGAGGAGGAGGAGAAGGAGAAGGAGGAGAAGGAAGAGAAGGAAGAGGAGGAGGAGGAGAAGAAGAAGAAGAGATGGAGGAGGAGGAATAGGAGGAGGAATAGGAGGAGGAATAGGAGGAGGAGGAGGAGGAGGAGGAGGAGGAGGAGGAGGAGGAGGAGGAGGAGGAGGAGGAGGAGAAGAAGAAGAAGAAGAAGAAGAAGAAGAAGAAGAAGAAGAAGAAGAAGAAGAAGAAGAAGAAGAAGAAGAAGAAGAAGAAGAAGAAGAAGAAGAAGAAGAAGAAGAAGAAGAAGAAGAAGAAGAAACTGTGGGGTCCTTGGGGCTCTATGAGCTTGGTTCTTTCCTTGCAGATGTTTCATTACCCAACTAGGTAACATCATCAGTTCTTGTTCCAGCTCATCTTCCGCCACAGAGTCAGACTCCAACAGGGGCATGACACAGATTCAGTTAAAGACCATGTGATTCACTTAACAACTGAACTGATTTGCTTAACAACCCTGGCCAAAAACAAAAGGTCATAAATTCAGGTGTGACTCATTTAACCGCCTTCCTTAGCAACAGAAATTTTGATCCTAACCGTAGGTCCTAAGAGGAGGAATAGCTGCAATTACACAGTCCCTTTGTAGATCCAAGATAGAAACACCCAAACTCTGCTTTCTTGTCATCTTCTGGGTGGCGAATACCGGAGCCGAGGAGGTGATTTTACCACCGATGCAATCAACAATTACTGAAATGAAATGGAAGCGATACAAAATGAGTTATTTGGAGGCTTGCAGATTACCTCAGATAATAGGGAAGCCCCGAGTATGCAATTAGCAGACGTGTAATTAATCACACTGGGTTGGGTCATTCTGCTCTCAATTTGAATAATTGCATCTCAGGCAATCCCTGAGGGGAAAAAAATCGGGCTTACCAAGAAGCATGTATTTTAAACGGAAGTGGAGATTAAATCAGAATTTATCAGAGTCCAATTCTCTTCTCCTCGTCTGCATTCGGTCTCCACCCCCTTCCTGCTACAATCGATAGAAGCGATCCAAACAAAAAAAACCCCACAAGACAATGCCATATAGATTTTGGAAATACGTCAAAGTCTCTCTTTATTGTGTAATTAATACTCTGCTGGATCCCTCCCTGCAGGTGAGACATACTGTGACTTCTCCGAAAAGGGAATCCTCAGGCTTTCCACCTCTTCCTCAAGTCTATTTTAGGAGGATCCAGCAGGCAGCTAAGGAAGGGCAACAGAATAATCAGAACAACAGAGTTGGAAGGGACCCCGGAGGTCATCTAGTCCAACCCCGTTCAGGCAAGAGACCCCGAGACCAGGGGTGTCAAACTCAAGGCCGGGAACTGGATCTGGCCTGTGGGGTGCTTAGATCTGGCCCCCGGGGCCGCCCTAGAAACAGCAAAGGACTGGCTTCCTGCCGCCCTCTGCCAGTGAAAACGGAGCTCGGGCGGGCTGCATACCCCCCTCTCAACCCCGAGCTCCGTTTTCACTGGCAGAGGGTGGCAGGAGGCTGTCGCAGCTGAAAACGGAGCTCAGGAGCCTGTTTTCGCCGGCAGAGCCCTCGGGCCACCACAGACGCCCCCAACAGAAGTGACGTCAAGCTGGCCACGCCCACCCTGGCCCCCAAGGTCAAACACAACCCTGATGCGGCCCTCAATGAAATCGAGTTTGACACCCCTGCCCTAGACCATTTCAGACAAGTGGCTGTCCAGTCTCTTCTTCAAAGCCTCCAGTGATGGAGCAGCCACAACTTCTGAAGGCAAGTTGTTCCACTGGTTGATTGTTCTAACAATCAGGACATTTATGTTTATTTTGTCTCACCTTGGTAGAAAAACAGAAAAAAAACCTGACCTATTTGGAAGATCCCCTATTGTCCAAAAACCTGGTTTCTTTCCATAGCCTTGATTTATTTTTTAATTGAAGTATAATAGCAATAGCAATAGCCCTTAGACTTATATACCGCTTCATAGTGCTTTACAGCCCTCTCTAAGCGGTTTACAGAGTTCAGCCTCTTGCCCCCAACAATCTGGGTCCTCATTTTACCGACCTCAGAAGGATGGAAGGCTGAGTCAACCTTGAGCCGGTGAGATTTGAACAGCTGAACTGCTGAACTAGCAGTCACTGAAGTAGTTGCAGTGCTGCTTTTAACCACTGCGCCAACTCAGTTGGAAGGGACTTTGGAGGTCTTCTACTCCAGCCTCCCGCTCAAGCAGGAAACCCTGTACTGTTTCAGACAAATGGCTGTCCAGTCTCTTCTTAAAAGCCTCCAGTGATGGAGCACCCACAACTTCTGTTCCTTTGATTTAATTGTTCTCATGGTCAGGAAATTTCTCCTTAGTTCTAGGTTGCTTCTCACCTTGATTAGTTTACATCCGTTGTTTCTTGTCCTGCCTTCTGGTGCTTTGGGGAATAGGTTGACCCCCTCTTCTTTCTGGCAGCCCCACAAATATTGGAAGACTGCTATCATGTCACCCCTAGTCCTTCTTTTCATTAAACTAGACATATCCAGTTCCTGCAACCGTTCTTCATATGTTTTAGCCTCCAGTCCCCTAATCATCTTTGTTGATCTTCTCTGCACTCTTTCTAGAACAAGTGTATTATTGGGAGGTTAAATTAACTAACATTACATGAACTTCTCTGTACTTCTAACTTCTCCATACTCTTTCCAGAGTAAGTGTATTACTGGGAGGTTAAACCTAGTAACATTATAGGAACTCAGGGGTTTAATGATATTAATAAAATGAAGAAAGAAAAGACATTTGGTTCTAGACTGCAAATTCCTCACAGCTGCTTTGACTGCATGAATGTGTTGTGGCATGTGCAGCCTGGACCTTTGGAACCTTCAGTGCCTCTTGGCAGTGCTGAGAAAGGAGGGGCTACTCCTTTCCTGAATGCAAGAGCACGCAGGGCTGCCAAGAGGCAGGAAGGTCTACTCCGGAGGAGGTCTCCTCGAGAGTAGAGCTGCAGGCTAATTGGCCACGCCCTTAGACTATTTAAGTCCTAACCACGCTGGCAACAACATGGATTCTAACTCTGCTGTGAATCCAGTTTGCATCTTGTTTCTTGCATTTCCTAGTTCCGGGACTCGTGCCAAGTACAGTAAGACTTACCAATTACCTCTTGGACTTCAGCCAGCTGTTAAGATAAGATATTAACAGCTGGGTTTATGAACTAAAGAACTTCTGTCTTTAATTTTGCTTTGGACACTTCTAAGAACGTATTAAAAGATTTTGCTTTCATTAGTAAAACAAAATGTGTTTAGACGGTTGTGTGTGAGTAATTATTGGTGGGCTCGACGCTGGGACAGAACAGAATGGATCCGTCTCAGTTCAATTCCAATAAGGAAAAACGGACTATTTTCCGTGTGCTTCAGGTTTACCCATATCAGGTGTCAATTTAATTTGTCATTCATCCCTGAACCTTCCTTCCCCAGCTTTCCACACCTCGTTCTCCTTGATCAGTTGAAAGAATTTGCCGAAGCTCGCCTTGGTCTCTTATTCACAAGGGAGGAAGGGTTTTTTCCAGAGCAGCCGAGTAAACCTCTGACAATTTACTACGTGAATCTCACAGTCTGAGTTGGGTGTTTGTTGCTTAATCATCTCTCACAAATCAGGAGGTGATTTTTTTCCCCTTCCTCCTGTATCAAGTGATTCAAGTGAAGCGGAAGACACTCAATATTTCAGGGCTAATCCGTTCAAGGGAGGGGTGAAACAGCACACTCCCTCCGAAGCATGTTTCTAACCAATTAACTTAAGCAGTGAAAATATGGTCGTGTTAAGTATTCAAGCGAGTCCCAAGTTTTGCTATGCCTTTCCCCTTGGTTTGTAAGTTAGCAACCTCTCCTGTGCCCGTGGACCTTAGTGCAGTCCTTCTCAAATAGTGAGGCGTGCCCCCATGGGGGGGCTCGGAGTGATGCCAGGGGGGGCGCGTGTGACTCCGGGGAACATGCGTGGTCCCTCTCGATCGATTCCCCCGGATGGGGAGTGTTTTCCCAGTTGCACGCTGCTCCAAGCCCGGAAGAGAAGGCGGCCAGGCGGGGCGGGGCGGCTGCGTGGGTTTTTCTTGCTCTCGGTGGGCGCCGTGGTAGCCATGAACGGCATGGCGAACCTGCTGCTGGACAAGGAGGAGCATCTTCTGCAGCTGGGCGAAAGCTTCGAACGGCACCCTAAAGCCTCCTTCCACACCATTCGCTGTGAGTGCCCGGCAGAGGCGGCGCTTATGAGCCAGGCCGGCGACCCCAAAACATCGGCTTGATTAAGCTGGCCTGGCCCCGTATCAAAAAAGGGCCCTAACCACGGTAGCCTATGCCTGCCTAACTGAAAACAGGCTCCACTGAGTTCAGTGTGACTTACCCCCAGGTAAGTGGGTAGAGCAGCCTTCCCCAGCCAATAGTTTGCTTGCAGCTTATAATAAGTAAAATAATAAATATTAACATTAAAATTCCATTGGGGCCCAGATCGGAGAGTTGGGGGGGGGCACGCGAAATGTTTACTTCTTCCTGGGGGGGGGCGTAACAGAAAATAATTGAGAAGCACTGCCTTAGTGGGAGTATTGGGCGTATGGATGAGGATTTTAATGGCATTGATAAAGCATTTGAGAGGGGCCGGCAATCGATGCTAGCAAATTGCCAACTGCTTGGAGAGAGGGAGAGAAAGAGGAAATATAGCGGTTGATGAGAGTTTTAGCCCAAACAGAATTAATTTCAACCTAAATTTAGGACAGGCCAGGAGGAGAACCAAGTCAGCTGGAACAGGAAGCCGGGCTTTTCAAACCGGCAACGTGAAACATGGGAGAAAGCGCCGGAGGTTTTCCTTCTGTCTTTTACTGCTTGCGTTAAAAAGAAAGGAAAAAGAATTGTTACAGGGTTCAGAATCTTGCCAGGGGTAGCTCATGGCATAAAGGAAGGGCGACTGCTTTGCAACCTGGCTCAAGCTCCGATTATATGTGTTGCAAAGGTTGTGCAATGGTCTTTTTAACAGAACAGTGGTAAAATTATATTCGTGATCCAAAGTTGCTGGGAGGATGGATGGATGGAGGGAGGGAGGGAGGGAGGGAGGGAGGGAGGGAGGGAGGGAGGAAGGAAGGAAGGAAGGAAGGGCGGTGGCGCAGTGGTTAGAGTGCAGTACTGTGAGCTACTTCTGCTGATCACCAGCTGCCAGCAGTTCAGCTGTTCAAATCTCACCAGGCTCAAGGTTGACTCAGCCTTCCATCCTTCCGAGGTCGGTAAAATGAGGACCCAGATTGTTGGGGGCAAGAGGCTGACTCTGTAAACCGCTTAGAGAGGGCTGTAAAGCACTATGAAGCGGTATATAAGTGCTATTGCTAAGGAAGGAAGGAAGGAAGGAAGGAAGGAAGGAAGGAAGGAAGGAAGGAAGGAAGGAAGGAAGGAAGGAAGGAAGGAGTAAATGAATGGCGAAGGGGAGGGAGAGGAGAAAAGAGAGGAGAGGAGAGGGAATAGCAATAGCACTTAGACTAATATAGTGATTTACAGCCTCTCTAAACAGTTTACAGAGTCAGCATATAATGCCCTCAACAATCTGGGTCTTCATTTTACCAACCTTGGAAGGTTGAGTTAACCTTGAGTCGGTCAGGATCAAACTCTTGGAGTGAGCAGCGAGCTAGCCTGTAGTATTGCATTCTAACCAGGAAGGAAGGCAGGAAGAAAGGAAGGAGGGAGGGAGGGAGGGAGGGAAGGAAGGAAGAAGGAAAGAGAGAGAAAGAAAGAGAGAAAGAGAGAAAGAGAGAAAGAGAGAAAGAGAGAGAGAAAGAAAGAAAGAAAGAAAGAAAGAAAGAAAGAAAGAAAGAAAGAAAGAAAGAAAGAAAGAAAGAAAGAAAGAAAGAAAGAAAGAAACACACAATCCCAAGATTAATGATTTTTTGTGATGCTAGAGCAGAGCAAAGCAAAACAATTTCAATGTTATTCCTACTTCCAGATTGCTTATTTCCCCCTTTTTGGCAACCATCTGCATAGGCATATGGGCTGATGATAAAGTATTACATACTTTTTGCAAAGCCACATCGCAATTCAATGCAGACCTCACGTATTCCGTTCCTGTCTTGCCATATTACTAACACATGCTGGGAGTCTACAAACAACTGCGTTGGAGAAGACTGGCTGAGGAATTCTGGGAGTTGAAGAAGCCCACAACTCTTAAAGCTGCCAAGGTTGGAGACCCGAAGACTAAAGAACCAGATGAAGCTACGCAAGTGGACCATGGCAGGTCCTTGCTTCTCTTTCTGACAAATCTCTGTGAATCAAATCACCTTCATTCGTCAATAATAATATTTTGACAAAATTATTGTCACTGACAAAACGAACTGTTGTAGAGTGGTGCGGTGGCCTAGAGGTGGAGCTCTCACCTCACAAATCAGGAGGCTGTGAGTTCGATCCTAGGTAGAGGCAGATATTTCTCTCTTGGGCACCTTGAGAATATATCTGCTGAATATAACTCCGCATTGGCGACAGGAAGGGCATCCGGCCAGTAAACACTCAGCTCCATTCAGTTGTCCAGACTCCATCCCGCAAGGGATTATGGGGTCGTTAAAAGATGATGATGATTGTCATTGACAAAACCACCATCAGTCAATTGCAAAAAACAGCCTCACCTGGAATAGGTAACACATCCTGTGAGGAGACCTTCAACACCATTGAATAACAACATCTACCTATCCCAGGTGCTTGGGAAGGACTAGAGAGGTGGACAAAAATGCCAAATCCAGTCTCGATATCTGGCTGACTGTTGTCCGACTAACCACAACAGTAATAATAAGGTGGAGGGGTTTTTTTTAATGAAAAAAAAACTATATGGCAAGAAACAATGAGAAGACTGACATTGTTTTAAATTGTAGAACTATCTTCAAAATCTGTGCAAATAATTTTGATTTTTGCAGACCCTTGAGATGGTCTTGGAGGAGTCCTAGGGATACTTGGATCACACTTTTAAGAAACATTGGCTTAGATCAGGGGTCGGCAACCTGCGGCTCTGGAGCCGCATGTGGCTCTTTCATCCCTCCGCTGCGACTCCCTGTCGCCAGTCAGCTGCACAATTGATAGGGCTTTCGGTTAGGACAGGTAGAGGAAAAAGGACGCCGTGCTAGGAGGAGACTCTATGGTGGGGGAACCGGATATCCGGTCGGCTCCAGAATTGAACGGAGGGCTTCCGGTTAAGACCTTGTGGCTCTTTGAGTGTTTAAGGTTGCCAACCCCTGGCTTAGATGAATAAAAAAAAATACCTACATCAGAATATCCTCCATTAAAAGTCCTTAATCTTTTCCCCCACAATCTTTTCACTTATGAACCACACCCCAAATTGGTTTCCATTCTCCAGAAGATTCCCCCCCCCCTTTCTTAAGAACCTGGAAAACTTTGTCTTAAAAATAAAAACTACTTATCAAGAAGCACTGAAATTCTCTAGGTTTTTGGTATTTTTTAACTCCACATCTGTGCTTTGAATTGGAGCATATACCTCACATTTAAAAACAGAAAAATATGGGACATAGGGATGCAAGTCTAAGCTAGCCAAGAGAGAAAACATCTCCAAGCAACCTTATCTCCAGACATTACAGGGAATAATTATATTTAACTATCTGTGTTCAAAAGTTGAGATGCCAGAACTGTGAACCGGTATCTATAGCAACTAGCTGAAGTTCTCCGGAGGAAAGAATTTTTTTCCCCTCTGATTTCGAAGCAGAAGTAATTCAGGAACAGAGAAAACCTGCCCGGTATCTGGACCAACATACCTTTCAAACGTGACTCGGGGGATAGAAGTCAGAAAGTTTTGCACAAGGAGGAAAGGTCTTCATTAAACCCATCCCAGCAGGCTTATCGCTTTTCAAAGCAAGGCAGGAAATACAGGCAGCCCTCGAGTTATGACCTCAATTGAGCCTCCAATTTCCGTTGTAAGCAAGAAATTGCCTTTTTATGATTGTTGTGGCCTGTCGGCCGCTGGCCCCTCCAGTGGCCGAATCAGAGGAGGAGGAGGAGGCGTGGGAGTCAGGGTCAGCATCAGGGCAACCTGGGAGCTCCGAGGTTTTCAAGAAGAAATTGGATAGCCATTTGTCCTTGGAATAGTATATGGTCTCCTGCTTGAGCAAGGGGTTGGACTAGAACAGCGGTCACCAACTGGTGGTCCATGAACCACTGGTGGTCCGCAAGAAAATTTTGGTGGTTCGCAGAAAAATTATTTGCATTTTTTATATTGCACTAAATCAGGGGTCCTCAAACTACGGCCGCTGGGCTGGATACGTGCAATGAACGCTTGTGTTGCTGCAGAGAGTCTCCCCCTTCGGGGTCTTTTTGTGCGGGTCGGAGGGGGGCAGAAATTCCCACTTGGGGTCTGCTTCAGCCTCCTGGTGCGGGGCTTTGGGCAAAGGCTGGAGGGAAGTGCCGCTGGTGGCGAAGAGCCAGAGGGCCTCGTTCCAGTGGGACTGCGTCATGGCCTGGAAATAGCTGACCATCTCAGCCCGCTGAGCCTCCAGGCGCCGGTACCTGGCCTTGCACTCCCGCAGGTCTTTCCTCTGCTTGGAAAGCCTATGCTCGTAGTCCTCAGTGAGGTGCTTCTGCTGAGCCTCCTTCTCAGTCAGATCCAATTTGAACTGAGCCAGCTGTTTTGCCAACTCTCTCTCGTGGTGGCTGCTTAGCTCCAACAACTGTTGGGGCCCTAAGGAGCCCGGGCGGGGAGGCGAGGAGTGGCTGGCAGGGGAGGGGCGAGTAGAGGCCGGCAAGGTGCCCCTCGACATGAGTGACATCAAGTTGGCCACGCCCACCCAGTCACATGACTACACCTACCCAGCCATTAGGCAGATCATATTAGTGGTCCATGGGATTTAAAATTATGATCCCTGAGGTCCAAAAGGTTGGTGATCACTGAGGTCTCTTCCAACTCGGCTAGTCTGCATTCTGTAAAACCAAACAGACCAATTAATGGCTTAGCATGTTAGGTGAGCCCTAGGAAAGTTCTAAGCGCTCTCTCTGATGTTTCTGCAGACCGCGAAGTCGTCTTCTGCATCGTAAGCCAGCAGTTGGGCTCTTAATACCGAGCTTCCTTCCTTTCTGTTCAATTCCAGGTTGAGAAGTGACACCGTTTTCTCAACGATCTCTTTTCTCTTGTACGTGAACCAGCCAAAACACCGAGTTGGAATGGCTCTCATCCAACACGTCTAGCTTTTAGATTTCCCTTCTGCCTATCCGGCACAGCGAGTTACTCCAAGCATCCTGCCCACAGTCGGCTTTCCCAGCCGGGTTTCGAATTAGACTCCAGGCCCTCTCAAGCACAGCTATTTTTCCCCTCCAGTCATGTATAAATTCGGAGAGTTGCTGGCTCAGGAGAATTATCCGGAGGGAAGATAAAAATGGAAAGAGCATTGCAAACAGAAAACGAGGAGAGAGGAAAAAAATCAGTCCCCAGACATATGTCCAGAAAAAATGAATTTGCTATCTTGATCAGAGGTTGAAATCGTCCCACTTGGGGGGGGGAGAAATATGTATATTTGTGTATGTACGTACACACATGTCTCTTTCTGTGCTTGTATGTGTATACACACATGCATAAGTATATATCCACATGTATTTATGTGTTTATCTATACAATACAATACAGACATGCATAAATGTATGGATATAGATGGGTATAGATGGGGATGGATGGATGGATGGATGGATGGATGGATGGATGGATGGATGGATAGATAGATAGATAGATAGATAGATAGATAGATAGATAGATAGATAGATAGATAGATAGATAGATATTATTTATTTATTAGTTGCATTTGTATGCTGCCCACTCCACAGAGAGAGAGAGAGAGAGAGAGAGAGAGACAGACAGACAGACAGACAGACAGACAGACAGACAGACAGACAGACAGACAGACAGACAGACAGACAGACAGACAGATATGGTGGATGGATGGATGGATGGATGGATGGATGGATGGATGGATGGATAGATACAGACAGACAGATAGACAGACAGATACTGTAGATAGGTAGGTAGGTACTGGTAGATAGATAGATTATCTATCTATCTATCTATCTATCTATCTACGATCGATGATAGATAGATAGATAGATAGATAGATAGATAGATAGACAGACAGACAGACAGACAGACAGACAGACAGACAGACAGACAGACAGACAGACAGACAGACAGACAGACAGACAGACAGACAGACAGATAGATAGATAGATAGATAGATAGATAGATAGATGATAGACAGGGATGTAGGTCGGGAAGGAGGGAGGGAGAGGTAGGAAATTAGGAAGGTAGGTAGGTAGGTAAGGTGGGTGGGTGGGTGGATGGATGGATGGATATAGATGGAGATGGATGGATGGACGGACGGACGGATGGATATAGATGGAGATAGATAGATATATGGATGGATGGATGGATAGAGATGGATAGAGACAGACAGACAGACAGACAGACAGACAGACAGACAGATAGATAGATAGATGCATAAATATATATATACACACAGATACATACATACACACACACAAACACACACATACACAAATGTGTATATTTCTGAGTATACAGGTAGTCCTCAACTTAGGACCACAACTGAGCCCAAAACTTCTGTTGTTAAGCGAGACATTTGTGAAATGAGTTTTGCCCCATTTTACGACCTTTCTTCCCACAGTTGTTAAGTGAATCACTGCGGTTGTGAAGTTAGTAACATAGTTACTATGTTACTTGTGTATTCCTATTCCCTCTCAAGCAGGGGTGGGTTCTGGTTTTTTCTGCTGCCGGTTCGTTCATTGACGCGGTGCGCGGGCGCGGTTTGTGCGGGCACGCGTGCATGCGCAGTGCTTAAAACACAGCTTCTGTGCATGCGCAGAAGCAAAAAACAAAATGGTGCTGCCTATAGCGCCAAGAGAGCCAGTTCGGGGGCGTGGCAGGCCTGGGTCGCTGCTGGTTCTAGCGACCCAGGCCGCCAAGTTACTACCGGTTCTATAGAACCGGGCCGAACCGGGAGGAACTCACCTCTGCTCTCAAGCAATATTTACCAAAAAGAATTGTAAAAAAAAAAAGAACGTATATGTAATGCTGAACTACCAAGAAAGTTGTTCGCTTATTCACACCTTATTAAAGAGGAAAAAAGTTACAGTTTTGGGGAAGCTTCTGCTCCAATCTTCTATTTTCATTGGTTTGTGTTATCGACAGGTTCCATGCCCTGAAAAAAATGTGAAAAATTCCTGGCGGAGAATAGAGCTTCACCACAAACTTTATCAAAACCAGACGCTGAAAGAGATCATCCAGAAACACCCACAGCAAATGTAGCTCCATCAACCGGGAGAAGAAATGCCCAATTTTATGTGGTATGTTAAAAGTGAAAAAAAAATGCAAGATTAAATATATATTATATCTATTTATGTAAAAGCCAAATCCCACTCACTCATCACAAAATCTCCAGAACTGTGAAGCCTACAAACTTGAAACTTGGCACGTATGTTCCTCTTGGCTTCTAGGTGCTTGCTAAGAAAGGATTTTTCGAAATGACCATCAGATCATTAGTATTTCTTATATTATTATTAACACGCTCTGATGCTAAGGAGTTAGACGTTCTACTCCTCCTCCCCACCTGAAAAGAACTCTGTTCCAACTGCCAGTTGCCTTATATTAACACGCTCTGATGCTACCCCTTCGCTAAACTGGGCGTGGCCATGGCCAGCGCATGACTCACCCGGCCTGCGGGCTGGGAGTTTAGACGTTCTACCCCCTCTCCCCACCTGAAAAGAACTCTGTTCCAACTGCCAGTTGCCTTATATTAATACGCTCTGATGCTAAGGAGTTACACATTCTACATAAATTTTCAAGCTTTAAGTGTCACTGTATCAAGCTTGATTGTAACTACTCATTGATTTTCAAACTTTAACTGTCAATTTATCAAACCCAATTACATAGTTTCGTAGCGAAACACGGACATCCAGCTACTAGTATCTCTCTCTCTCTCTCTCTCTCTCTCTCTCTCTCTCTCTCTCTCTCTCTCTCTCTCTCTCTCTCTCTCTCTCTCTCTCTCATCTATCTATCTATTCCATTGAAATCTCAGTGGAACTTCAAAGGTTGGAAACCTTCATAAAATATCATTTTTCCTTCCTCTTATCCCCATTTTCTGGGGGGGGAAATGTGATTGTTGAGTAATGAACAACGCAATCTGACGTCATCAAAAGACATAATTCCCCCACCGCTGTGCCAAAGACGTTCAGGCATAAACTGCAACCAACACGCATCGCACGGTTTTGCAAACATCTCTCCTGTTTTGCTGCCTCGGCCTAAATTAAATCCTTTGTAATTGTTTTTTCCAGCTCGCAACTTTGCAGTCACAAAGTGATTTTCTGCATTTAATCCTGAGAGTGTTCAGCCATCTGCTCACGTAAAAATATACTGTGGCTCCTTTCGATACACTGTGAAGAACCAAATTTCTTCCCCCGTCTTTCTGCTTAAGGAGCAGAGGATGCTAAAGCCATCCTTGGCTTGGTGTGACGTGCGAATCCAGTCCCTGAGGATTGTCCGCCGTACCTTACATTTTAGGATTAGGTACGCAACAAAATAAGGCAGTTAAAACAAGCCACAGCTTAGCAAGGGAGGACAATGGAGAGGTTTTGCAGCCTCCAAACAATTTCCAGATTTCTTTCGTGTTTCCTAGCATAGAAAAGAGAAAAGAAGGGAAATGGATGGATGGATGGATGGATGGATGGATGGATGAGAGGAGAGGAGGAAGGATAGAAGAGGGAGGGAGGGAGGAAAGGAAAGGAAAGGAAAGGAGAGGAAGAAGGAAAGAAGGGGAGGGGAGGGGAGGGGAGGGGAGGGGAGGGAGGGAGGAAGGAAGGAAGGAAGGAAGGAAGGAAGGAAGGAAGGAAGGAAGGAAGGAAGGAAGAAAATCTGAAACTGCATTCTACAACAAGCTGCATTCTAGATTTTGAACTCCCATGTAAGAATCCATGGAGCAATTTAATACATTTAGACTTGAGTCTTATGAACTCATCTTTGGATTATAATGTGCAACTCCAGTTACTGGCCTTTCTTTGAGGAACAGCTTCCTTCCGCCCAAATCCTTCCCAAATGTTTCCCCAGATTAAAACCCGCAGGAGGGGAAGGATGCTCAAAACCTTATTTCTTTCCACATGCAACAATTCCCACAAAACAACCACACTTATCAATTCTAGTGGTTGCCATCGTTCCAGCTCCCATCATTAAAACCAGCAAGAATGCTGGGTTTAAAGGTTTGGTGTCTCTCTCTTCCATCTCTCTCCCTCCCTCCCTCCCTCTGTTTCTCTCTCTCTCTCTCTCTCTCTCTCTCTCTCTCTCTCTCTCTCTCTCTCTCTCTCTCTCTCTCTCGTCTCTGTACTTATAACTTTATGCAAATTGTCAACCTTAAAAGCCAAGCGATGGTATCCATTTTCTATCTCAAACTGTGACGCGTAAATTATAACTAGACTAAGAACATCTCTTCGCCAGCCTGAAATAATGATCAACGTTAAAGAATAGAGAATGGCACATGACACTAAACGATGAAGATTAGAGAAGAATTCCTGGTCTGGAGTTAATCCAAGAATAGCAGGCTAAGTATGAGATCTTAGATAGATGCCAGACTTACATTTATGAGAAAGGCAATAAAAAACTCTGTCTCCAATTCCTGATTTTTTTTAACTTACTTTCGCAGTTACAATCAAACAAAAGCCAAATTAAATTTACTTTGGAACCGGAAACATGAGCGCACTTTTCATAAATCCACGTGTTTCATTCGTTTTAGAGGTAGCCATGAACTATTTAGGGGTTGTTGTTTTTTAAAAGGAAGACCTTATTATTTTATTTATTTATTTTATTTTATTTTGTGAGATTTATATACCGCCTCACAGTGCAAGCACTCTCTAAGCACTCTCTTACACCAGTAAGCAATGTATATTTACATTGCCCCCAACAATCTGGGTCCTCATTTTACCTACCTCGGAAGGATGGAAGGCTGAGTCAACCTTGAGCCGGTGAGATTTGAACCGCTGACCTGCGGATCACAGTCAGCTAAAGTGGCCTGCAGTACTGTTCTCTAACCGCTGCGCCACCTCGGCTCTTCAAATGCAGGTAAATCAAGGTCCATATGAGAAAACCTGAAGAACACTATAAAGTCTTAATAAGACCATACCTAGAGTACTGCATCCAGTTTTGGTCACCAGATCATAAAAAAGATGTTGAGACTCTAGAAAGTGCAGAGAAGAGCAACCAAGATGATCAAAGATCTGGAGACTAAAACATATGAAGAACGGTTGCAGGAACTGGGTATGTCTAGTTTAATGAAAAGAAGGACCAGGGGAGACATGATAGCAGTCTTCCAATATCTCAGGGGCTGCCACAAAGAAGAGGGAGTCAAGCTATTCTCCAAAGCACCTTAAGGCCAGACAAGGAATAATGGATGGAAACTGAACAAGGAGAGATTCAACCCGGAAATAAGGAGAAATTTTCTGACAGTGAGAGCAATCAACCAATGGAACAGAAGTTGCCTTCAGAAGTCGTGGGAGCTTCATCACTGGAGGCTTTCAAGGGGAGATTGGACTGCCATTTGTCAGGGATGGTGTAGGGTCTCCTGCTTGGGCGGGGCTTGGACTAGATGACCTACAAGGTCCCTTCCAACTCTGTTAATCTAATCTTATTTTCTAAAGCACCCAAACGCAAGATGAGAAACAATGGATGGAAACAAATCAAGGAGAGATTCAACCCAGAACTAAGGAGAAATTTCCTGACAGTGAGAACACTCAGCCGATGGAACAGAAGTTACCTTCAGAAGTTGTGGGAGCTTCATCATCACTGGAGGCTTTCAAGAAGAGACTGGACTGCCATTTGTCAGAAATGGTGCAGGGTCTCTTGCTTGGGCGGGGGGCAGGGTTGGACTAGATGACCTACAAAGTCCCTTCCAACTCTGTTAATCTGAGTTTTTCACCGAGGATTGAGTCTGGCTGATGCTTAAAGAGTTTGGAGAGGTGATTTTGTCTGGCCCAGCAATAAAGCAAGGAAAGTAATAAAATGATTGCGACACAGGAGTTTACCATTAATGCTTCTCTCATAAACAATTCATTACCCAAGATTATTTCACACTGCAAATACACACACACACACTCAGACACACACACACACTAATCAGTACTTGCTCCAAACTGTCAGCCACAGACGGGGAAAAATAAGAAATTGCCTAATTAGCCTATAATTATGGGATATAAGGCGGCTGGCTTCAACAGGAAAAAAAAACACAATGCATTTTTACGACCAAATTTTCATGGCATCACAAAACGTCCATCACGAAAGGCGCACGGTAGGAACGGAACTTGGAGAGCATCTAGTCTCACCCCTGCACTCCCTCACCACAGCTTTCATACATGTAGTCCTTGACTTACGACAATTGCTAAGCAAGACAGGTGTTAAGTGAGTTTGGTCCCGTTTCACGCCCTTGGTTGCTGCAGTTGTTAAGTTGGTCACGTGATCCCCTTGTGTGACCTTCCGACGAGCAAAATATAATGGGGGAAACCGGATTCATTTAACAAACGTGTTACTCATTTAAGAACTGCAGTGATTCACTTAATGAATGTGGCGAGAAAAGTCATAACATGGGCAAAAACTCACTTTCTCACTTGGCAACATAAATTTTGGGCTCAATGTGGTCATAAGTTGAGGACTACCTGTAGTCTCTGACTTCCTAGGTAAAGGTAAAGGTTCCCCCGCATGTATGTGCTAGTCGTTCCCGGCTCTAGGGGGCGGTGCTCATCTCAGATTGTTGGGGGCAATATGCTGACTCTGTAAACCATTTAGAGAGGGCTGTAAAGCACTATGAAGCGGTATATAAGTCTAAGTGCTACTGCTATTGCTCTCCCTTTCCCTTCCCCTTCCTTCCTTCCTAGTGGTTAGAATGCAGTATTGCAGGCTGACTCTGCCCACTGCCAGGAGTTCAATCCTGACCGGCTCAAGGTTGACTCAGCCTTCCATCCTTCCAAGGTCAGTAAAATGAGGACCCAGATTGCTGGGGGCAAAATGCTGAACTCTGTAAACCGCTTAGAGAGGGCTGTAAAGCACTATGAAGCGGTATATGTCTAAGTGCTATTGCTATCTCCGTTTCTAAGCCGAAGAGCCAGCGCTGTCCGAAGACGTCTCCGTGGTCATGTGGCCAGCATGACTAAATGCCAAAGGGGCACTGAACGCTTTTACCTTCCCACCAAAATGGTCCCTATTTTTCTACTTGCATTTTTTACGTGCTTTCGAACTGCTAGGTTGGCAGAAGCTGGGGCAAGTAACAGGAGCTCACCCCGTTACGCGGCGCTGGGGATTCGAACCGCCGTAATGCCGACCTTTCTGATCGACAAGCTCAGCGTCTTAGCCACTGAGCCACCGCGTCTGACTTCCTAGGAAGCTGCAATTAGATCAACCCCCAAACCTACCCAGTCTGGGGTTTGGTAAGACATCTCCAAAATACATGGACCTGCTCCAGGTAGAAGACCATCATCTTAATCTGTTCAGGGTAGGAGTTAGTGCAGGATGGAAAACTAGGCTCCTAAACCAAAGTCACAGTTCCAGAAGATAAACAGTCAAAGTTCAGGTCCCAAAATCCAGACAGAGACCACCTTTCGCAAGTGAGGTCAGAATAACAGATCGTGGGCAGAAGGGCAAAGAGCTGAAAATAGATACCGAGTCGATGCAGGCCAGCCTTTCATTCCCACCCTGGTTTGCCAGCGTTTACTTAAGGTTCAGTTCTAAGGAGTTGTCCCGGGGAGCAACTTACTCCAGGGTAATCCTATTTGAGGGAGGGGTGAAGGTGGTTAAGACAGGCTGTTTCCCCCCAGTTTTTCCTTACGATCCCGAAAAGGAGGATTGCTCAGAAATTGCAGTCTACTAAGAAGTTAAGAGCGCCTACAAAATATTCCTAATTATTCCGTTCCCTTCTCTGGTTGTGTTAATTGGTAGTTTAATGTAGGTTTATGCAAACAAGCCTCAGAGCTGGAGGAAGACGAGGCTATTCTATTCTATTCCATTCCATTCTCCTTTCTTCTTCTCTGCTACTACATCTCCCATTCTCCTCCTCTTCTCTTCTCTTTTCTCTTCTCATTCCTCTTCTCTTCTCTTCTCTTCTCTTCTCTTCTCTTCTCTTCTCTTCTCTTCTCTTCTCTTCTCTTCCCTTCCATTCCATTCCATTCTTTCCCTGTTCGTCTGTCCTGTCCTGTCCTGTCCTATTCTTTCTTCTCTGCTTCTACTTCTCCCATTCTTTTCCTCCTCCTCCTTTCTCTTCTCTTCTCTTCTCTTTTCTTTTCTTTTTTCTTTTCTTTTCTTAACTTAATTTAATTTAATTTAATAGATTTGTATGCCGCCCAACTCCCGAGGGACTCTGGGCGGCTCACAACATGTCAAATCTATTACAGATAAAAACATATAACAATTAAAAAGATATAAAAATTAAAAAATCTCCAACATTCATAACTAAGGGGGGGAGACCCAAGTATAATCTGCTCGGTCTCAATTTCACCCCACCTGCCGGAAGAGCCAAGTTTTTATTGCTTCTTCTCTTCTCATTCCTATTCCATTATTCTATTCTATTCTATTCTATTCTATTCTATTCTATTCTATTCTATTCTATTCTATTCTATTCTATTCTATTCTATCCCATCCCATCCCATCCCATTCTCTTTCTTTCTTTCTTTCTTTCTTTCTTTCTTTCTTTCTTTTTCTTTTTCTTTTTCTTTCTTTCTTTCTCTTTCTTTCTTTCCTTCCTTCCTTCCTCTTTCTTTCTTTCCTTCCTTCTTTCCTCCCTCCCTTGGTTCTTTCCTCCCTCCTTTTAAATCAGTTTTGACTATAAGCAACTACCTGGCCAAGCTCCTACATTTTTCTTGGCAAGATTTTGGGAGAGGTTTGCCCTCATCCCGTTCTTGGGGCTGCGGGAATGTCTAGGAGAGTCACCCACCTGTCTCTGAGCCTCAGGTGGGACTTGGACTCAGCGGCAAATGGGTCAATTTTCACAGGCAAAAGGATGCTATTTTAAGCAAAAGCAAGGGTAGAAATGGAAACTTTGAGCGATCTGACCTCAAAACGTTTCAGCAATTTATAAGCTATTAATGCAGGTATTCAAGAATTCTAAATAAAGAAACAAGAATTAAACAAGACCACGCTGATCCCATGTTCCCTCAAGAGAATGAAGAACATTTGCATAACTACAAATACTGAAATCTATTTTGATTGGCAGATATGCTTGAAACGAAGAATTGCTACCCTCAAACTACAATCTTACATTGTTACGGAAGTTCCTCGGTTGAACACCATGCGATCAAACTCTAATGATAGATACCTATCAAGAGGGATGGACTATCTCTGAACAAAGGCTGGGGCTGATGGGCTTTTTTCTGTTCAGCAACGTATGGATCAGAGGTGGGTTCCTCCCACTTCGGACCAGTTCGCCTGAACCGGTAGCAACCCGCTGATGATGTCATGATGATGTCACAGAACCGGTTTGGTGCCGCCATCCTTTTTTTTTTAATTTTTTTGGGGGGGGGGTTTCTGGGTTTTTTTTCCTTCTGCGCATGCACAGAAGCCAAGTTTCCGGCACTGTGCACCATCTTGTTTTTGGCTTTTTTTTAAAAAAAAAATTTGGGGGCACTGCACATGCGCGCGCGCCCATGTGGCGTGGGTGGAAGCGAACCGGCAGCGAGGTAAGTTAGAACCCACCCCTGGTATGGATTTTGTATTATCAATAGTGAAGAGTTTGAAAAGTGCCCTCTAATTCAAAATGGGGGAAAATACACAAATGCACCATGGTTAAAATAAAATCAAGCTAAGTAAATGTAGAGAAAGAATAATAGATAAGCATCAAAACAAAAGCTTTGCTGGACGCATCTATTTCCTATCTCAGATCTTTACTTTCAGAGCCCCTTCCTTCCTTCCTTCCTCCCTTCCTTCCTTCCTTCCTTGTTTTTCTTCCTCCTTTCATTTCCTTTCTCTTCACCTTCCCTCCATCCCTTTCTTTCTTTCCTTCTTTCATCTTTCTTTCTTTTCCTGTCTTCCTTCCTCCTTCCTTGCTTCCCTCCTTCCTTTCCCTTCACCTTCCCTCCCTCCCTTCCTTCCCCTTCTTTCCTTCCTTCCTTCCTTCCTTCCTCTTTCTTTCTTCTTTTTCTTCCTCCTTTCATTTCCTTTCTCTTCACCTTCCCTCCCTCCCTTTCTTTCTTTCCTTCCTTCTTTCCTTCCTTCATCTCTTTCTTTCTTTTCCTGTCTTCCTTCCTCCTTCCTTGCTTCCCTCCTTCCTTTCCCTTCACCTTCCCTCCCTCCCTTCCTTCCCCCTTTCCTTCCTTCCTTCCTTCCTCTCTTTCTTCTTTTTCTTCTTTCATTTCCTTTCTCTTCACCTTCCCTCCCTCCCTCCCTTTCTTTCTTTCCTTCCTTCATCTCTTTCTTTCTTTTCCTGTCTTCCTTCCTCCTTCCTTGCTTCCCTCCTTCCTTTCCCTTCATCTTCCCTCCCTCCCTTCCTTCCCCCTTTCTTTCCTTCCTTCCTCTTTCTTTCTTTTCCTGTCTTCCTTCCTTCCTTCCTCGTTCCTTGCTTGCCTCCTTCCTTTCCTTCCCCTTCCCTTCCTCACTCCCTTCCCCCTTCCTTTCTTTTTCTTCCTTCCTTCTTCCCTTCTTCCTTGCTTCCCTCCTTCCCTTCCCTTCCCTTCCCTTCCCTTCCTCCTTCCCTCCCTCCCATCCATCCATTAAAATATTTATTCTATTATTATTTACAATTGGTGGTATCGATTGTAAGCCGGAGAGTTATCCCCAAAGATAGAAGATAAATAATTGATATAAATGCATAAATAACAAGGAGGAAAATAAGCTAGACAAACACGAAATGCATTTCGACGAGTCTTCCATCAGGAACGAAATGTGTAGCACCATCGTTTTCTGCTTGTGCGACCTTGTATTTGTCGTTATGGTATTGGGTCCACTATTGATTAAATTCAAATGTTACAAGCTGCCAAATGTCCGTGGAAGCCGGTACTATATAACATTTTGAAATCAGTACAGACACTGTTCGATGCTCAAAAACGAGATGCATTCACACAACATTAATCCCAGTTATTCAATCCACCTATTTTCCAGATTTGTACAATTGAATAAAGCAGGAACCAACGAAACCTGCTGCCCCATGCCCTGAAAGCCAAAACACTAAATAAACTAGCAGGTCCTATGAATCCATCAATTTGAGTTAGAGCAGCGGTTCCCAACCTTTCTAATGTCGCGACCCCTTAATATAGTTCCTCATGTTGTGGTGACCCCCAACCATAAAATTATTTTCGTTGCTACTTCATAACTGTAATTTTGCTACTGTTATGAATCGTAATGTAAATATCTAATATGCAGGATGTATTTTCATTGTTACAAATTGAACATAAGTAAAGCATAGCGATTAATCACAAAAACAATATGTAATTATGCCAGATCAGAAATTCTTGGGCCAGTCTTTGCAAGAGCACAAGGAATATCATCTTCCACAACAAGTCTACTTCTGTATTTAGACTTGATAACCAACAAGTGTACAGCAATATTTCTCAATCTCAGCAACTTTTAAGGTGCCTGGACTTCAACTCCCAGAATTCGAAGCAAAGCTGGCCCCTTAGCTGATGCCGTCAAAGCTCGGCCGTCAGGCGTCACAAACGCCTCTCACCGAATGGCACCTCTCCCGACCAATCGGAGGGCTCGGGCGAGTTGAGTGGATATGGCCAGGCTTGTGGCAGTGGGGGGGGGGGAGCTGAGGATGTCGGGGCAACCCCTGGGAAATGGTCGTTCGACCCCCAAAGGGGTCCCAACCCCCAGGTTGGGAACCACTGAGTTAGAGGGATGTATTTATTCTGACACAACAGGGTTGTAACCAGCCCCAAATCCCTACAGGGTTAAACTTGGAATCCTTCAGAACTACTTCAAACCGGGAACAAATTCACATGTATGGTGGATGAAAGCAGGTTTCCATCTTGATGCCTTAAGCGGTCATCTTTATCTTTCATTATGCTCAATGTATTATTTGGAAAAAATGCTCCTAAATTGTTGGACCTCCAGATAGTTTTTCTTCCCAAAGATCTGGGTGTCTATGCTTTTGAATTAAAAAGGCTCCAGGAAAGCTAGATGATAACGTGAAGGGAGCTATCTGAAGCACTGCTTCTCAACCTGAGCAGCTTGAAAATAGGTGGACTTCATTTCCCAGAATTCCTCAACTGGCTGGGGAATTCTGGGAGTTGAAGTCCACCCATCTTAAAGTTGCCAAGAATGAGAAACATTTTATTTGGAGGGTATCTATGAAAATATTTAGTTCTACAATAGCCGTTGCTGCAGAAACTGAGCACACAACTCCCAGAATTCCAAGCAATATTGGCCATGTTGGTGGGTGATTCTGGGAGTTGAAGTCCACCCGTCTTAAAGTTGCCAAGATAGAAAAATATTAATTTGGAGGGAATATATGAAAATACTCAGCATTCTATAATAGACTTTACAATTATTTCTACCAAAGATCTGAAGCTGTAGGCTAAAATCCCTAGGAGACCATATCTATCTATATCTATATCTATATCTATATCTATATCTATATCTATATCTATATCTATATCTATCTATCTATCTATCTATCTATCTATCTATCTATCTATCTATCTATATACAGTATTTATATATACCATATTTATTTTCATTTATCAGCAAAAAATGCTACACATACAGAAAATAGGGTGTCAGCTATAGAAACTGCCTGGATGGTCCCAGAGAGGGGTTGAAAGACAAAAGAAAGCTGTGACGCTTTCTCCCATATTTGGGTACACCAGGATGATACGACAGAAGAACATATATAACCCTTTCCTGGTGAAGAGCTGATAGGGAATAGAGCCTGTGGCCTAGTGGCTAAGCTGCTGCCTTACAAGGCAGGCGGCCCAGGTTCAAATCCTAGTAAGGGTATGGCTATCTGACGAGAGCTAAATAGCTCGAAATAGATCTGTAATAGTCTCCCTTTATTTTCATTTATCAGCAAAAAATGCTACATACATACATACATATATACATACATACATACATACATACATACATGTATATGTATATGTATATGTATATAAAAATAGCTGATCAGGTTTACAGAGACAAAACACAAAGCTGACCAAATTTTCTTCACGGCTTCGCCTCTTAAAACCAAGCTGAGAAGTGGAAGCAGAAACACACAACCTGATTGTGTGTTGTTTTATTAGAAGAAGCAGAACAAGGAAAAAAAACAAAAACCACACAATACTGTAACTCCTGCTAGTACAGAGATAGCAAAAAATTCCTCAAGCCAGATTCTTTCTCTAACAGAGTTTTCATAAATGCAAGATAATCGCTCTTCTTACCTTATCCCCTTTCTAACTTGAGACGGGCTCCATGCGATACAACGAAAAGTTCTGCAAAAAAACAGATTACAGTCGTTGTTAGCCGGAAGCAAAGAATTAAGACGGCAACATGATGTTCATACATCCAGCTACGTGTGTGTGTGTGTGTGTGTGTGTGTGTGTGTGTGTGTGTGTGTGTGTGTGTGTGTGTGTGTGGATTTGTGTGCGGATGTAAATGTCCGCCAGTTGTAGACACTGGTGCCAAACCAGGCATTCCATTTTACAGTTTTAACACAAAGAACCCGTTTCAACAATATGCTTCAGCAGGTGAATAAGTTTGAATTAATCTTCTGTAGAAATACTGGGGGGAAAGGGGGTATTGATCCGATCAGCTAATTTCAAAGGACTCTGATTTAGGGTTAAATCAATTCCATCCAAATCAGCCTTCACTGTACAACACTAAAGCCCAACCGCTGATTGTTACAGGCAGTCCTCCACTGATGACCAGTGAGGCCAAACGTTCTGTCGCTAAGCAAAACAAATCACTGCTAAAGGGCACTGCACACCAAAACAACCAGAAATAAAGGCAGTTTCTTCCTCCCCCCCCCCCCCACAATGCCATCTGTCACAAATGGTGTAGGGCCGTGATGGCAAACCTATGGCACACGTGCCACAGGTGGCACGTGGAGCCATATCTGAGGGCCCGCGAGGCGCCCTATGTCAGCTCCAGTGTGTATGTGTGCGCTGGCCAGCTGATTTTTAGCCTTCCAGAGGGTGAGGGGAGGCCATTTTTGCCCTCCCCAGGCTTCAGGAAAGCGTCCGGAGCCTGTGAATGGTGAAAAACGGGCCCAACGGGCCTACCGGAAATTCATTTCCGAACTTTCAGTAGGCCATTTTTCGCCATCCCCAGGCTCCGGAGGCTTTCCTGAAGCCTGGGAAGGGCGAAAAATGGCCCAACGGGCCTACCGGAAGTCCAGAGGTGTCAGTGAGGCCTGCATGCATGCACAGGGGGGGCAGCGCAGGTGTGTGTGCATGCACGCTGGGGGAGGGCATTGCATTGTGGGTGTGGGCATGCGCACACGTGCCCTTTTGGCACCCGAGCAAAAAAAGGTTCGCTATCACTGGTGTAGGGTCTCCTGCTTCGGCGGGTTGGACTAGATGACCTACAAGGTCCCTTCCAACTCTGTTATTCTGCTAAACAACTAATTCCCACAACACTTTCTATGCCCCAGGATGTCAAACCACCCTGTAGGGCTGTTATTATCTATTATTATTATTATTCTCCATTGGAGGTTGAAGCCAGCATTCAGAGAGGGTTGTCCACAGCCAATCACATTAAGGTCTGAGTCTGTCAATCAAAAACTGAGCCTCTGTCCTCCTTCCTGGATATTGGCTCAGTTTAGACTCAGACCTTCACAAAGGCTAGACGTGGAATTGATTCTCTCTGACTGCTGGCTCCAAACTGTAAGTTTTTTTTTTTTTTTTTCAAACAAAAGGAGAAAGAGAAATAATAAATTGGAAAATTGAAATTAACATCAAGGAGAAATATTTAAAGTCAGTAAGGAAACTGCCTTCCTCCTGTCCCTGGGATTTAGCACTTAACCACTTGTGGTCGCTAAACATCCATTTCCAGCTTACCCCCATGGGATCTCCTCCATGGAGGCTTGAATACGGGGGTTCTGATTCCTCCATCGGCCGGTGCTTGCACTCCGATGGAAGCTGGAGGGACGGCAGAAGCCCTAAACTCAAAGTCCTTGGACAGAGTTTTTAGGAGCGCTTGAGGGACTGTTTTAACAGCCCCTCACTTTTGCCTGGGGTTTCTCGGCCAAGCGGCTCAGCGGCGCGGCTCCAAGTTCTGCGCCAAGCCGCCAGTTTAAATTTTGCCGTTTTCCCGCCTTTCGTTTTCCCGGAGCGGGCGCCATTTTGGACTGCCGCGTCATAGAGCGGCGCGCGCAGATCGGGCTCAAAACTTGCTGAGACACGATGGCGGAGGCAGCTAAGGCCTCCGCGAAGACGAAGAAGAGCCAGAAGGCCCAGAAAGGGCCTGATCTCGGGGAGGAAATCACTCTGGCCCCGGCTGAATCTAATCAGCCTAAATCAGCCCCTACCTCCAAGGCCACCGAGAGGGACGAACGGAGGCGCGATCGGGCGCTACAGCGCCTAGTGGATAAGGCAGCCCCACAGGGGGATATCATGGCTCATCCTCAACACCAGGTAGTAGTCCAGGCCCAAGTCCATAACCTGGATGTTCCTGCACAGGGCCTACTGGACCCAAATGTCTGGGGGGAAGGGGGCCTGGTTTCCTCGGCCCAAAGAAATCCCCAGGAGGTAGCTGCAGCCTTTGGCCCTGATTGCCCAGTGGCCTCTGCCCCTATTTTGGACTGGGCCCAAGCAGCTGGGCCCCCTGCTAGTGTGGCATCTAGTTCCCTGCCTTCCCAAGCAGGCCCTTCGCAGCAACCTGAACAGCCAAGTTGGCAGATGGTAATGGCAGCTACTGTACAACAGTGCTTAGCTGGTTTCCAGCAAATGCAGGCTTCTTTCCAGCCTATGCCTTCTAGGCCAGCTAGTCGAGCACAGTCCCAACCACTCAGTGGGACAGCTATGGCTGAAGATTCCTCTGATGTCTCAAGCGAAGACATTAGACCTGCAACCCTAGAAGAGGGCGAGTGTGATCCCACGGCGTTGTCTGAGGATGAAGGCCTCGCCCCCGAACAACCCACTTCAGTGGGCCTGTTCCCACCTGCCTTATTTAAGTCATTATTACATAAGGCCAGGAATATAGCTGGCCTGCCTTGTACTCCAGTGACAGCAGAGGCTGCAACTTCTTCAACCAAGGTTCCGGTTTTTGAGGAACAGGTGGCAGAGCTGGATGTTATTCCGGCCCCCAAGATATTTCTAGACAACGTTCAGCGGCAGTTTGTGGCTCCAACCTCGGGACCGATGCCATCCGCGCAGGACAAGAGGTTTTTCAACACGGCGGCTGAACTGACGGCTCTACTGTCCTCTCCATCGGTGGATGTTCCGGTAGCTGCACTCCACTCCCAAAATCCTATTCCGGGAGAAGCCGAGGAACTCCTGAAACCGGATGATCGACGACTGGAGCAACTTCTCCTCAAGTCCCACCAGGCCTCAGCATGGGCAGTCCGTGCCTCTTCTTCGGCATCCTTCTTTGCCAGATCGTCCTTATTGTGGTTGCACCAATTGCAGGAGCTGATTCCTTCATCGGAACTTCGTATTCACCAGGACCTCAACAAGGTCATCGCGGCAACTCAGTTCACTGCTGACGCTACTCTCAGAGCAGCACGTTTTTCTTCAAAATCCATCGCTGCTTCCACTGCTGGCCGCAGAGTGAACTGGCTTAAGAACTGGACCGCGGATGCACGCCAAAAGTGGCGTTTGGCATCCAAACCTATTGCAGGACAATCCCTCTTTGGGGAAGTGCTAGATCCACTACTTGTGGAATCAAAGGACCGTAGGAAGGTTCTCCCCACCTATAACAAAAAAGGGTCTTTTCGTCATAACCCCTATCCTAGGCGGCCCTTTCGATCAGCTGACCAGGGTTCCAGTCAGCCCCGAACCCCAGGTCAGTATGGCCAGAGGTCCTTTTATCAGGACCGATCAGCCAGGGGCAGACCTTACAAGCGCCCCTACAGGGGTTGGGGAAACAAATTTTCCAGACGCTCCAAGTGAGACTTCCCAAGACCTCCCAATTGGAGGTAGACTAGCCAGGTTTGCGGACACCTGGGATGAGACCACCCAGGACGTTTGGGTCAGGCAGACCATACGTCATGGTCTATCGCTAGAATTTTGGGCCAAACCCTCTCCAGGTTTTATTCCCTGCCCAATCTCCGGGGTCCCAGAAAAGCGAAGGCTCATGGATCTAGCCATTCGCCACTTGCTTGAGATTAGGGCCATAGAACCAGTACCTAGAGAACAAAGAGGTTCAGGGGTGTATTCTATTCTGTTTCTGGTGCCCAAACCTTCAGGTGACTGGCGACCCATATTGGATTTAAAGAGGTTGAACCAATTTGTTAAATATCGTAAATTCAAAATGCAGTCCCTCCGGTCCATCCTGAGAGGTATCCATAGAGCTGACTATCTAGTCTCCCTTGATCTTTCCGAAGCATACCTGCATATTCCCATAGCTTCTGCAGATAGGCAGTTCCTCCGGTTCTCCTTTGCTGGCCGACATTTCCAATATAGGGCTCTCCCCTTCGGTCTCTCCTCGGCCCCACGGGTTTTTACAAAAGTCTTGGCGGCACTGGAGGCCCACCTGCGGTCTTTGGGGGTCAGGGTCCAGTGTTATCTGGACGATATTCTGCTGCAGGCCTCCTCGGAGTCCTTGGCGGAACGTCACCTCCGGATGGTACTCGACGTACTAGACCGTCATGGCTTCTCGGTAAACTACCGCAAGAGCTGCTTGGTTCCCAGTACCTCTATTCTACACTTGGGATCAGTCATCGATTCCCTACTATGTAAGGTATTCCTTTCCCCGGAACGACAGGACAGCATCAGGGTTATTGTAAACAATATTGCCCGCTGTCCATCGGTTTCCTTGGCCCTGTTGGCCACTTTACTAGGGAAAATGATTTCCTGTATTGATATTGTACCCTGGGCAAGGCTACATTCCCGTAGGTTGCAGTGGTTCTTACTTCCCCTCATTCCCCCGGGTCAACCCCCTCCGGCTGTGTGGGTTCGTTTACCATCACAAGTAAGGAGGTCCCTGGAATGGTGGCTTTCCCCAGCTCTAGAGGAGGGGTCTTCCTTCCTACTGCCTGACAGGATCACGGTAACAACGGATGCCAGCCTCTCTGGCTGGGGTGCACATGTCCAGGGCCAACTGGCCCAGGGAACATGGTCCAGGGCTGAGTCAGAAAGTCCAATAAACTTACTGGAGCTCCGCACTATCCGTTTAGCGTTGAAACGTTTCAGGTCTCTGTTAGAAGGTTCTAATGTGTTGGTTCTTACAGATAATGTTACCGCCAAAGCTCATGTTAATCGACAAGGGGGAACACGCTCAGCGAGCCTGTTAGAAGAGGCCTTGTTGCTGGGTTTCTGGGCAGAAAAACACCTCAATTCTATTTCAGCAGAGTATATCTCAGGGGAAGCAAATAAACAGGCTGATTGGCTCAGCCGTACTGAGTTAGATCAGACTGAATGGCAACTACATCCAGAGGTGTTTCAGGCTATTGTTCATAAATTTGGTGTTCCGTTAATTGATCTGTTTGCCACTCCACAGAACGCACAACTGGGCCGGTTCTACTCTCGTTTCCCGACGGAAGGTGCAGAAGCTGTCGACGCCCTGCGTTCGCCTTGGCCCCAGGGACTTCTGTATGCCTTCCCTCCACTTCCTCTGTTATCCCGGGTCATCCAGAAGGTTCTAAAACACTCAGCAGAGGTCATTCTGATCGCCCCTCACTGGCCGCGCAGAGTCTGGTTCGGGGATCTCCTGCTCCTTTCCCGCGGCCGTCCGTGGCGGCTGCCTCCCCTTCCGGACTTGCTCCGACAGGGGGAGGTAGTTTACCCGGACCCCCAATGGCTCCGTTTGACCGCATGGCGGTTGAGCGGGAGGTCTTAAGACGACAGCACTATGACCTCGATGCCATCGAGGTCATTCTGGCTTCCAGAAGACCCTCTACCAACAGGGTGTATCAGACCACCTGGAAAGCTTTCTGTGACTGGTGTAGTCTAGAGGGTATTTCTCCCCTTTATGTGCCCATTCCACTCCTTCTACGATTCCTCAAGAAGGGGCTTAATTTGGGGCTCGCCCCCAACACCCTTCGCCGCCAATTAGCCGCTCTCTCTACCATTCTATCTTGCCCAAATTGCCCATCTCTCGCTCATGTGCCCACGGTACATAGGTTCCTTAAAGGAGCCTCCAACATCTGCCCGCCAGTCATTCATCGGTTTCCGACTTGGGACTTGCCTCTGGTCCTGGAAGCCTTGACTGGTCCTCCCTTTGAACCGCTACGAGAAGCCTCTCTTAGTTTTCTTTCATACAAGGTAGCCTTTCTGGTGGCCATAACTTCGGCTAGGCGTATTTCCGAACTTTCAGCCCTTTCCACTCGGCAGGACCTTTGTCTATTCCATCCGGACAAAGTCACCCTCCGTCTGGATCCATCCTTCCTTCCCAAGGTTAACTCCCTGTTCCATCGTTCCCAGGAACTGGTTCTCCCTACCTTCTGCGCCCATCCCCGACATCCCAGGGAACGCCTTTGGCATACCCTGGATGTCAGGCGAGCCTTGAAGATTTATATTGACCGGACCTCAGCCTCCCGAAGGTCGGAGGCCCTGTTTGTTGCCTTCCGGCCCAAATCCTTGGGGCTTAAGGTCTCGTCCGCTACCATCGGACGGTGGATCAGAGCCACGATTGCCAAGGCCTATGACATAGCAGGGAAACCGGTTCCCGGGGCCATCACGGCCCATTCCACCCGTAGCGCAGCAACTTCCGCTGCATGGAAAACTCAGGCATCTCTGGAAGAAGTGTGTAGGGCGGCTACCTGGGTCTCCCCTACTCAATTTATTCGGCACTACAAAGTGGACTCATATGCCTCGGCTGAGGCGGCCTTTGGCAGACGGGTTCTTCAGCAGGTGGTTACGCCTCTGTCCTAATTGGGGTTATGGAAAGGTGCTTAGCATCTACCCTCCCTAGGGACTGACAGCTTTGGTATGTCCCTCTCTGAATGCTGGCTTCAACCTCCAATGGAGAATGGGCGTTACTTACCTGTGATACGCCCGTTCTCGTTGGTTGAAGCCAGCATTCAGCCCCGTCCCTGTATCTGTGTTTGGTTCAGTATGGTTCTTGTTACAAGTTTTTCTCAGTATCTTAATAAACCAAATTCTTGTTTTTTGCACACCTGGCAGTCTGTGGTTCCTTCATATCTGGGTTTTTGCTGATATAAGAGTAATACGTACGCTAACACGGTTTTTTCCACGTCAAGTCTGTCTTCCAGCTTCGTCTAAACTGGGCCAATATCCAGGAAGGAGGACAGAGGCTCAGTTTTTGATTGACAGACTCAGACCTTAATGTGATTGGCTGTGGACAACCCTCTCTGAATGCTGGCTTCAACCAACGAGAACGGGCGTATCACAGGTAAGTAACGCCCATTCTCATCTTTCCCATGTTATTTCCTTAGCTTCTTATGACTACAGGTAGTCCTCGACTTACAACCGTTCATTTAGTGACCGTTTGGAGTTACAACGGCACTGAAAAAAGTGACTTATGACCGTTTTTTTCACACTTATGAAAAAAGCCAGATTCCCTTAACAACCGGGTTAGTAACTTACCAACTGAAGTGATTCGCTTAACAACCTTAGCAAGAAAAGTCTTAAAGTGAGGCAAAACTCACTTAACAAATGTTTCACATTTGACTTTTGCTTGTCAGGTGATCACAAAAGAGGATCACGTGACCCCGGCACACGGCAACCGTCATAAATACGAGTCAGTGGCCAGGCGGCTGAATTTCGATCACGTGACCACGGGGCTGCGGCAACAACCGTTAAGTGTAAAAAAATGGTCATAAGTCACTTTTTTCAGTGCCGTGGTAACTTCGAACGGTCACTAAATGAATTGCTGTTAGTCGAGGACTACCTGTTCTACATCCAAGTCCAGGGATCAGTAATTTACGCATAAAATACACTGTTTAATCTGCATTGTGCCGCACTTCCTACCCAAACGGATTTAACACAGCAACTGCGCTAGCTTTGCAAAACGTCCGGTGGGTCCCCCAACCAGCATTTTTGGTAAGCCTATTAAAAGAGTGTGTAGATTTAGTTAATGACGTGCAAGGGAAACATGCAAATTAGCCGTGGTCTTTGTCTGGCCCTTGGCATTCCTCAAATTGTTCGCCCCTGGCGAGGCCCGAAAATTCACAAGAGAAAGCCGGCTCAAAGTAAACAAGGAAAACCAAAACCATTCCATCTTTTTCTCTCTCCCCCCCACCCTAAAAATACAGCTGGTTTGGGTTGGCTTTCTTTCTCTGTGTGTGTTTTTTTAAAAGAACTAGCAAAACACAATTTGCAATGGAAGGAAAGGGGAAAAAAAGAACTAGCAAAACACAATTTGCAATGGAAGGAATGTTAAAACGCACTGCAAAGAGATGCTCTTCGGTGGCCCCCAGTTCAGGGAAAAAAAACCCCAGAGATGACAGTGGAGGGTTAAGATCAAAGCATTTTTTGGCTTTCCTCTGGGACTCTGCAAAGTGAAAAAAGGGGTGGGTGGGAGACAGAGTCAGATCAACTCAAATCGGGAGGAAAAAAAAGGAGGGGAAGGGAGGTTCATATTTGAAATTCCTTCCATTTTTGCAAAAACGGGTCTGGAGGCTTTCCGGGATGCCTTCTTGACAGACAAGGATTAAACCATCTTGGGAAAAGAGTGGGTGGGGTGGGAGGGAGAGAGCCAAGATAGCCGTGTTGCAAACGCCACGTCGCGCGCATTCTCTTCTATAATTCATGAGGCATGAAATTGCTTCAATATATTATTTGGCTCGGGACCAAATCAACCCTCATTTACCAGCCAGAGAGCCAAACAAATCTACGGTCTCCAAACTTGATCCGGCTAATGTCTTCATTTCATGGATATCCGGAGTCTAAAGGCTTGTTTACTTCCTCGTCCACCATAGCCAATGTCTACAATGTCCCATAGCCAAGGGCATCTGAGCAGGTTTTGGACAGGATTTCAAAGGTTTTGATCCTGCTGGTTTTTAAGGGTTGAAGCGATGCCCTTCTCTGTTGGATGCTCAGAGGAGAAGGTTGCCCTACGAGAATATGAGATAGCTGAGATTTTTGGGTGGTACAGTTGTTCTCTGAGTGCAATACACCAAAGCTGACTTTCTTTTTTATTTCACAAAATGTTAGATGGCCACCCTACTCATTCAGTCACTCATGGGGATGGTCAATAGAAAGGATGTGGACTCAACAAGAGGTAGGTCTTCAGGCCTTCTAATGAAGCTTAGATGGTATGATGAGAGAGAGGGGGAGAGAGAGGGGGGGTGAGATAGGTAGGTAGGTAGGTAGGTAGGTAGGTAGGTAGGTAGGTAGGTAGGTAGGTGAATGGATGGATGGATGGATGGAAGGATGAATATATAGATAGACATGGATGGATAGATAAGTTAGGGATGGATGGATGGATGGACAGATGAATATATAGATAAGACATGGATGGATAGATAAGTTAGGAATAGATGGATGAATGGATGGACAGTTGAATATATAGATAGACATGGATGGATATATAAGTTAGGGATGGATGAATAGATGGACGGACAGATGGATGGATGGACGGATGAATAGATAGACATGGATGGATAGATAAGTTAGGGATGGATGGATGGATGGACAGATGAATATATAGATAGACATGGATGGATAGATAAGTTAGGAATAGATGGATGAATGGATGGACGGTTGAATATATAGATAGACATGGATGGATATATAAGTTAGGGATGGATGAATAGATGGACGGACAGATGGATGGATGGACGGATGAATAGATAGACATGGATGGATAGATAAGTTAGGGATGGATGGATGGATGGACAGATGAATATATAGATAGACATGGATGGATAGATAAGTTAGGAATAGATGGATGAATGGATGGACAGTTGAATATATAAATAGACATGGATGGATATATAAGTTAGGGATGGATGAATAGATGGACGGACAGATGGATGGATGGACGGTTGAATAGATAGACATGGATGGATAGATAAGTTAGGGATGGATGGATGGATGGACAGATGAATATATAGATAGACATGGATGGATAGATAAGTTAGGAATAGATGGATGAATGGATGGACAGTTGAATATATAAATAGACATGGATGGATATATAAGTTAGGGATGGATGAATAGATGGACGGACAGATGGATGGATGGACGGATGAATAGATAGACATGGATGGATAGATAAGTTAGGGATGGGTGGATGAATAACACAGAAATGAATGGGCTATATAAAGATGGATGGATGATTAGACAGATGAATATATAGATAGACATGGATAGATAGGCAAGTTAGGGATGGATGGATGGATGGATGGGCTATATAAAATTGGATGGATGGTTAGACAGATGAATATATACAGTAGATAGACATGGATAGATAGGTAAGTTAGGGATGGATGGGTGGATGGATGGATGGACGGACGGACAGATGAATATATAGACATGGATGGATAGATAAATTAGGGATGGATGGATGGATGGACAGATGAATATATAGACAGACATGGATGGATAGATAAGTTAGGAATGGGTGGATGGATAATACAGAAATGGATGGGCTACATAAAGATGGATGGATGGTTAGACAGATGAATATATAGACAAATCTTGGATAAGTTAGGGATGGATGGGTGGGTGGATGGATAGGTAAATTAGGGATGGATGGGTGGGTAGATGGATGGATGGATGGATGGATGACACAGAAATGGATGGGCTATATAAAGATGGATAGATGGATGGTTGGATGGATGGATGAATATATAGACAGACATGGATGGATAGATAAGGATGGATGGATGGATGGATGGATGGATGGATGGATGGATGGATGAATGGATGGACAGACGGACACCGGTTTTACAACTTATCCAAGATTTGTAGTTTCTTGCGACTGTTCATCTTTGCCCTGCAAACCGACGCGGATAAAAACTCGGATAAAATGGGATAACCAGTGAGGCAAGCATCCATCCCTGACAGCAATGCAGCTGATATACACGAAGGGTTTTTCAGGCCTGCCATTGTCTAGTGTCTGCTAAGAGGAAAGGATGCTGCGTTTTAGCTCAGGTTCGACAAGCGAAGGACTCCGACTGTGCAAATCCCTAGAAGAGTTGATTATCCCACGAAAACTGGGACGGGGTCTGACGTCTTAAGTCTTAAGGAACAGGATCCAATTACAGTTGCCCAGAAACTTCATTCTGTCAACATGTCCTTCCGCTGCTAGTTTCCAGAAACGGGACACTCTTTTTTTGACAGATATTTCTGTTTAAAGTCCAACGAGCCTGTTTACAATCTGACAAGAGAACAACAGGAAAACCGTGCTGCAGAGTTTCTTGAATTTCTGAATTCTCACTTCGCCACGGCAGCTTCCATCTACAAAATACCACATTTTCCCATCTAGAACTGTCCTCAGGTTCTAAGGAAGATACGAGCAAGGGAGAGACAGGTAGACCTCGACTTGCAGCAGTCCGTTTAGTGACCGTTCAAAGTTACAACGGCACTGAAAAAGGTGACTGAGGACCGTTTTTCCAGTTATGACCTACGTAGCATCCCCAGGGTCGTGTGATCAAAATTCAGACGCTTGGCAACCGACTCATATTTATGACGGTCGCAGTGTCCCAGGGTCACGTGATCTGCTTCTTGCAACCTTCTGACAAAGTTATTTGAAGGACCATCTTTTCCCAACTACATCCATCCAACCTACCAGAGTGGGGAGGCAGGGAAGCTATGGGTCTCCTTACTTAAGAAGGTCCATCTGATGGTACCAAGAAGAAGGGCCTTCTCTGTGGTGGCTCCCTCCCTGTTATTTGAAGGACCATCTTTCCTCAAATACATCCACTTGACCCACCAGAGTGGAGAGGTAAGATATGTTACAGTTCCTCTTCCTTAAAGAGCTCCATGTGGTGGGACCAAGAAGAAGGCCTTCTTCGTGGTGGCTCCCTCCTTGTGGAACATTATCCCCATGGAGATGAAATTGGTCTCCACTTTGACCCTCTTCCAAAAGGCCCAGAAGACGTGGATTTGCCAATGGGCCTTGGACTCCCAAGGGGAAATGAAACCCATCAACTAGACCAAACCATCTAGAGGAGTATCCAACCTTGGCAACTTTAAGACTTGTGGACTTCAACTCCCAGAGTTCCTCAGGCTTGAAGACCAACCTATTGCTAAGCTCTCGTCAAAAGGACAAGAGAGATCCCTTCAGTCACCACACCTCTCTCCAGGTGCCGATACACACTGCTCGTGTCAGGGTTCCGACGGATGCCCTAATTAAATCATGAGCCTCGAGCCAAGCTTCCAAAGAAACCCAGTCATTTATTAGGAGCTCCATGTCCGCAGTACCCAAATGAAGCCAACTCTTACCCCACGTAATTTACAGCCCTAATCATGACCCTGTTTCCCCCTCCCCTCCCCAGGGTGTGTCATCAATCACATTGCGGGCTGTAGAAATCACTCCCCTCCTGCCGCTGTGGGGTAACCCTGGGAGACAGCCTTGAGAAAGATATGTGTGGAATGTGCTCCTGTCTTTGGCTGCCGTGTTGCTTCTTCGGTTTTCCCACCCCCCCTGCCTATGGCAACTGGAGAGCAGCCAAGGGTGCTTTGCGAGTTGACAGCTCGTCTGAACATCAATGTGCTGAACCACACGCAACTCTCTCGCGAGTCTCGTTTTCAGCCACCGTCTCCGCTGCAACTCCTTCCCTTTCTAAGTTCTGACGGGGTAAGTTCTACTATTTCTCTGTTTTGACTGCTGCCTCCCCGCTCAATTTGCAAACGTTGTAATTTCACCCCTTTCCTGATCATCTTTCCTCCCTGTGTAACCCAGGCAGGCGCACAAGCATTGCTGAGCCCTTCCAAAATATGCCTTCATTCCCCAGTGTCCCCTTGAATTATTGATTACATTCAAAACGTGAGGCCAAAGCAGAAAGAACAGAACTTGGAAGGCAGTGAAAAACCACAAAGAAACTCCCTGGATGTGAGTCAGTCCTGGAATAAATTTTGAGGAAACAAATCTTGTGGGATTCTGGATTCGCACCCAAAACCTCAGCCATGGATTCACCTCCGAATTTCCTAAATTCAGCTAGCCCTCGATTTATAACAGTTCATCTGGTGACCGTTTAAAGTTACAGCGGCACTGAAAAAAAAGTGACTTATGGCCATTTTTCACACTTATAACCATTGCAGCTTCCCCGAGAGTCACATGATCAAAATTCAAAAGCCTGGCAACTGGCATGTACTTCTGACAGTTGCAGTGTCCTGAGGTCACGTGATCTCCTTTTGCGACCTTCTTATAAGCAAAGTCCATGGGGAAGCCAGATTCACTGAACAACTTCATAACTGCAGTGATTCACTTAACCACTGTGGCAAGGAAGGTCGTAAAATGGGGCAAATTTCACTTGACATCTGTCTCACTTAGCAACAGAAATTTGGGGGCTCGGTTGTGGTCCTAAGTCAAGGACTACCTGCAAACCTCAATGGACTGAGTTCACACATCTTGCGCTCAGCAAGATTTGGACTTAGTACAATGCACCAACCGTCATCAAAATCAGAACCAAGTAGAAAATGAAGATATTCCAATTCTTAAGAAGACAATAAATTCTACTTCTGCTGCTTTCCAGCCCAGAGGAGACCTTCAGCCCTGCTTTTACGAGGCTTCGAATTCTGAAGCCAAAGTCATTTTTCCTTCTCTCAGTTCTTCAGACACAGAAATATCTTCTGGGCTTGGCACATTTTGGAGAAGAGCTGTGTGCGCGCGGTCTTTTTCCTCTCCCAGACTCAAAGCATCGCTCCAACCGTCTCCAGCGACAGGAGGAATTGCTGATGAACTATTGATTGGGGAACTCGAGCCAACGGAGTTGCCAAGTTGGATCCCCTCCTCCTCCCAGTTTCCTGGCTCCTAACTGTGTGCACTGCAGTTGTACAGGCATAGCTGCGTAACTAGGATTCTCTCCCCTGGCACATACAGATGTAATAAGATGTCTGCGTGGCGATAAAAATTTATTGTCGGGCCCTCAAACCAAGAAAGACACACGGCTGATTTTTTTCCCCCCAAGCGGAGTTCTTTATTGTTTCACACCTATAGACAGAATCTTGCCGGATTAAACACTCAACTGTCTGTCTCTACAATATACTCTGGGAACTGTTAGAAAGGAGCCGTCTTCACCCAGCTGGCTTTCATGTTTAAGGCAGAACTAGAACTCACGGTCTCCTGGTGACTGGCCCAATGTCACCCAGTCGGCTTTCATTCCTAAAGCAAGACTAGCCATCTCCTGGGTTCTAGTCTGGTGCTTTTAACCATTAAATCAAACTGGCTCTCATGGGTATCATGGTTATGGCTACCAGTTTCATAAACATCAGCTCTGGACTGCAATGTTCTCCTGCATTTTTTCCCCTCCACAATCAGTCCCCAACGCCTGACTGTTGATCAACCTTTTTCCAGGTCTAAATAACTTCACAACTCTGCAATCTGGGACAACTGGAAGTTTTGATGGAGATGCCTGGACCTTCACAGTGCTGAGATCCTGCAGCTGAATGGCACCCACGCTGCACCACCATTACAGCTACCCAGGGGTGGGTTCCACTTACCTTCGCTACCGATTCGCATCGCGATGTTTCGCACGCGTCCCCTCGTGCAATTTTGCTCCCCGCATGCTCAGTAGCAGGAATCAGCCCGAAACACAGCTTAGGAGCTGATCAGCTGTGCTTCAGGCGAAGAAATAAAGGTCAGTATTAACCCGGGGGCGGGCGTGAGGGCCCTTTTTCAAGCAGCGGAAGAGGAGAAGCCATCCAAACACGAAAAAATTCGCAAAAAAAATTAAAAAAAAGATGGCGGCGCCCACGGACCAACACCAGCCAAATCGGATCTGTGACATCACCAGCGGGTCGCTACTGGTTCGGGCGATCCGGTCCGAACCGGGAGGAACCCACCCCTGCAGCTACCGTTGTTCTTTGTGGGGAAAGATCAGGGTTGAAAAATCAAAGCAAAGAGACTTCTTACGATGAACTTCACACGTTCTCTCTCTCTCTCTTTTTTTCTTTCCAAAATCCCTCCGCCTTATTACTCGGAGGGGAGGGGAACCATTCAGACTGCAGCAATTACGTTCGGAACAGAACAAACGGCATAATTATACCTTCAGAGCTATGTGAAAATATTTTGAAAGGAAACAGTTCCAAGGCAGCGGCTTCTGCTTCATAGAAATTGCACGTGGTTCCCCTTGCTCTGAAGTTTCAAGATTGCGATCAACGCAGGAGTGTGAGCGCTGCGCGTCAAGAGATCGCATGGACTTGTGGCCTTCTTCGAAACAGGTGCTCCATAATGGGGACTATTCTGGATTCCTCTCTAATTCTTCGTCCTGCTAGCAAGAGGAGTATCAGAGAGCCAGTTTCCTTTTGTGGTGAAGGTGCTGCCCTAGAAACCAGGAGATGGTGAGTTATAGTCCTGCTTTAGCTAAGAAAGCCAGCTGGGTGACTTTGGGCCAATCACCGGGCAATGGGGAATTCTAGTTCTGCCTTAGTCAAGAAAGCCAGCTGGGTGACTTTGGGCCAATCACCGGGGGACGGTGAATTCTAGTTCTGCCTTAGACATGAAAGCCAGCTGGGTGACTTTGGGCCAATCACTGGGCGATGGTGAATTCTAGTCCTGCCTCAGCCAAGATAGCCAGCTGGGTGACTTTGGGCCAATCACCGGGCGATGGTGAATTCTAGTCCTGCCTCAGCCAAGATAGCCAGCTGGGTGACTTTGGGCCAATCAACGGGCGATGGTGAATTCTAGTCCCGCCTTAGCCAAGATAGCCAGCTGGCTGACTTTGGCCCAATCACCCAGGAGACTGTGAGTTCTAGTCCCGCCTTAGCCATGAAAGTCAGCTGGGTGACTTTGGCCAGTCCATCTCTCTCAGTCCAACCCACCTCACAGAGTTGTCATTGTGGGTAAAATAGGAGGAGCAAGGAGCATTGTGTAGGTTCGCCACCACCTTGAGTTGTTTACAAAAACAATAAAAGCAGGATAAAAATCTAATAAAATAAACAGGCTAATCAACGAACAAGATATCATAACGTTGGCATCCTATTGTGAGTTGAGTGTGAACCATGCTTCTCCAATTTGCCATTTTAGAAGCTTCAATATTTATTACAGCTTTATAGCCAGGAGGATTTAAAGCTTTCAGTGTTGTTAAGAAATTTAAAAAAAAAAACACCCTGAAAGGTAATCAATTTAATACCCAAAAAAGACTTCACAGAAAGCATCCAAATCTCGTATTTCTACTAAGGTTCCCGCCCATCCACTTACGATCCATGAATTAAACTTGCGAAGACCCTCACAGATATAATCCTATAAAAAGGGGCATTTTAATACAACAAGAAGGAACATGTGTTTCCTTGGGTTTTTTTTTTTAACTCTAATTAGCTTTTAAGTTCACTAAAGGCAGGTGGGGGGAAAAAAATTTCCCAGATGATTTTGAGGCTCCAAAACACCTTTTGAGCTAAAACGGGACGGATTTTTTTTAAAAATAAAAAATAAAACCAACCAGAAAATAAAATGCAGCTACAGGTGCTAAAAAAAAAAAAAGGCAAACGCATTCCATTAGCACATTTTCTCAAATGTTTGGGAAGCCGGAGCTGACCCTTTAAGTTCATTACATCAAGAACAGCTTTTCTGGGGGAAATGATTTAAAAAGGCAAAGAAGGCTGACCTACCATGCTCAGTGCTTTAAAATGTTCTCTGTACAAAGTGCGCGCGCACACACACACACACACAAATGCCGTAATGTTCAGAAATCATACCTGTTTGCACTGTAAATTTCAGTTTGTTTAACCTTTTCTGCTTAGCAATAGCAATAGCACTTAGACTTATATACCGCTTCACAGTGCTTTACAGCCCTCTCTATAAGCAGTTTCACAGAGTCAGCCTCTTGTCCCCAACAATCTGGGTCCTCATTTTACCCACCTCAGAAGGATGGAAGACTGAGTCAACCTTGAGTTGGTCAGAATCGAACTGCTGGTAGTGGGCAGAGTTAGCCTGCAATACTATATTCTAACCACTGGGAAGGAAGGAAGGAAGGAAGGAAGGAAGGAAGGAAGGAAGGAAGGAAGGAAGGAAGGAAGGAAGGAAGGAAGGAAGGAAGGAAGGAAGAGCAACAGCAATAGCACTTAGACTTATATACTGCTTCACAGTGCTTTACAGCCCTCTCTAAGCGGTTTACAGAGTTCAGCCTCTTGCCCCCAACAATCTGGGTCCTCATTTTACCGACCTCAGAAGGATGGAAGACTGAGTCAACCTTGAGCTGGTCAGAATCGAACTGCTGGCAGTGGGCAGAGTTAGCCTGCAATACTATATTCTAACCACTGGGAAGGAAGGAAGGAAGGAAGGAAGGAAGGAAGGAAGGAAGGAAGGAAGGAAGGAAGGAAGGGCAACAGCAATAGCACTTAGACTTATATACCGCTTCACAGTGCTTTATAGCCCTCTCTAAGCGGTTTACAGAGTTCAGCATATTGCCCCCAACAATCTGGGTCCTCATTTTACCAACCTCGGAAGGATGGAAGGCTGAGTCAACCTTGAGCCGGTGAGATTTGAACAGCTGAACTGCTGAATTGCAGTGCTGCACTTTAACCACTGCGCCACCTCGGTTCTATTGAGCAATGACTTTCCTTTGGATCATTTTTTCAACAGTCATTGCCTTGTGGGAGAAAAAAACCAACTTTATTTCTCCCGATGGGAAGTTCCTTTTAGATCAGACCTAGATATTTGATGACTGTAAAAGCATGGGTGGCAAACTTGATTTTATTGAGGGTCACATCAGGGTTGTGTTTCACCTCACAGGGCCGGGGGGCGTGGCTGAGGGTGGTGCCTAGCCATGGTAGGCGTGGCCAGCTCACCGTCACTCATGTTGGGGGCACCTGTGGTGGCCAAGTGCTAAGGCAGGACTTCCTTGAGACCCTCCCTCACTCTCATTATCTTCCTTCCTTCCTTTTTTCCTTCCCTCTTCATTCTTTCTTCTTCCTTCCCCTTTCCTTATTTTTCCTTCCTTATTTATGTTATTTATTTATTTATTTGGGAATTCTTCTGTCACCCTACTCTCTAAGGACTCAAGGCGGCGTACAGCATTTTAAAGAACACCAAACAATAAAACCATTAAAAACAATTTTGAAAAAGTTTTTAAAAAGACATACACCACCATGCATACATGGGGGAGACCTCAGATGTAAAATTGTCTCTCCTTGCTCTCTTCCCCTCTTTCCTTCTATTTCTTTGTCTTTCCTCTTCCCCTTTCTCCTTTCCTTCTTGCATGCTCAAATGGGCCGCTTTGCTGTTTCCAGACCAGCCCCATGGGCCAGATCTAAGCACCCAGATCCGGCCCCACGGGCCTTGAGTTTGAAACCCTTGTTCTAAAGCCACATTTGTCTTTTTGGCTGTCTCTGTCCTGCCAGCATGAGATCAGGGTTTGTGGGTTTTTTTAATTCACGTCTAGGCAAGTCTAGGGACCTTCACGTTAATGTATTGGCAAACAGGTCTTTAGGAGAAATGCTGAGTGTTTGCCTTCAAAAGTGTCAGCTCACGTAAAAAAAAAAAAGGAAGATTGATACAGAGCCTAGAATTTTTAGCAAGACGTAAGCTTTTAATTATTTATTTACTGAAGTCATTCCTGAAAAGGAATATTGAGCAGAGAATATAAGAGAAGTTGAATAGAAGTTGAATAGAAGTTGGATAGAATAGAATAGGAATTTAGAATAGGAAAATAGAATAGAATAGAATGGAATGGAATGGAATGGAATGGAATGGAATGGAATGGAATAGAATAGAATAGAATAGAATAGAATAGAATAGAATAGAATAGAATAGAATAGAATAGAATAGGAATTTAGAATAGGAATTTAGAATAGGAAAATAGAATAGAATAGAATAGAATAGAATAAAATAGAATAGAATAGAATAGAATAGAATAGAATAGAATAGAATAGAATAGAATAGAATAGAATAGAATAGAAGAACAGAGTTGGAAGGGACCTTGGAGGTCTTCTAGTCCAACCCCCTGCTCAGGCAGGAAACTCTATACCATTTCAGACAAAGGGTTGTCCAATCTCTTCATAAAAACTTCCAGTGTTGGAGCACCCACAACTTCTGGAGGCAAACCATTCAACTGATTAATTGTTCTCACTGTCAGGAAATTTCTCCTTAGTTCTAGGTTGCTTCTCTCCTTGATTGGTTTCCATCCATTGCTTCTTGTCCTGCCCTCTGGTGCTTTGGACCACAATCGCTTAAAAACACTCCTTTTCAAGAAATGCCCACAGAATGCTAGGAAATTATAACACACCTTGGTCTTAAAAATAGCCCTGAACCGTTAGTAGCGATAACAGAAAATGCTTCTATTGTAGGTTTATTTCTTGGGTGATGTGCACATGAGGGTTTTTCCCCCCCTCTGCAGCTCTCTCTTAATTGCAGGGTTCCTTTGATGGGGTCAGCACTTTCATCTCAACATCTTTAATCAGTAAATTGTTAGGAAGAGCCATTAATCCTCCCTCTGCCCCTTGGTAACTACCTCCGGCTTTTAATTGAGGGGAAAGGAAAAGGGCTTTAAACAGGATCCCCGCAGGTCAAAATCTGTTCGGAGTGATACCAGTTGAGGATGGGTGTTTCTTCTGGTTGGACAAGGAAACCAGGAAACCATCAAGCTGTCTTAGGTGGACCTTTATCTAAGGGAGAAATTGCACAATTGCACAGCCAGATTGGGAAAAAACTGTGTCTCTGTCTCCCAGAGGTCTCCCCCACCCCCATGGTTGGTTGTAAATATGATTGTATTCCCAATGCATTTTTCTTTCTTTCTTTCTTTCTTTCTTTCTTTCTTTCTTTTTCTTTCTTTCTCTCTCTCTCCCTCCCTCCCTCCCTCCCTCCTGTCTATCCATCACTCCCTCTCCCTCTCTCCATCCCTCTCCTATCCACCGTCCGTTCATCCATCCATCCAATCTCTCTCCCTCTCCCTCTCCCGTCTATCCATCCCTCTCCCTCCCTCCCTCCCCTATCCATCCATCATACCTCTCTCTCTCATCTATGTCTATCTTTCTGTCATCCACCTGTCTGTTATGTCTGTCTGTCTGTCCATCCATCCACCCACCCTCTCTCTGCTATCTATATCTATCTATATCTTTCGGTCATCCAGCTCTCTTCTGTCTGTCTGTCTGTCTGTCTGTCTGTCTGTCTGTCTGTCTGTCTGTCTGTCTGTCTCTCTCTCTCATCTATGTCTATCTTTCTGTCATCCACCTGTCTGTTATGTCTGTCTGTCTGTCCATCCATCCACCCACCCTCTCTCTGCTATCTATATCTATCTATATCTTTCGGTCATCCAGCTCTCGTCTGTCTGTCTGTCTGTCTGTCTGTCTGTCTCTCTCTCTCTCTCTCTCTCTCTCTCTCATCCACCCCTCTTCAAGAGAAGTCATCTGCCTTGTGACTCACTACATTATTCCTTATGGGGAAAAATGTGTTTGTTACTCATCGTTTTTGGTACTCATCCCACCTCCTGCAACCAATTAATAATGAGTTAATTGTACCTGTATTTATAAATTTATAAATATATATTTATATTTATATGTATTTATATCGGATCTGACTACAGGTACGTAAGTATCTCTATGTTCAGCAAAACCAACTGGGCTGTTCTATGGTCTCTTAAAAAAAAGGGGTAGACAATTAATTTTCCCAAGTGGCCACATAAGAAACAAAGACTGCTGTGGAGGGCTGAACCCCATAGGCTGAACATAATTCTATTCATATTCATATTCATATTCATATTTAATTCTTCCTACCTTCCTTTCCTCCCTTCCTCCTCTCCTCTACTCTAATTCATATTCTATTCTATATTATTCTATTCCATTCCATTCTTCCTTCCTCCTCCTCTCCTCTAATTCATCTTCTATTCTATTCTATTCTATTCTATTCTTCCTTCCTCCTCCTCTCCTCTAATTCATCTTCTATTCTATTCTATTCTATTCTTCCTTCCTCCTCCTCTCCTCTAATTCATCTTCTATTCTATTCTATTCTATTCTTCCTTCCTCCTCCTCTCCTCTAATTCATCTTCTATTCTATTCTATTCTATTCTATTCTTCCTTCCTCCTCCTCTCCTCTAATTCATCTTCTATTCTATTCTATTCTATTCTTCCTTCCTCCTCCTCTCCTCTAATTCATCTTCTATTCTATTCTATTCTATTCTTCCTTCCTCCTCCTCTCCTCTAATTCATATTCTATTCTATTCTATTCTTCCTTCCTCCTCCTCTCCTCTCCTCTCCTCTAATTCATCTTCTATTCTATTCTATTCTATTCTATTCTATTCTATTCTATTCTATTCTATTCTATTCTATTCTATTCTATTCTATTCTATTCTTCCTTCCTCCTCCTCTCCTCTCCTCTAATTCATCTTCTATTCTATTCTATTCTATTCTTCCTTCCTCCTCCTCTCCTCTAATTCATCTTCTATTCTATTCTATTCTATTCTTCCTTCCTCCTCCTCTCCTCTAATTCATCTTCTATTCTATTCTATTCTATTCTATTCTTCCTTCCTCCTCCTCTCCTCTAATTCATCTTCTATTCTATTCTATTCTATTCTTCCTTCCTCCTCCTCTCCTCTAATTCATCTTCTATTCTATTCTATTCTATTCTATTCTTCCTTCCTCCTCCTCTCCTCTAATTCATATTCTATTCTATTCTTCCTTCCTCCTCCTCTCCTCTCCTCTCCTCTAATTCATCTTCTATTCTATTCTATTCTATTCTATTCTATTCTATTCTATTCTATTCTATTCTATTCTATTCTATTCTATTCTTCCTTCCTCCTCCTCTCCTCTCCTCTAATTCATCTTCTATTCTATTCTATTCTATTCTTCCTTCCTCCTCCTCTCCTCTAATTCATCTTCTATTCTATTCTATTCTATTCTATTCTTCCTTCCTCCTCCTCTCCTCTAATTCATCTTCTATTCTATTCTATTCTATTCTATTCTTCCTTCCTCCTCCTCTCCTCTAATTCATCTTCTATTCTATTCTATTCTATTCTATTCTTCCTTCCTCCTCCTCTCCTCTAATTCATCTTCTATTCTATTCTATTCTATTCTATTCTATTCTTCCTTCCTCCTCCTCTCCTCTAATTCATCTTCTATTCTATTCCATTCCATTCTTCCTTCCTCCTCCTCTCCTCTAATTCATCTTCTATTCTATTCCATTCCATTCTTCCTTCCTCCTCCTCTCCTCTAATTCATATTCTATTCTATTCTATTCTTCCTTCCTCCTCCTCTCCTCTCCTCTCCTCTAATTCATCTTCTATTCTATTCTATTCTATTCTATTCTATTCTATTCTATTCTATTCTATTCTATTCTTCCTTCCTCCTCCTCTCCTCTCCTCTAATTCATATTCTATTCTATTCTATTCTTCCTTCCTCCTCCTCTCCTCTCCTCTAATTCATCTTCTATTCTATTCTATTCTATTCTATTCTATTCTATTCTATTCTATTCTATTCTATTCTATTCTATTCTATTCTATTCTATTCTATTCTATTCCAGTCTATTCTTCATTCCATTATCCTATCCTATCCTAAGCAATTTATTCTGCAGTGTCTGTATTTCTTTGCCGCTTGGACAGAAGGAGTGAGGCGAAAAGTGCTTATTTTTAGAAAATGCCTTAACAGGGAAAGAGTGGATCTGAGCCGTGCCAAGATTGCGCCATTTCGCCTCTCTAAACCTTTAGTTCCTCAGCAGGTTAAAAAAAAAACACCCCAAACAATCGAATTGCTAATAGAAATGTGGAAGAGCATCTTTTATTAGGACCACAGTTAGACCTGCATAAGACTCTAACCCCTAATAGTCCTCGACTTACAACAGTTCATTTAGTGACCGTTCAAAGTTACAACGGGACTGAAAAAAAGTGACGTATGACCGGTTTTCGCACTTATGACCGTTGCAGCCTCCCCCATGGTCACGCGATCCAAATTCAGGCGCTTGGAAATTCATATTTATGACGGATTGCAGCGTCCGGGGTCACGTGATCCCCTTTTGCGACCTTCCGACGAGCGAAGTCAACGGAGAAGCCAGATTAGCTCAACAACCGTTGTTACCAGCTTAACATCCGCCAGGGTTCGCTTCACAATTGCGGCAAGCAAGGTCGTAAAATGAGGCAAAATTCACTTAAGAACTGTCTCATTTAGCAAAAGAAATTTGGGGCCCAATTGTGGTCGTACGAGGACGTCCCGGGTGGGGGTGGGGGGGGTTGGACTAGATGACCTACAAGGTCCCTTCCAACTCTGTTAATCTGTAAAAATCCAAGATGGGTTATTCCCGGCATCGAAAACAGTTCCCGGAACAGGGAGATTCTTTTCAATCAAGCAGATTTCTGCAAACTGTTATCGGATAGCAGAATTTCCTTACACGCGCCTGCTCGGATTTTTCCCGCTTCTGATGCCGTTTTCCTTCCTCTCTCCCTATTCTTAGTTCGGTGTCGGGAAAACAAAGCAACGTTTGTCATTATTTTTTAAGGGGGGGAAAAATATCGTGTAAACTATCCTAATCGAGGGCTTCTTTCAGTTACGGGCAAATTCTTGTTCTTTTAAAATAATCACCTTACTCCTTATCCAATGCCAGGGCAGCCAGCCAAATAATTACCTTGCTGGATTGGTGTACGGTGAAGAGACAGCGGGCCAGCCCCTCACCAGCCCCCAACCCTTATTTTTCCGCCAAGGTTTCAAACCGTCAAACGCTCTGAAAGACAATGCGTTCGCTTGTTCTGTGAGCTGCACTTGGTCGCCTTCCATTGTGGCAAGCTGCGCGTGGAGCGTTTATGCAAGCAGAAAGGTGAGGCGTGATTACAACAGCAATAACAACAACTTAACAACTGTCGATAAGAAAGACAACAACGTCTGGGGGTACTTGGGGAAAAAGCAGAAAGGGAAGAGCTGGGGAAAAATCGCAAAATACAAAGACCGGCAAAGAGAAGTAGGATGACTGTGGCAAAAGAAAGCAAAGATATAACCGGTTCTTGACTTACGGCCATTTGTTTAGCGACTGGATTTACAGCAGCACTGGAAAAAAAGTAATTTATATCCGGTCCTCGCACTTACATCCGTCACAGCATTCCTACAGCACATGATTAAAGATTTGGGCACCAGGCAACCGGTATACATTTATGACAGAAAGCTGGCTGGGTGACTCTGGGTCAGTCACCAGGAGACTGGGAATTCTAGTCTTGCCTTAGGCCTGAAAGATGAGTGGGTGACTATGGGCCAATCACCAGGAGACTGGGAGTTCTAGTCCTGCCTTAGGCCTGAAAGATGAGTGGGTGACTTTGGGCCAATCACCAGGGGACTGAGAGTTCTAGTCCCACTTTGGGCATGAAAGCCAGCTGGGTGACTTTGGGCCAATCACCAGGAGACTGGGAGTTCTAGTCCCGCCTTAGGCATGAAATCCAGCTGGGTGACTTTGGGCCAATCACCAGGAGACTGAGAGTTCTAGTCCCGCCTTAGGCATGAAAGACAGCTGAGTGACTTTGGGCCAATCACTAGGAGACTGGGAGTTCTAGTTCCGCCTTAGGCATGAAAGCCAACTGGGTGACTTTGGGTCAATCACCAGGAGATTGGGAGTTCTAGTCCCGCCTTGGGCATGAAAGCCAGCTGGGTGACTCTGGGCCAATTACCAGGAGATTGGGAGCTCTAGTTCCACCTTAGGCTTGAAAGATGACTGGGTGACTTTGGGTCAATCACCAGGAGATTGGGAGTTCTAGTCCCGCCTTGGGCATGAAAGCCAGCTGGGTGACTCTGGGCCAATTACCAGGAGATTGGGAGCTCTAGTTCCACCTTAGGCTTGAAAGATGACTGGGTGACTTTGGGCCAATCTCTCTCTTTCAACCCAACCCACCTCACAGGGTTGTTGTCGTGAGGTAAATGAGGAAGATGCATTACGTAAGCTCGCTACCTTGAGTTATTTGTGAAAATAAGGGCGATGTACAAATAAATAATGAGATAAATAAACATGATCATCTGGACCAGCTGATACCTTTTCAAGGTTGTCCCTTGGCTAAGCCTGCCAGTGCACCAAAGAGCTTTCTTTGGCAATTAGCTCCCTTGCTATTTTCTGTCAAAACCTCTGTTATTTCCAGCTTTCAATCTCTTGCTTATATGAGTAAATTTCATTTACTTGTATGAGTAAATGCCGAGGTGGTGCCAAGGTGGTACAGTGGTTAAAGTGCAGCACTGCAGTTCAACAGTTCAGCTGTTCAAATCTCACTAGGCTCAAGGTTGACTCAGCCTTCCATCCTTCCGAGGTGGGTAAAATGAGGACCCAGATTGTTGGGGGCAATATGCTGAACTCTGTAAACCGCTTAGAGAGGGCTGTAAAGCACTATGAAGCGGTATATAAGTCTAAGTGCTATTGCTATTGCTATTGCTAAGAGACACATGCACGTCAGAAAAAGCTCATATTGCCACCAGCCCAAGCAAAAAAAAATGGGGCAGAATTCATCCGTAGCGGAAGCAGAACCGTTCCTGTAAATTCTGAATTTTGCAAGAAACCCATCTTATAAAGAGGGATCCATCATCCAGCTGCCGAATAAAATTCAATCCATACGAGGAATAAAGAGGGAGTAATTCCATGGCGGAAGACAGAAAGAGGCAAAAGACAAATCTTTACAAGGAAAGGGAGTGCTGGATGGGAAAAAAAATCAGTGGATTTCAATTGCTTTAAAATTGAGCACGCATGTTGGAACACGTTTCCTTTGTGGTTATTACGCAAGACGTGTTTCATGCTAGCAGGCTGTGCAAGGACAGATTTTGCCCTCCTAATAAAACAAGAACCAAATGGCAGAAAAAGCAAGATCTCACACCGAAAGCCAAAAATTGTTTGCGGCTGAAAGCTTGTGTGACAAAGTAACCACGGGGCACAAAAATGCATAAGGCTAAACTCACGCTTTGCTTAACTAGGGTTTATCAAAGAAGACAAGCTGGATTGCTGTGCACATTACCAATGGCTTCAACCTTGATTTGCTTCGAATTGTTTTTATTAACGCTTTGGGGGAGACCGGAGGGTTTGGCGAACAAAGTTTAAATGTGATTAATAAACCAGAATGGTTTGGCGCGCGCTAGGTGGACAGAACACAATGCACTGAGGCTTAAACTAATCTTTAAATTATCTTTTAAGTTATTAGGAAGCAGCTGTGATGTTAAACTGTTTTACAAACTATATATATATGTACCGTATTTTTCGGAGTATAAGACGCACCGTAGTATAAGACACACCTTAGTTTTTGGGGAGGAAAATAGGGGAAAACAATCTGCCTACCAGGTATGCATCTGGCTAGCGTCCTTAGTCTGGTCAGCTTCAGCACATTATTTTATCTCCTGGTTAGGACTTAAAAAAACCTTCTGAGAGAGTAACAATGAAAGAGCCTGCAAGCCAGTAAGAGCTGGGAAGATCGTTAGCACCTGGTTAGGGCTAGAAAAAACTTATTCGGAGCAAGTAGAGCAATGAAAAAAAATTCTGCAAAGACTTAGGGCTGGAAAAACATTCTTTGGAGAGAGTAACAATGAAAAAGCCTGCAAGCCAGTAAGAGCTGGGAAGATCTGTTAGCACCTAGTTAGGGCTGGGAAAAAAAAGCTACATTCGAAGTATAAGACGCACCCAAATTTTCAGCCACTTTTAGGGAGGAAAAAGGTGCGTCTTATACTCATATATACATACATACATACATACATACATACATACATACATACATACATACATACATACATATATATAGGCACATGGACCATTTTTTTTCCATTTAGAAAAACTTATAGGTCCTGAATTTCACGGAGACCTGTTGAAATAAAGGTAGTCCTCGACATACGGCCACAATTAAGCCCAAACTTTCAGTGGCCAAGCAGTTGTCAAAAGTGAGTTTCGACCCATTTTACGACCTTCCTTGCCACCATTGTTCAGTGCAGCTCTTAAGTTAGTAACGCGGTCGTTAAGTGAAGCTGGCTTCCCCGTTAACTCTGTGGTCAGAACGTCACAAAAGGGACTCTGCAGCCGTCATAAATATGAGTCAGCTGCCGAGCGTCTGAATTTTGATCACGTGACCATGGGGATGCCGCAACGGCTGGACGTGTGAAAAATCATATGTCCCTTTTAGAAATAAAAATAATAGAATTGGAAGGGACCTTGGAGGTCTTCTAGTCCAACCCCCTGCTTAGGCAGGAAACCCTACACCACTTCAGACAAATGGTTATCCAACCTCTTCTTAAAAACTTCCAGTATTGGAGCATTCACAACTTCTGGAGGCAAGCTGTTCCACGGATTAATTGTTCTGTCAGGAAATTTCTCCTTAGTTCTAAGTTGCTTCTCTCCTTGTTTAGTTTCCACCCATTACTTCTTGTTCTACCTTCAGGTGCTTTGGAGAATAGTTTGATTCCCTCTTCTTTGTGGCAGCCCCTGAGATATTGTAACACTGCTATCATGTCTCCCCTAGCCCTTCTTTTCATTAAACTAGACATACCCAGTTCCTGCAACCGTTCTTCATATGTTTTAGCCTCCAGTCCCCTAATCATCTTTGTTGCTCTTCTCTGCACTCTTTCTAGAGTCTCGACATCCTTTTTACATCGTGGCGACCAAAACTGGATGCATTATTCCAAGTGTGGCCTTACCAAGGCATTATAAAGTGGTATCAACACTTCACGTGATCTTGATTCTATCCCCCGTTTATGCAGCCTAGAACTGTGTTGGCTTTTTTGGCAGCTGCTGCACACTGCTGGCTCGTATTTAAATGGTGGTCCACTAGACAGTGTCAGTGCTGTAACTTTGAACTGTCACTAAATGAACTGTTGTAAGTCGAGGATTACCTGTAAGTAAGCACCATGCTGGGCTGAAAGATAACTTTGCACAAAGCGAATGTTTAATAAAAGAAGGGGAAAAAAACAAATTTCAACAATACACGACGTTTCGGCTTAATCTTAAATTACTCCACTGATGATGACACAGATAATCCAAAATAAATATTGACAAACCCCCCCCCATCCCTTTTGCCCCCTCTCCTTCCTCTCCATATTGTTGAAGAGCTTCAAATGACATTTCTCGTAAAAAGAGCAAAACGAAGAAGAAAATATCAAAAGCCTCTTAAGGAAAAAGAAGACACATCTCGCAGACGATCGCTCCTTGCGGAAAGGCAAGCCACATCGTTTTGTTAAAAAGGAGACTTGGACCCGTTACAGGTAGTCCTCAACTTACGACATTTCATTTAGTGACCATGCAAAGTTACAATGGCAATGGAAAAAAGTGACTTAGGATGGTTTTTCACACTTATGACCGCTGCAACCTCCCCCGTGGTCACGTGGTCAAAATTCGGACACTTGGCAACTGACTTGTATTTATGACGGTTAGCAGTGACCTGGGGTCATGTGATCCCCTTTTGCGACATTCTGACAAGCAAAGTCAGTGGGGAAGCCAGATTCACTTAACAACCGGGTTACTAACTTTACAACTGCAGCGATGTTCCCTGTAACATCAGAAAATGGCCCGCGGCAGTTAGAAACTGTCGTGCAGCGTTCTCTTTTCATGTGTGCGGCCGCACAGGCGCGCAACCTCTGCCATTAGAAACTTCCACGCGGAAGTTAGAAACTTCCACGCGGAAGTTAGAAACTTCCGCGCGGCGTTCTCTCGTTACACGTGCGGCCGCACAGTCGCGCAGCTTAGAGGGAACAGTGAACTGCAGTGATTCACTTAACTACAGCGGCAAGAAAGGCCAGACAATGGGACAAAATTCTCTGTCTTGCTTAACAACAAAAATTTTGGGCTCAATTGTGGTTGTAAGTAGAAGACTGCCTGTATGGTATTCAACATTTCCAAAACTTGATTCTTTATGAAAGCTGTTTCTTTCTTTATTTCTGGAAATTAGGAATTGCTTTTCTCGCTAATAAAAAAAAACATATTATCTGGGAAGGAACTCTTAATGTTGTAAACGGATTTACCCCAGCAAGAATCAGAAGTTTTGGAAAACACGGTGGCTTTATTATTAATTTTCCAAAGGACTTCCATTTAAAAAAAAGCGTAGGATGGCTTGAGCGTTACAGTCCCACCACATCATTTCTTTTTAAGGGGAAGAAGAAGAAGAAAAAAAGGAAAATGCTCATTGTAATTCAGCAGGCGTCGTGCAAAACACACCAAACACCCTGCACAAAGCATATTTACCCATAAAGCTGTTTCATTTAGCTTCCCTTCACTTCACATATCTGTTGAGGTGACCAAACACATTTTGACAACGACAAAGGGGAAGGCCGGAATGGGGAGGGAGAGGAGGAGGAGGAGGAGGACGAAGAAAGGGGAAGGATTAAAAACCAGCTTCGCCCAGCGTTTTTATCTCAAACGGACAGTGTTCTCGGTGCTCCCATCATCGATAAAGCAACTTTTAGCTAGATTGCAACTTGGCATTTTATGGCCCTCACCATTCTGCAGGGGGGTCGTTTCCAGCTTAGGGTGCACCCCCGTTTCCCCTGCATCCCAGTTCTGCCAGCCCAAAAACACAGCGTGATGTTTATTAAAAACATCAGCAAGCTTCGAAAACAATTAATTTGGCTGAGTCAGGTCAAAAGCAGGTTAAAAAGAGGGCACTGCGAATCATGGGCAAGAGTTAGCAGAAGCCTTAACAACAAGTGATCTACACAGAGTGTAAAACTTTCCAGAAGTGCTGGCAAACAACACAGGATAATTAGCAGGGAGAAATCCCAAAGGGGAATGACCTTTGATTATTTCTATTTTTGTGTACATAACAGCAACAAAATGAAGTGCAGAATCGAGACGGAAAGGAGGACACCAGGTGATCCCTCATGCTCTTCTCCGCCATGAAGGACCAATTTGATGGACTGAGAGAAATATCCACCCCTAATGCCACTCAAGCAAGCTTTTTACTTATTTACATGTGGTCCTCGACTTACGACCATAATTGAGCCCAACATTTCTGTTGTTAAGTGAGACATTTGTTAAGTGAGCTTTGCCCTGTTTTACGATCTTTCTTGCCACAGTTGTTAAGTGAATCACTGCAATTGATAAGTTAGTAACCTGGCTGTTAAGTGAATCTGGCTTCCTCCCTGACTTTGCTTGTCAGAAGGTCACAAAAGGGGTTCACAAAAGGGGTGGGTTCTAACTTACCTCGCCGCCGGTTCGTTTCCTCCTGCGCCACGTGCGCATGCGCAGTGCCAAAAAACCAGCTTCTGCGCATGCGCAGAAGCCAAAACCAGCTTCTGCACATGCGCAGAAGCCAAAAACAAGATGGCGGCGCCTATGGCACCACCGAGAGAGCCGGTTCAGGGGCGTGGCCAGCCGGCGATCGCTCCCGGTTCGGCGAGCGGGGGGGGGGGAATTCCTGCTACCAGTTCTACAGAACCGTTCCGAACCGGGAGCAACTCACCTGTTTCACATTTTAACAGCCTTGAGCTCCTGAACACAGGACACGAAGCTAAAAGATACAGCACCTTTCTATTTTATTTTACATTTTAAAGTGGGCTCTTGTTTCTTCATCATTGCAGCTCCAAAATATAATTCTTTCAAAGGGACGATACACTTCTACATAAAACACTGCCAATTTTCTCATTTGCTCAAAGCAACCACAAGCAAAATTTGTTTTCAAACAACGTGGTTCTACATCACAGGTTTAAAAAGGGAGAAAATAATCATCTCAGTTTTTCCCTTTTTCCTCTCCCTCTCCTTTTTGTGATAAGACCTGATATTTCCATTCTAGACTGAAGCAATGTTTTTTTATAAACACCACTGTCGACCTATTGATGCTGGCCCATCATCCCTCCATATTTAAAAGGACTATTTAAGAATTGTTCCAGATCAGACATGTGTTTGCTTGTTTGCATAAGGGTAGCATGGAAGTGGTCCGTCGTGTGCATATGAATTCTGAAATCAATACCAAAAATGAATGTCTATTTGGACTGATTATCTTGGCAGGAGGGATATTGATTATGAGTATAACGGTCTCAACTTTTACCTGCTGTGAATAACTCATTGAGGGGAGGGTACGGTTCGCTCAGCTCCGGGTTAAAGCCCCCATCCCATTTGTGAACCTGTGTGCGTGTGTGCGTGTGTGTGTGTGTGTGTGTGTGTGTGTGTAGACAGTCATTTAGGCAACAAGATGGAGCACAACATTGCCACTTTAGGGCATCGCTCATCTTCGATACTACATTTGAAATGACAATTATAAAGTCAGAAACTGCAACTCAACGGTCAGAGGGGACCAATAACAAAAAGTTATAAAAAAAGATGTTGAAACTCTAGAGTGCAAGAGAAGAGAAACCAAGAGGATTATGGGACTGGAGGCTAAAACATACGATGAACAGTTGCAGGAACCGGGCATGGCTAGTCTAGTGAAGAGAAGGACTAGGGGAGAGATGATAGCAGTCTTCCAATATTTGAGGGGCTGCCACAGAGAGGAGGGGGTCAAGCTGTTTTCCAAAGCACCCAAAGGCCAGACAAGGAATAATGGATGGAAACTGAACAAGGAGAGATTCAACCTGGAAATAAGGAGGAATTTTCTGACAGAGAAAGCAATCAACCCATGGGACAGAAGTTGCCTTCGGAAGTTGTGGGAGCTTCATCACTGGAAGCTTTCAAGAAGAGACTGGACTGCCATTTGTCAGAAATGGTGTAGGGTCTCCTGCTTGGGCGGGGGATTGGACTAGATGACCTACAAGGTCCCATCCAAGTCTTGTTATTCTGTTAAACATCAGTCAAATTTATTTTTGAATATAGTTCAGGATGCATACTAATGACAAATTGTTACCCAACGCTGATTTATTCAACGATAAGAGAATCCAAGGGGAATACAGGTCGTCCTCGACTTACGACAGTTCAAAGTTACAACGGCACTGAAAAAAGTGACTTAGGACCATTTTTCATACTTATGACCATCCCCAAGAGGACTTGATCCAAACAGTTGGCAACTGATTCACATTAATGATGGTCGCAGTGTTCCAGGGTTACGTGATCCCTTTAGCCACTTTCTTACAAGCAAAGCCCACGGGGAAGCCAGATTCACTTAACGATGATGTTACTAACTTAACGACTGCAGTGATCCACTTAACTGTGGCAAGAAAGGGTCGTAAAATGGGGGCAAAACTCACTAAACAAATGTCTCGCTTAGCAACAGACCTTTTTGATTCTATTGTGGTCGTACGTCGAGGGCTACCTATAATCTCGGTGACATTAATCCTAACTCATCAAAGCCAACATTTTCTCTCTCTCCTTTTTTGTTTTTTTAACACTCTTAATCAAGCAGACTTACCTGCGTGACAAGTCCTAATTTATCCAACTGGTCGCTTAATCACAGCGCCTTTAAAACCTGCCGGCCGTAATGATAATCTAATTATATTCTAGATGAGCTATTTTAGCCCTGTCTGCTACGAGATTAATTTGGTGAATCCAACCTCGGCTATCAAAACAGCAAAATAAAACAAGAGGGCTGGGACATCGCTACACAAACCCAGTTTAAAGTTAGCTTGTTTAAAATAAGGTGGAAAAAGAGAGATAAACAGACCCGATGCACCAGTGATGGCGAACCTATGGCGCGCGTGCCACAGGTGGCACGCAGAGCCATATCTGAGGGCACGCGAGGAGTTTTCCTATGTCAGTTCCAGCACACATGTGAGCGCTGGCCAGCTGATTTTCGGCCTTCTTTTCTGCCATTTTCGCTCACCCCAGGCTTCAGGAAAGCCTCCTGAAGCCTGGGGATGGCGAAAAATGGCCCAACGGGCCAACTGGAAGTTCGGAAACAAACTTCCGGTTGGGCCGTTTTTCGCCGTCCCCAGGCTTCAGGAGTACGGAGGCTTCAGCGAGGCCTGTGTGCATGCATTGGGGGCAGCATGGGGGGGGTTGTGCGCATGCACGGGGGAGGGCATGGGTTTGGGCACTGTGATACACTGACAGCCAGTGAATTTATGTTGATCTGGAAGACATTTCTTTTCCCCCAAAAAAATCCCAACTTGGCTAAAGAGAGGGCAGCTATTTTAGGCTCCTTTTTTAAGCAAAGAACAATTTTAGTTAAATTTAGGAGAGGCATCATTGCTGCAGAGATACAGTAATAAAATATAACTTTCCTTTTCTTGCTTGCTTTGCAGCTTTTACCGTGCCATTATGGTTAAAAAAATCAGGAGGGGGAGGGAAGTGGCTTTTAGAGAAATCTGCAAACCTCAGAGCATTTCAAAATTAATCTTGGGAGCTTTTTGCCAACTTAAACCTGGGGCTGTTTTTATAAGGAAATGATGTCCTTCAATTAGGACATCTATTTTTTTTTCTTTTTAAAGGAAAGCATTCAGATTCTCTTTAACTTATTGCAGTGAAGACACTGTGAACTCTGCTTCGTTTCTTTAAATTAGGAAACTCACAATGGAATCCATTGGTGTTTTTATATACGTGTGAACGCTCGCTCCATAAAAACCATAAATGAAACTATGAATGTCTTGCATCCGTTTTCCCCACCATTAAAATGTTGGTGCCACTTTTAAATAGGATAATTTTTTAATGTATACTGGTAAGTCCAAAGCACAAGAACAAATCAATCTTTTCCCATAACCTGCTATTTTTTGAGTTTTTCCTAGAATTTTTTCCTAGAGGTCTTCAAACTTGACAACTTTAGGACTTGTGGACTTCAACTCCCAGAATTCTGGGAATAAATGGCTGGAGAATTCTGGGAGTTGAAGTTCACAAGTCTTAAAGTTGCCAAGTTTGAAGACCTCTGCCCTAGAACATTGGAAGATAACACTTTGCAGTTGACCCACATTTTGAAATAATACAAGAATTCCTCGACGTATGACCACAATTGAGACCGAAATTTATGTTGCTAAGTGAGACAGTTAAGTGGCTTTTGTCCCATTTTAGACCTTCCTTGTCACAGTTAAGTGCAGGGGTAGGCAACCTTAAACACTCAAAGAGCCATTTGGACCCGTTTCCCACAGAAAAGAAAACACCGGGAGCCACAAAAACCTTTTGACATCTAAAATGAAGATAACACTGCATATACCGTTTTTTACCTTTATGCTATGTATAAAAAAATTATAGTGCGTTGGATTTATGTAATCAATGAACTGCTACAGAGAAAACACATTTTTATTTCTGCATGCAACAAAAACATTTTGAACTCCGAAAAAAAAGATGGGTCGAAAAGCTTAATAAATCGTGTGCCGGCAGGTGTCGCACATTGGCGGTTGTGACGCATGTTTTGAGCAACAGGGAGCCGCAGCAGAGGAATGAAAGAGCCACATGTGGCTCCAGAGCCACAGGTTGCAGACCCCTGGTTAAGTGAATCACTATAGTTGTTAAGTTAGCCACACGGTTCTTAAGTGAAGCTGACATTCCCAGTGACTTTGTTTGTCAGAAGATTGCTAAATGTTATCGCATGACCCTGGGACACTGCAACCGTCATAAATATGAGTCACATTGCCAAGTGGCTGAATTTTGATCACATGACCATGGAGGTGCTGTGGCAGTTGTGAGAAAAGCGGTCATCACTTTTTTCAGTGCCGTTGTAACTTTGAACGGTCACTAAATGAACTGTTACAAATCATGGACTATCTGTATTTATCATTTATTTTATTTATTTGAGGTTCTTCTATGCCGCCCTACTCCCTCAGGACTCAGGGCGGCGTACAACATTTTAGAGAACAACAAATAAATCATTAAAAACACTTTAAAACAATTTTAAAAAGACATATACCATCATACATACATGGGGGAGACGTCAGATGCAAGGTCGTCTCAAAATGAGCCGAGGTGGCGCAGCGGTTAGAGGCAGGTACTGCAGGCCACTTTATCTGACTGTGATCTGCAGGTCAGCGGTTCAAATTTCACCGGCTCAAGGTTGACTCAGCCTTCCATCCTTCCGAGGTAGGTAAAACGAGGACCCAGATTGTTGGGGGCAATATAAATATACATTGCTTACTGATGTAAACCGCTTAGAGAGTGCTTGCACTGTGAGGCGGTATATAAATCTCACAAAATAAATAAATAAATAAAATCACCCCGCCTGCAGGAAGAGCCATGTCTTAATGGCTTTTCGGAAGGCCTGTCCTATTTTATTAATCTACTTCATGGTTTGTCAACTTAAAGATGTGTGGACTTCAACTCCCAGAATTCTCCTGCCAGCATATGTGGACTTCAACTCCCAGAATTCTCTAGCTTGGATTAGGTTAGTTAGGGCGTAACAAAAATTCTATTTGTCAAAATATAAACATCTACAGCAGAGAAAAGTCCTAGAACTTTAAGAAAAGTCTTTTTGGAGCTAAACAATATGAGAACCGGTGTTTCCCTTGTCTCTAGAAAACAAGGATCCACGCAACACCCCTAAGGAAAGTGTGCTTTGCTCATTGGTGGTTTCAGATCTTGTGTGAACTCCTCCATGGGGTTCATAAGCTAGCATTTGTGGTTGAGCATGTGATGTGAACCCAACCCAGTGATTTATCTACTTATTTATTTATTTTATTTATTTGGAGGTTCTTCTATGCCGCCCTACTCCCTAAGGACTCAGGGCAACGTACAACATTTTAGGGAACACAAAACAAATCATTAAAAACAATTTAAAAAACAATTAAAAGATACATATAACACCATACATACATGGGGGAGACATCAGATGTAAGGTTGTCTCAAAGTCACCCCGCCTGCAGGAAGAGCCATGTCTTAATGGCTTTTCGGAAGGCCAGCAAGGTGGGGATGATTCGGATCTCTGGGGGAAGTTGGTTCCAGAGAGCAGGGCCCCCCACAGAGAAGGCCCTCCCACTAGGCCCCGCCAGCCGGCATTGTTTGGCTGACGGGACCTGGAGGAGACCCACTCTGTGGGACCTGACCGGTCGAAGGGAAGTATGAGGTAGAATGCGGTCCCGGAGATAGCCTGGTCCTAAGCCATGTAGGGCTTAGTGATTTATCTAGCACAACACTGATCCACAAACATTGGCCAATAAGATGTTTGAACAGAACACCCCGTTTATTGGATACTTTCTGTAATCAAACTTCTCTCTGTGTGACATTTGCACAACAATTATTGTTACAAAGATGACACCACCCCATCTACCAACCAGTTATACTTCCATGAGGGTGGGGTGGGGGAAAGGAATATTTCATTTTCCTTAGCAAGAACACCATTTCTTTACAGCTAGGCAAAGAAATATTAAGGCCAGCAAATGATAGATTGGAGATTACAAATTGCTCCAACACATTTTCTGATAGATTTCTCACAACCAAATCCAGTCACTTGCAGAAAACAAATTGCAAACAAGACGCACCGGCTCGGATTTCTGTAATTGTGATACGGTTGCCTACACCCTGTCTCCACAGGGGAACAGCCCAGGAATTTTAAAGAACGGTAGCGATAGAACAGAACACGCCGGGGAGACAGAATCTGGTACGAGCAGAAAGTTTAGGATAGGAATAGGAATGGGGGATGAGGGAATGGAATGGAAGGGAAGGGAAGGGAAGGGAAGGGAAGGGAAGGGAAGGGAAGGGAAGAGAAGAGAAGAGAAGAGAAGAGAAGAGAAGAGAAGAGAAGAGAAGAGAAGAGAAGAGAAGAGAAGAGAAGAGAAGAGAAGAGAAGAGAAGTTGGAAGGGACCTTGGAGGTCTTCTAGTCCAACCCGCTGCTCAAGCAGGAGAACCTATAACCACGATGGCGAACCTATGGCACGTGTGCCACAGCTAGCACGCAGAGATCTCTCTGCGGGCACGCGAGCCGTCGCCCAGCTCAGCTCCACCGCGCATGCGCGCATGCATGCCTCCCACCAGCCAGCTGATTTTCAGGATGCGCGGGGGGGGGGGCGCATGCGGGATACTGCTCAGAATACCAATCAACCATTCCCGTCTGCAACAACCTTCCCACAATTCCTGTTCTTGCAGACCTCTCAAACTAAGCCCCCCTTTGCCTTTGGAGGGTATCCCCCAAAATAAGAGTTTCTCCCAGGTCTTAGTTTCAACCCCAATCTCGCGGGAAGCATAAAAAAGAGGGCAGCACCATGTGCATTTGGCCACAATATAATCAGGTCAAGGCAAAAGGCTGTCAGATAAGACTTGGGGCTGCTACAACCAGGGAGTGCCTGAAATGGGCAGTACCGGTAATAGAAAATATCCAAAATAATAATACCGTGTTTCCCCGAAAATAAGACCCTGTCTTATATTTTTTTGAACCCTGAAATAAGCGCTTGGCCTTATTGCCATGCACTCAAAAGCCCGATTGGGCTTATTATCAGGGGATGTCTTATTTTGGGGGAAACGGATAATAATGATAATAATAATAATAATAATAATAATAAGAAGAAGAAGAAGAAGAAGAAGAAGAAGAAGAAGAAGAAGAAGAAGAAGAAGAAGAAGAAGAAGAAGAAGAAGAAGAAGAAGAAGAAGAAGAAGAAGAAGAAGTGAAAAATCAGCTGATGACCCAAAATGCAGCCTTTGCAAGGAAGCTGATGAAACAATTGATCATATCCTCAGCGGCTGCAAGAAAATCGCACAGACGGACTACAAGCAGAGGCACAACTACGTGGTCCAGATGCTTCATTGGAACCTATGCCACAACTATCACCTACCAGTGGTAAAGAACTGGTGGGATCATAAACCTGAGAAAGTAGTTGAAAACAAACATGCCAAAATACTTTGGGACTTTCGAATTCAGACTGACAAGGTTTTGGAACATAATACGTCAGACCTCACAATTGTGGAAAAGAAAAAAGTGTGGATCATTGATGTCGCCATACCAGGTGACAGTCGAATTGATGAAAAACAACAAGAAAAACTTAACCGATATCAGGACCTTAAAATCGAATTACGACTCTGGCATAAACCAGTACAGGTGGTCCCAGTGGTAATCGGCACACTGGGTGCTGTGCCAAAAGACCTTAACCAGCATTGACAAAATCACGATCTGTCAGTTGCAAAAGGCCACCGTACTTGGATCTGCGCGCATCATATGAAAATACATCACACAGTCCTAGACGCTTGGGAAGTGTTCGACTTGTGATATAGTGATACGAAATCCAGCATATAAATCTCGTTTGCTGTGTATTACATTTTTTGTGTAGTAATAATAATAATAATAATAATAATAATAATAATAATAATAATAATAATAATAATAATAATAATAATAATAATAATAATAATAATAATAATAATAATAATAATAATAATTCATTTGAGTTTTGATTCCGTAACCCACTTTCCAGCGAATGCCCAGAATCAGCAACATCCGCCGTTGGCCTTTTTATCCTGGGCGACGACCGAGCCAGTATAGACTTCGATTTTGTTTGTTTCTCCATAATGCTAATGGGTTAGGTGCTCTTTGTTCCATTTCTCAGCTGGAACAGTTAAGCCCCCCCACCACGACAAGGTGGCACCCATCGGGGAGGCACGACAAGGTAGCGTGTCCACACAGTCCTAGACGCTTGGAAAGTGTTCGACTTGTGATATAGTGATACGAAATCCAGCATATAAATCTCGTTTGCTGTGTATTACTGTTTTTTGTGTATAATAATAACAACAATAATAATAATAACAATAATAATATGATGTTACCTAGTTTGATAATGAAACCTCTGCAAGAAAATAGCCAAGCTCAGAGAGCTCCAAGGACCCCACAATCCTCCTCCTCCTCCTCTCTGCAAATGTCACTCCTTTCTAATACTGATGATGTTACCTAGTTGGGTAATAAAATGTCTGGAAGCAAACAACCAAACTCAGAGACCACAAAGGACCCCTACAAAATACAGGTAGTCCTTAATTTACAGCAATTCATTTAGTGACCGTTCAAAGTTACAATGCCACTGAAAAGTGTGACTTATGACCATTTTTCACACTTACGACCGTTGCATTTATCTCCACGATCACATGCTCAAAATCCAGAGGCTTGGCAACTGACATATATTTACAATGGTTGCAATATTCCCCCGGAGTCATGTGATCCAGTAGTGGGTTCTAAAACCCTTTACTTCTGCATGCGCAAAAACGTCCCGGGCGGGTGGGCGGAGCCTTCCACCGCCGGCGCTACTGGTTCTTAGAAACAGGCCGTACCGGGAGCAACCCACCGCTGATGTGATCCCCTTTTGCGACGTTCTGACAAGCAAAGTCAACGGGGAAAGCCCGATTCACTCAACAACCATGTTACTAAAAAACCTGCAGTGATTTTTACTTAACAGTGGCAAGAAAGGTCGCAAAATGGGTTAAAACTCACTTAACAAATGTCCCCCTTAGCAACATAAATGTTGGGCTCAATTGTGGTCGTAGGTCGAGGAGTACACCTGTAATAATAAATGGGCTCTGCAGGGTCAGGCCTGCTCACCTCCCTATCAACTCCAAAAGGTTAAAAAAGCATCCTTCATCACAAGGATCCTATCAATCAATCAATCAATCAATCAATCAATCAATCAATCAATCTCTCTCTCTCTCTCTCTCTCTCTCTCTCTCTCTCTCTCTCTCTATCTGTCTGTATCTATCTGTCTATCTATCTCTAGCTACAGTATATCTATATCTATCTTTCTATCTTTCTATCTATCTATCTCTAGCTACAGTATATCTATATCTATCTTTCTATCTTTCTATCTATCTATCTATCTCTAGCTACAGTATATCTATATCTATCTTTCTATCTTTCTAACTATCTATCATCTACCTACCTACCTACCTATCTATCTGATAATCAATCTATCATCTATCTATCTATAGCTACAGTATATCTATAGCTATCTTTCTATCTTTCTTTCTATCTATCATCTACCTACCTACCTACCTACCTACCTATCTGATAATCAATCTATCTATCTATCATCAATCTATCTATCTATCTCTAGCTACAGTATATCTATATCTATCTTTCTATCTATCATCTATCTATCTACCTACCTTACCTATCTATCTGATAATCAATCTATCTATCATCTATCTATAGCTACAGTATATCTATCTTTCTATCTTTCTATCTATCATCTACCTACCTACCTATCTATCTGATAATCAATCTATCTATCATCTATCTATCTATCTATCTATCTCTAGCTACAGTATATCTATATCTATCTTTCTAACTATCTATCTAACTATCTATCTACAGTAACTCTATATCTATCTATCTATCTATCTATCTATCTATCTATCTATCTATCTATCTATCTATCTATCTATCTATCTCTCTATCATCCATCTATCTATCTATCTATCTATCTATCTATCTATCTATCTATCTATCTATCTATCTATCTATCTATCTATCTATCTATCTTCTTTCTCTCTCTCTCTCCCTCCCTCCCTCCCCCCCTCGGAAGACAGCCAGCCTTACAACTCAGTGCTTCATCCCGAAGGACAGCGAAGAAAACTGTCAAAGACACCACAATACCAATGAGGCTTAACCCCCATAAGGGACTAGGAGGCTTTAAACACCTCCCTTTCCACCAAAAGAAGCAAGCAGAGATTGAACCCAGGGCTTGGCAACCACGCCTAGCAGCCCCCATTCCCCCCCCCCCAAATCCCAACCCACCAAGCCATCTTCCCATCAACTTCTGGGTACCCCTTGCCAGATCCCTATAGCAAATCAGGCTGCAAGCGAAGAAGTTTAGGGAGCGCAGGTGGGGGGACCCGGGAACCCCGGAACAGCTTCTGCAGGGGAGGGGGCAAGAGAGAGAGGAAAGGAGAAGCAAAGAAGGGACACCCCACACACACACTCCCCATTTTTCTTTCCGGCCTCAAGGGACAGCCCCGCCTGCCTGCCTGCCTTCCTCCACCCCACCCCCTTCCTCCATTGCCTTCCATCCAAGCGGACCCTCCGGAGCCTTTTCCAAAGCCAAAGCGGGGCGGGGCGCCTCTCTCCACCCGCACCCACCCACCCCCCAGCTCCCACCCCCCACTGCAGGGTTCCCACGCGGCACAAAGCGGGGTCTCTTTAGCCCCCCAAGCAGTTGCGGGTCGGTCTCCTTTTTTTGGGGGTGCAGCCACCAGGCCGGTTGGCGCTGCTGTCCATCCCCCCTCCCCTCCCCTCCCCTCGCAACAATGCCACCCGCGCAAGGGAAGGCAAGGATGCTCCTTCTAAGAGCAGCCAAGCCAAAGCAGCCGCCGCAGCCTGGTGGGAAGGGGTGGGCGGGGGGGGGGCTTCAAGGCAAGCCTGCCTGGGGAGGGAGGGAGGAGGAAGGGGGGGACGCGAGGGAAGGAAGGTGCAGACCTGGCCTCCGGCGGAGGAGCTGCGCTGCTCGGAGGAGGAAGAGGAGGAGGCGGCGGCCGCGAGGACCGCTGAGCATCTTCCGCGCCCGCCGCGAGCGCTCTGCCCTGCTGCGCTGCGCGAGAGCCGGCGGGTTCCCACGAGCGCAAGGAGGCGGGGGGAGGCAGGGGGCGGCGCCTGGCTGGCTCCACCCACCTCACCCACTGACTCTCCCCCACCTCCCACTCATTCCCTCCCTCCCACCCCCCACTCCCACCCACCCCTATTCACTCACTCACACCCACCCCTCACTCACTCACCCCCCCTCATTCACTCCCACCCCCACTCCACCCACCCCCCTCCCTCCCACCCCCCCACTCCCTCCCACCCACACTCATTCCCTACCTCCACCCCCCCACTCTCTCCCACCCACACCCTATTCATTCACTCACCCCCACCCCTCACTCACTCACCCCCCCACTCATTCACTCCCATCCTCCACCCTTACTCCACCCACCCCCTCCCTCCCCACACTCACTCCCACCCACACCCACTCATTCCCTCCGTCCACCCCCCACTCACTCCCACCCACCCCCTATTCATTCACTCACTCACACCCACCCCTCACTCACTCACCCCCCCACTCATTCACTCCCACCCTCCACTCCACCCACCCCCTCATTCACTCCCTCCCCCCACTCACTCACACCCACACCCACTCATTCCCTCCCTCCACCCCTCCACCCCCCCCTTATTCACTCACACCCACCACCCACTCATTGACTGCCACCACCACCACCCCACTCACTCCAGTCAGGCTGGTCTGGGAAGAGCAGATTTCTATTATCCACGCGCCGCACACCCCCGTGGCTACTCAGCCCCGGCCAAGCGCGAGGGTCTTCTTCCCAGGGGTTGCATTCCCGCGACCTTCCCTTCCCTTCCCCTTCGATGCGAGGCACAGCAGCAGCTGCTGCCAAGCCGGCGGGGTCTCCCAAGCCTCGGGAGCTGCGTTCCCACGACCCTCCTTGACTCTTCCCACCCCCCACGGGGAATTCAAAGGAGTGGGGAGTGGGCTCCGCGTTGGAAACGGTCCTCTGGACGTGCCCCGCTGGGAGTGGGGAGGGGGCGTTGGCCGGAGGCTTGGGGAGGGGGCGCAATTCAAGCCAAGCCCCGGTTGGTTTCATCCATTTTGGGTCTTCAACCCCCTCCACTCCCACCCCTGGGTTAATGCGTGGCAAGGTCTCTGGGTTAATGCGTGGCATAAGAAGGGCGAAGGGTGTAGCTCGGATGCCAGCCGCAGCACCTGGGGCATTGGTGTGGCTCTCTTTTTATAGACTCTGCAGCCGAGACTTGCAAAGCTGAGCCAAGCAAGGTCGTGCGAACCCAAGCGTGTGCAAGCGCAGTTTAAACCGTGTTTTGCAGGCAGGGTGGGTGGGAAATAAGGGGGCAGAGATTGCCAAGGGCTGGGGCGCGTCTGCTGATCTAGGGCAAACGCATTGGGCCCGGGAAGGGATTTCCCCTGCAGCGCAAGGCTAGACGAATTGCAAAAAGAAATAAATAAAAAAATCAATAGCACAGGGCGGGACTTGGAATATTTATAGCCGCTGGTGCCTCGGGGAGGCACGGGAAAAGCACTTTTTGCACGGTGCGTCTGCTGAGCTAAGCAAGCTGCCCACCAACCAGGCAGTGTTTTGGGGGTGCCAACCCCCCCCCCGTGGCATTTGGGGGGTTGACCTGCAAACCCCCAAGGCCGTCGTCTTCCTTGGATTTCGTTCTTTTAAAAAACGGGGGGGGGGGGTTGGAATTAAAAATTCAAAATTGCTGATCCCTGCAAAAGCCATTCGACCGAGAAAGGGGAAAAAAGAGGAGAGGGGGGAGGAGCGAGCAAGAGAAGGAAGAGCCGGGGCAAGGCAAGCGAGCGAGCGAACGCCGGCGGAGGGAGGGGAGGACAGCAAGCGGAACGGCGGCGTCTCCAGGGCGACCGGGGGAAAACAGACCTAATCGGCGCGGCGCGCGGAGCACCAAGGGGTGGGGCGAGAGGAGAAGGAGGGGTGTCGACGCGGCCTGGGGCGCATGCGCGCGCTCGGAGGAGGCGCGGCGGGCCAATCGGGGCGCTGCTTCTTGAATGGTGGGTGGTGCGCCCGGAAGCGGCTCCTCTGTGGAAGTTGAAGGTGCCGCTCGAGCCGCTGAGGGTGAGTTTGGAGGGCGGGGTGGCTCCGGGCCCGGATGTGGGGGGCGCTGGGCCGGAAGTGGGGAGCCCCTGAGGGTCTGGGGCACGCCGCGGGGCCTGACGGGAGCAAGGAGTACCTTTTGGGCCGGGGGGCTGACATGGTGGACTTCAAATCCCATCGCCCCTTCCCGCTTGAAACTCCCTGTCGAGGGATTGTGGGAATTGTAGTCCGCAAACTCCAATACCTCCTGGCCTCTCTTTTATCTGGGGATGATGGGTTTGAAGGCATGAACCTTCGCTGTGGGGGGACTAGGGGCAGGGAGAGCGGGGTTTAAGTCTCCCCTCAGCCTTGGGCGACTTTGGATCCCTTCTTCTATCGGTCTACCTCACAGGGTTGTTGTGTGGCATTTATCACATTTGTATAGGCATTTGTTTAGTGACCCATTTGAAGTTACAGTGGCACTGAAAAAAATGACTTATGACCGTTTTTCACACTTACGACCATTGCAGCATCCCTGTGGTCACGCGATCGAAATTTGGATGCTTGGCAACTGACTCGTATTTATGACGGTTGCAGGGTCCTGGGGTCATGTGACCCCCTTTGGCGACCTTCTGACAAAGAAAGTCAATGGGGAAGCCAGGTTTGTCACTTAACAACTGTGTTACTAACTTAACTGCAGTGATTCAGTTAACCCCTGTGGCAAGAAAAGTCGTAAAATGGGGCAAAACTCAACTGCCTTGCTTTTAGCAATGGAAATTTTGGGCTGGGTTGCGGTTGTGAGGACTACCTGTATCTTGCGTATAATGGTGATTCTGGACGTATACATAATTTTAAAAAATCCAATACATAATAGATGCTGAAAGCAAGTTGCAAGAATTCAAAAGATAAAAATAGAGTTTAAAATCAAAATAGGTCCAGATCCAGAAAATGGGTAATATCGTAATTGGGTTAAATGTGAGCTTTGTGGGTTTTCTGAGACAGGCCAAGTTGCCAAACAGGCATTTTTGCCTTTTGTCCTATTTTATGGATATACAGGGCCAATGTCTATGGACATTCTCAGTCATCCAGGTCACGGTTGTCCCAAAGGTGCTTTTTTCAAGAGGCAACTGGACTTTCTGGTTTTTTCTTTGAAGACGTTTTTGCTTCTCATCCAAGAAGCTTCTTCAGTTCTTGACTGGATGGTGGGGAATGGAAGTCAGAGCTGAAGAAACTTCTTGGAAAGTCCAGTTGCCTCTTGAAAAAAGCACCTTTGGGATACAGGGCAAATGTTCTGGCTTTCTCTGAAATATACTTTTTTTGTTCTCATATAGACTTTCTTCTGAGGAGTCAATGCAGCCTGTTTTTATCTGTCCTCAATGGCCTCTTAATGACACTGAAAATAAAGTTGGGCTGGTTTGGGGTTTGCACCAGATTAGAGTGGATTATCTTAGGATACGTGGTTTAAATTGCTTGATGGGTGACTGAACCATGTGTTTTAGCCTCTTTAAGAGACCGTCATCTAAAGGCATGACGGCTTAACAGACTTTGTGGGTCAGTATATTGTGCAAACCCAGATAAGTGGGTTAATTATTGAATCAGGCCATGGGTGTGCTTTGTCACGATGTGAATATTGCCAGTTGTGCAGATCTACTGTTTCTTGTATTTATGGTCAAGCAGACATGTGATATGTTTTACTACGCATGCCTGCATTCCAGGAGTCAACTCCTTCCTTCTCTTCCTCCATTTCTGCTGAAGGCAGACGTGACTTTTCATTAGCCGATAAGATGTAGTTTATTAAGGATTCTTTTTATTACTTTTCTACTGAAATAAATATTTTGTTAATTAGATTTGAATCTCGGTTTTATTTTCTAATGGGAATGACTTCAAAAAGAAGCAAAGATCCATCGACCTCTAATACGGGGGATTGTCCCCCTTAACATGCTTATCCTAATTGTTGATACTGTGGAGTCCTTGGTGATGTTTGATTTTGATTGGTTGGTTGTAGATATTTCATTACCTGTAAAAGGTATGTGTGGGACAGGCTTTGGGAGATGGAGCAAAGAGAGAGAGAGAGAGAGAAGCTACATTGACAAAATCTTGCAAATCTGAAAACTTATATTACTACAGGAATGAAAAGATGAGATGCCTTCAGCTTCAGAGTGGGACAATTCTGAAATCATTTTTTTAACATAACAAAAAGGGTATAGCTTGTAAATAAAGAATTGGGTTATTAAGCGGGTTTCAGAGTCATTTCCAAGCAACCTGTAGGGAAAGGTTCTCATCTAAGTAGTCCTTGACTTACAACTACAATTGAGCCCTGTTGCTAAGTGAGAGTTGTTCAGTGAGTTGTCCCATTTAATGACCTTTCTTGCTGCCACTAAGCAAACCATTGCCATTGTTATGTTGGTAACCCGGTTGTTAAGTGAATCTGGCTTCCCCATTGACTTTGCTTGCCTGAACATCACAAAAGCAGATCACATGAACGTGAGACATTGCAACCAACATAAATATGAGTCGGTTGCCAAGCTCTGAATATTGTTCATGTGACCATGAGGATGCTGCAGTGGTCCTAAGCGTGAAAAACAGCCGTGAGTCATTTTTTTTCCAGTGCCATTTGTAACTTTGAACTCTCATTAAATGAGCTGTTCTAAGTCAAGGTCTACCTGTAATTTGAGAAGCTTCCGCCAGCTGGTGTAGGCTGTTCCCAGTTACATGGACCCTTGTTACTATGTTCCTGATCTGGTGCCTACTTATTTGGGAATAAATCCAACCGTGTAGAGGGCAGCTTGCTCTTGAACCAATAGGCAGAAATTTTTATTATGACCGCGGAGTCCTGAGTTACAGTTATTTAAATTCTGGACCCTATTCCACCGTCGTCGTTTTAAATATCACTTCGTTAAATAAATGATATCCTGAAAACATGCAGCTGCCTGTACTCTAACTGCTTTCACCATATGAAACAAATGTAATCTTTAGTTGAAACACCTCAAGGCAACTGTGGCCATTTTCCCAAAGCAATTTTGGCTAGAACAGGAAGATAATCTGTTTTGTTTGTTCTTTTTTTTTTTGCTTTTTTTTCCTTCCTAGTAGGAAAACTTAAGGACATATTAAAGACTAATTGCTTTTTATCAGCAGACCAGGGTAGTAGGTAAACGTGCAGATAGGAATTTTATTCTGTCTTTTTGATGGGACCAAACCAACTATAATAAGGTGTATGAAAATAAATGTGTGGGTTTTGTGGCATCTTAAGAAATGCATTATTGCATAAGCTATTCTGTTTCCTTAGACACAAAAAAGCAAAACAATTATAAGTCAACTCTGGCCTAGTCTACTGGGACTATGAAAGGAATTCAAAATTGGTGGTAAAGGTCTAAGTTATAACTAGTTTCTTAGTCATAGGAATCCAAAATTATATTATTCTTATCAAGGAGATTGAACTAGACTTTCACATGTCAATGAAACAGGACTTTTTTATTATAACATGGAGATTTTCTGATAATATAGCTTAATAACAGTGCATAAAAACAAATAATCTTTTCATCTTGGAGTGAAATTACTAGAGTAAAAGCTTGAACCTATTTTAATGAAATTTGTGTATATCTTACAAAAATATTGTTTCGGTTGATGCAATATTTCCTAGATATTATTCTAAATAATATCTTAGATATTATTCTAAATCAAGGTGAGAAGCAACTTAGAACTAAGGAGAAATTTCCTGACAGCTAGAACAATTAATCAGTGGAACAGCTTGCCTCCAGAAGTTGTGAATGCTCCAACACTGGAAGTTTTTAAGAAGATGTTGGATAACCATTTCTCTGAAATGGTATAGGGTTTCCTGCCTGAGCAGGGGGTTGGACTAGAAGACCTCCAAGGTCCGTTCCAACTCTGTTATTCTATTCTATTCTAAATAATTCTTGCACTTTAAATTCAGCCCGTATTTGAAAGCCAAGGACATTCACAGTTTTCCTAGGTAGGGAAAATCTAAAGAAAAACTAGAACAAGCAACCTATAATAAAACTTGCCTGTCCAGAGTGGTGGTAGGATAAACAATAGTTATGTTGACCTCACCATACAAACCATGAACTTTAAGCATTTTTCTAAGGCACAACTGGCTGAGTTCACATTGTGTTGAGCCGTAAACCATGATTTACAAACCACAGTGGCCAGATCCATACCATGCTTAAGCTATTATATGCATTATCTACTTTTGTTGCTGCATGATTTGTAAAGAAGGAGGCCTGGAAATTTATATGGGCTATAAAAGTAATAGATAATAAAGTAATTCTGGCTCGTGTCAAAGTTTATATGGCTTGAACAGTGAAATAAACATCAATATTCCAAAGGCTTTGAAAACGATAGCTCCGTATGTGTTTAAAAAGTATTCTTAGTCACCAGAAAAGGAAATTAGAAATTAACATTGTCGAATAGTAACTCTATAAATGGATGAATATTTTATCTCCAGTCAACTACAAGCTAGCATGAATTCCAATGTCTTCTGCTTCTTTTCAGAAGAGTTCTTAAGCATAATATTGCTTCTAATTATCTCTATCCTTGCATATTTCAGCTGTTCTTTAACACTTCATTCCAGTCTGCAATATTTATTCTGCACAATTTAGGAAACCGAATCACTTCCTCAGTGATCTCTCTTGCGAAGAGCACGGGTTTTGTAGGATTTTTTTTTTTAAAAAATCCAAAAGCATTTATACTGCTGCCTTTTTGTCTCTCCATCCCTCAAAAAAATGTGTTAACTGCAGCCTTTGCAGTGGATATATATCCCTAATAATAAGAAGAAGAATCAACTCTCTATAGCAACCAGTGTGGCTCAAACAATTTCATATCATACAGGTAAAATACATCTAGTCCTCGACTTACAACAGTTCATTTAGTGACCGTTCAAAGTTACACCACAGCGAAAAAAGTGACTTTCGACCGGGTTTCACACTTATGACCATTGCAGTATTCCCATACTTCACATGATCAAAATCCGGATGCTTGGCAACTGACTCATATTTGTGACGGTTGCAGTGTCCCGGGGGGGGGGGGGAACGACACGTGATCCCCTTCTGACAAGCAAAGTCAACAGGGAAGCCAGGTTCACTTAACAGCCGTGTTACTAACTTAACCACTGCAGTGATTCACTTAACAACTCTGGTGTGAAAGGTTGTAAATGGGAGCAAAACTCATTTAACAACTGTCTTGCTTAGCAACAGACATTTCGGGCTCAATTGTGGTCGTAAGTCAAAGGACTGCCTGTACCATATTTCCAACAGTGATTTTTTTTTATATCAGGAAAGCTCTGAAATGGCATAAACATTAAGCAGAAGAATAAAAGGTAGCACTGGGTCAATTTTGAAAACAGACCCTGCATTTCAGGTGTTCTATTAAAATCTACAAAGAGAATTGAAATGCAATTAAAAGTTGCAAATAAAAATGGGAAATATGAACGGGCATCTCTTCCCGTTAAAATAAAAGCTGCTACATCTAAATCAGGAGTGTCAGATTTGGCCCACGATGTGGTCGGATCCGGCCAGCGGTGAAATCCAATTTTTTTTACTACCGGTTCTGTGGGCGTGGTTTGGTGGGTGTGGTGCGGCTTGGTGGGCGTGGTTTGGTGGGCGTGGCAGGGGAAGGATACTGCAAAATCTCCATTCCCATCCCACTCCAGGGGAAGGATATTGCATTCCCACCCCACTCTGGGCCCAGCCAGAGGTAGTATTTGCCGGTTCTCCGAACTACTCAAAATTTCCACTACTGGTTCTCTAGAACCTGCTGGATTTCACCCCTGGATCCGGCCCGCGGGACCGCCCTGGTCTATCCAGTGTGAAGAGGAAAAATCAGGCCAACGTAGCTTCGGCCCGGTCTACCCAGTGCGAACAGGAAACATGCCAACAGTTTGGGGAGTGGCATCAAGCTGGCCATGCCCACCCAGTTGGCCACGCCCACCCAGTCAGCCACATACACACGTGCACACGGTCAACCACAGCCCTCAATGATATTGACACCTGATCTAAATTCATCACATGATTAGGAGTTAGAGACTTATCCTGAGTGACCTCACCACCTGATTTTTTTATTATTATTATGGGATGTTTCTCAAGGAGACATCTCAGGGTACAAGATATGTGTGTCTTAGACATTTAGGTGGAGGGAATTAATTTTCTTAAACCAGTGTTTCTCAACCTTGACAAAATATGTGGACTTCCAACTCCCAGAATTCCCCAGCCAGCCTGCTGGCTAGGGAATTCTGGGAGTTGAAGTCCACAGATCTTCAAGCTTCTAAGCTTGAGAAACACTGTGCTAAACAGGGTGGATTTGATTTAAATCATGATTTAAATCACTAGTAAAAAGGCTTGTGTCAGGCTATAAGTAATGCACCCATTACAAATCGAACTCAGCTCGATTTAAATCATAATTTTTAAAGAGCAGCTGTCACACCGCAGCGGTTCCTCCTCTGACCCGCGGTTGACTCAACGACAGTCCCAATATTGCAGAATATACAGCCTCCTGCTACATAACGAAGCTCCATTTCATGCTGAATAAACTTAATTATTAAACGTATCTTAAATAGAAAACTACCTTTAGATAGATTTTACTCCAAAACCATTTTATTTAAATAAATGTAATAAAAAATTTAAAACAAATCCGATTTAAATTTTTTAAAAATCTGATTTATTTTATTTTATTTTTTTAATCATCAATTTTTATCCACCCTGGTGCTAAATAATAGCATGCACTGATTTGATCCCATCGGTAAAAACACTTGTTCTTTTTTCTCCCCTTTCGTTTTGAGGCAGGCTTAAAAATCAAAGCCTGCTGCATTTTTTTAAATAAAATCTCAACCATGCCGTTCTCTATTCTATTCAAATAGAGCATTTTGCATTGGTTAGACAACAAACTGGCAAATCAAGGCGTTGAATAGATTTCAATTATTATAACAATGTTAAGCTGTCATGTTTTTAACAGATCTATATAAAGCTGATCACTTAGAATAAATAAAATATGGAGCAAAGGGCGATAATAAGAAGCAGCGATGCGAGACAGACAAAATATTGGAAATGTCAGCCTTAATGTAGCCATCACTCTTTGATTTATATCTCATTCTTCTCTGGTCTTTTCATGGCGGCTTCTGCAAGCATGTCATTTATAATGACTTCTTCTTCAGAGCTTTGTTGTCATCTTTTAAGAATTGTCGTTGAGTTTAAAGGTGCTTTAAACAATGCTGGTTTCTAATATCAAGTTGTACAAGAGGGCAGTTTTTTAAAAAAAGAGACATTACTGTAGCGCCCCATAACCTGATTGGCACAGTAGATGGCAGCACCTGTCTGACCTTGGAAGAGGAACATGGTTCATGTTTAAGGTGAAGGAGCTCTTGGAAATTGTACCAGAATTGTAGGATAAACTTGGAAGAAATTCCCTAAAAATGACGATGGCTACCTATTATGAATCCATATCAGAGGTGGGTTCCTCCCGGTTCGGACCGGTTCACCAGAACCGGTAGCGACCCTCTGGTGATGTCACGATGATGTCATGGAACCGGTTTGGTTGGTGCCAGTCCGTGGGCACTGCCATCTCTTTTTTTTCTGATTTTTTTTTTCTGCACATGCGCAGAAGCTGAGTTTCTGCACTGTGCATGCGGTCACCATCTTGTTTTTGGCTGTTTTTTGGGGGAGGTTTGATTTTTTTGATTTATTTTTTGATTTATTTTTTCTGGGGTTTTTTTTTTCCTGCACATGCACAGAAGCCGAGTTCCCGGCACTGTGCATGTGGTCGCCATCTTTCTTTTGGCTTGGGGGGGGGGGTTTTTTGGATTTTTTGCCACTGCACATGTACGCACGCAAAGCACGCTTGCGCCCATGAGGCACAGCCACGCGGCACAGGAGGAAGCGAACCGGCAGCGAGGTATGTTAGAACCCACCCTGATCTATATGGATCTTTTAAACCCTTTGGCTGTTCACAAAACTGAGGTTTATTTTTCATCCAGATGCAACTTGATGTTCCTCAACCAGCACTGGTGAAGAAGACAGGATATAACTGGCTTAATTAACATACAACACGGCTTGCTTGCTTGCTTGCTTGCTTGTTTTCATGAGGCTGTTTCCAGTAGTGGGTTCTAAAACCCGTTGCTACTGTTTTGCGTGCATGCTTGTGCGCGCGCAACACTTCTGCGCATGTGCAGAAGCGTCCTGGGTGGGTGGGCGGAGCCTCCCACCACTGCTACCGGTTCGCAGAACCGGGCCGAACCGGGAGCAATCTACCGCTGGCTGTTCCTGAAAGAGGTCACACTCCGGAGTCGCGTTTTGTGAGTTGAGTTAATATAACTCCTCCTTTGAGCAGACTGGTAGAAATTTGGTCGCCACGATGCAAAACAGATGTTTAGACTCTAGAAACAGTGCAGAGAAGAGCAACCAAGATGATTAGGAGACTGGAGGCTAAAACATATGAAGAACGGTTGCTGGAACTGGGTATGTCTAGTCTGATGAAAAGAAGGACTAGGGGTGACATGATAGCAGTGTTCCAATATCTCAGGGGTTGCCACAAAGAAATGGGGTCAAGCTATTCTCCAAAGCACATGAGGGCAGAACAAGAAGCAATGGCTGGTGACTAAACAAGGAGAGAAGCAACCTAGAACTAAGCAGAAGTTTCCCGACAGTTAGAACAATTAATCAGTGGAACAACTTGCCTCCAGAGATTGTGAATGCTCCAACACTGGAAGTTTTTAAGAAGAGATTGGACAACAATTTGCCTGAAATGGTGTAGGGTTTCCTGCCTAAGCAGGGGGTTGGACTAGAAGACCTCCAAGGACCCTTCCAACTCTGTTATTCTATTCTAACTTCAGTGGCCCTCAAAATCCCATGATTTGCATAAAGTGACAGCGACCCATTTTCCTGCCAGCTCTTGGAAACGCTCTCGAGTCTAGCCTTCGCTCCAAATTCACATGTAGTATATGGTTCCCCAGAATTTGTGCATTATGAAATAGTCACAGACCCAAAGGGCGAAAACTATTCGGGTGGTGACGTGGAAAATACAAGTCGGAGCAAAAGAACTTTGCCTTCAAGAAAGGCACACAATTATGCGGTGTTGTGTGGCAGGCAGGTGCCTAGCTGTTCTTGTGGGGATAATTGGCTCCTGCACAAATAGAATTGTGTCTTTGAATCTTTGGTGCATCGCTGTAGTTTAAGGTCTTATACACAGCTGCTTTGCCAATGGAAAACTCTTTTTGTATGTAAAAATGAAACGTCGTAATTCACCACCACCCCTTCTGAACAAGCCATAACTCATAACAAGGTTAACCTGCAGATGATTAGGATTTATTTTAACCGGAGTATGACTTAATTCATTAAGTCTCAGCCTGGAAGTTTTTCCTCCTTGTCTCTTTGTTTGAGGAATGTATGTAACCATACTGGGAGCCTTTTATTCCTTATTATGGAAATGGGGATTTCCATAAATCCGCAGGTTTTGGTCAAGAAATTTTGTTCTAAGATGTAATTGGGTTGTCTCAATGCAACACAGAAATATTTAAATTTGATAGGCTGACCTGCTTGACTGAAGACTAAATTGAGAATATATCCCTATTCTTTTAATCACAGGGAACATTACAATAAACTATGGTTTGATTAATGAGTTGTTAAATAAGCCATCAGCTATGTCAACCAGCCGTTGCGGCTTAATCAGCATCCATGATTAAAATAAAGAATGGTTTGTAACAATGTTTATAACAATAGCTGGCTGGGGAATTCTGGGAGTTGAAGTCCACAAGTCTTAAAGTTGCCAAGTTTGGGGGGCCCTGGTTTATAACAATGTTTTATAACAGTAGCTGGCTGGGGAATTCTGGGAGTTGAAGTCCACCCATCTTAAAGTTTCCGAGGTTGAGAAACATTGCTTTAAAGTGTTTGAACACACTTTTGCCAATGCTTAGCAATTTGGGGGTTTCCCCCCTCTATGATTCTCCCCATTCTTCCCCATTCTTCTCAGCGGACTATTCACCAAGGAAATCTTGGCTATTGACAGTAGAGGGCGGTAGCTAACATCTGCTTGTTTAATCTTAAGACTGTTAATAAAAAAACAGTGATTTAATAATATCATTTGCTGTTAAATTGCAGAATGACAGTGTTTTATAAAGCATCTGGCTCTACTAGCCTGCTTTTTAATATTGCTTTCAGCATCTTTTTTCTTTTGTAGTGAGTTTCCATTGACTCTGCGTTTTTAATACCCTTCTTAATATCACATCATATTTCATCATCAGCTTTAAAAGTCCCATATCTTTGAATGCATTCTAGGTGAAAAAAATATATTGAACGAGAAAGTTGCAACTGGAAAGCTGAAGGGAGAAAATCTACATTGGGGAAAGCCAGGGGTGGGTTCTAACTTACCTCGCTAGCAGTTCGCTTCCTCCCGCACCACATGGGCGTGCACACGCGCGCATGCACAGTGCCAAAAATTCTGGGAGAAAAAAAAGCCAAAAACAAGATGGCGACTGCATGCACAGTGCCGGAAACTCGGCTTCTGCGCATGCTCAGAAGAAAAAATAAAAATTAGAAAAAAAGATGGCGGCGCCCACGGACCAGCACCGACCGAACCGGGTCCGTGACATCATTGTGATGTCACCAGAGGGTTGCTACCGGTTTGGGCGAACTGGTCCGAACCGGGAAGAACCCACCCCTGGGGAAGGCTATGCATGTACTTACCTACACCGTAAGTAGTCCTCAACTTACCATCATAATTGAGCCCCAAATTTATGTTCACTAAGTGAGAGATTTCTTAAGTGAGTTTGCCCCTATTTACGACTTTTCTTGCCACAGTTGTTGAGTGAATCACCGCAGGTGTCAAGTTAGTAGCACGGTCGTTAAGTGATTCTGGCTTCCCCATTAACTTTCCTTATCAAAAGGCCGCAAAAGGGGATCACGTGACCCTGGGACACTATGACCGTCATAAATATGACTCAGTTGCCAAGCGTCTGAATTTTAATCAGGTGACCATGGGGATGCAGCAGCGGTCGTAACTGTGAAAAACGGTCATAATTCACTTTTTTCAGTGCCGTCGTAACTTTGAACGAGGACTATCTATACTAAAATACGGGTAGTCCTTGACCTACAGCCATTCATTTAGTGACAGTTCAAAGTTACAATGGCCCTGTAAAAAGTGACTTACGACCGACCATTCCAGCATTCCCATGGTCATGTGATCAAAATTCAGATGCTTGGCAACTGGTTCACATTTATGACAGTTGCAGTGTCCCGGGGTCACGTGATCCGCTTCTTGCGACCTTCTGACAAAGTCAGTGGGGAAGCCAGATTCACTTAACAACCAGGTTACCCACTTAACAACTGTAATGATTCACTTAACGGTGGCAAAAAAGGTCGTAAAATAGGACAAAACTCACTTAACAACTGTCTCAACAATTGTTCGCTTAGCAACAAATTTTGGGCTCAGTTGTGGTCGTAAGTCGAGGACGGCCTGTAATAGTAAAAGCTCTTATCACCTGCCTTGGGCACAGTTCCAGAGACCTTCAAATCCGGTTAGCAAATGGATTTCTTTTTAAACACGATGGAAGGCATGATTAATTTTACCTCCCTGATAAAATACAATCATTGTTAATTTTAATCTCGAAACAGAAATACAAACACACATAACGTTTGGTGCCGGCCTTGGCTTTTTCTGTAGCTGAATGCGTCTCTGTAATAACAAGCAGAACGATTAAATGTTATTTTTGGTACGGTTCCAAGCCAGGTGAAACACTGTGGAAAATGTCTTTTTTTTTCTGTTGGAATTTTAAAATATAGGCTACCTTGAGGAGGACACAATCACAGATCTATTATTATTATTATTATTATGATTATGATTATTTCATTAAACATGAAACTCAGTCAACTGAACATTTAAAAATGCATCACAAATACCATTGACTGGTGCTAATGGTTGATACGGGTTGCTGCCAGCTCCTAGGTATCAACCAAGTACCTTCTTAAGATTTACGATATTCTGAGTAGCGCAGTTTTTTGCAGTTCCGCTGGTGTTACTGCAGGAAGCTTATTATCATTATCATCATCATCATCATCATCATCATCATCATCATCATCATCATCATCATCATCATCTAGGTTTTCTATTAAATACATTTCTTAGTGCTTAATAAACATCCTGTTGTCTGGGTATTTAATTTACTTAACAATACAAATTGCATTCTTAATCTCCACCCCTTTTTTCCAGCCGTTGGTAAAACAAATCCCATGTTTGATAGTATTCTGCATCCTCTTTCTGTTTAGTTTTCAATGTCAATCTATCCATTTCTGCACAATCTAATATCTTCTTAACTATTTCTTCATCTCGCGGTATATCTTCATTTTTCCAGTATTATGCGAAAACAATCCTCGCCGCTGTTAAGACATGTAATATTAAATACCCTGTTTCCCCTAAAATAAGACCTACTCCGAAAATAAGCCAAGTTTGATTTTTTTAACATGCTCCTAATATAAGCGCTACCCCAAAAGTAAGCCCTAGTTAAGGTCATCAGTGGGGGGCATGGCCAGCACCGGAGGCAGTGAGGGCACGGGCGCTGATGGTGTCCGGCAGCAGCCATAGCCTGCGCAGCGCAGCTTGATTACCTGTTCAAGCAGGAGGCAGAGGCGGGGGAGAGGCACACAATCCAGATGAATCGTGCAGGACGCGGGAAAGCTGAGATTCATTGGGCCGGAGCAAGCGGGCAGCGGCGGGAGCCTCATCTTCACATATCTGCACTGGCAGCAGATGGAGGCAGAGGTGCGGGGAGGAAGGCAGGCGATCCCGACGTACCATGTGGGCCGCCGGAAAACCAAGAGACGTGAAAATGAGCCTCCCCGCCCACTCCGTCCCACCGTATCTCAGCCTGCCTTCTCTGTTGCAGCCGCGAGCAAGCAGAAAAAGTGGGCCTCCCCTACATGGGGGCACATAAGACATCCCCTGAAAATAAGACCTAGTGCTTGTTTTGTAATCCAAAAAACTATAAGACTGGGTTTTATTTTCGGGGAAACATGCATACTTTTCTTATCAATTTTTTTCTGATATTATACCAGTGGTGGGTTCCTACAGGTGCGGTCCACTCTATAGCACTGGTAGCGGCCTGCTGGTGATGTCACAGTACCGGTGCGGTCGGTTGCCGGTGCCCGGGCGCCACCATTAAAAAAAAAATTTTTTTAAAAAAATTTTTTCTTCTGCGCATGCCCAGAAGCCAAGCTTCCGGCACTGTGCATGCGCTGCCTTCCTACCCCACAGTGAGTCCAAGCAGGGGAGGATGCCTAAGGGAGTGTGTGAGACGCTAAAAGAATGGGCGGCAGGAGCTATCTCCATTCCCCTCCCTTCAGCAGTCCGAGAAGCCACGAACGCGCAGTGATGGTCCTTGGCATTTTTGCACGTTCGAGGCTTCTCGAGCTGCTGAGGGGAGGGGGAATGGGCAGCAGGACCTATCACAGTTCCCCTCCCTTCAGCAGTCCAAGAAGCCACGCCCACCTGGTCACATGGCCGCCAAGCCACACCCACAAAATAAACCACACCCACAGAGTGGTAGTAAAAAAATTAGGAACCCGCCCCTGTATTATACCTAATAAAAACAGTTCAGGTTCAAAATCTACATGTTCCCCTATCATCTTTCCTAACCACCTGTGTATCTTTGCCTAATTTTTTTTTATTTTTTTATAATTTTTTTTTTGCTTTCACAGATCTTTCACAATCACAGATCTTGAAGGGAGAGGCCGAGTCCCTAGCGTAGGAGTGGGAAGTGATCTCTTTTTTTTTTCCTCTGTAGCCTTACTCTTGGGCTCACAAAAGTAATTTAATTTGTTTTCGATAAAACCGCTTGATCGTCGCTCACTGGGGCAAGGCTAAGTCAATTATTCCGAGCTGCTTATAGTTCAGCTATTGATTTCTTTCCCCCTGCATCCCTGTGTTCTGGAAAGCTCTTGATACAGCCAAGCTTCTTTCTGTATGGGAGATGTACGGGTGATTGTTTCAGTTACTCACATTTTAATTCTTGTTTTCACTTGGAAGGAGATGAAAGTGCACACCGTTGTGTTATTACAAGGTACTGCTCCCAGTGGAAAAGACTTAACAAGCCTCGCTCGCAAGGCTCTAGTCTGCAAGGACATGGGTCACACCATTCACACGTGGCCAGAATCTTTAAACCTGGTTTGGTAACGATAGGAGCAAGGTATAGCTAGTTCTTGACTATCATAATTGCGACCGTAATTGAGCCCAAGATTTATGTTGCTAAGCGAGACAGTTTGTTAGGTGAATTTTGCCCCATTGTACGACTTTTCTGGCCACTGTTGTTGTAAGTGAATCACAGCCGTTGTTAAGTTAGTAATAGAGTTGTTAAGTGAATCTGGCATTGAATTTGCTTGTCAAAATCACATGACCTTTGGACACTGTAACCGTCATAAATAATGCGAATCGCTTGCCAAGCATCTGAACTTTGATCATGGGGATGTGGCAACGGTTGTAAGTGTGAAAAACGGTCATAAGTCAGCTTTTTCAGCCATGTTGTAACTTTGAACGGTCACTAAATAAAGTGTCATAAGTCGAGGACTACCTGGGTTTAAAAGCAGCTGCCTTAACCCAGGCTGGACTCCAGGAGCTCAGGAAAATAACTTTATCCCACATCTTTACCTGACTAACCGTGCCAAAAATTAAACCTGGATTTGGACATTTGGTGCAAACCACCATTTGGTGGTTCACCCCTGGATTATAATTTTTCAGGCACCAAATCCTGGCTTGAAATATTAAGGAGAATTACGCTAGAATTATTTCTTTGATGATTTAACACACCATTCGTGCACAATACCAAACATACCTTAAAGCTTGCAGACTTGCTAGTTTCACAATTAACACAATTAAACCACTGCAGATCTTTGGCTACCAGCCCACTGTACAGGTAGCGCTCGACTTACGACCACAATTGAGCCCCAGATTTCTGTTGCTAAGGGAGACGTTTGTCAAGCGAGTTTTCCCCATTTTGCGGCCTTTCTCTGGCCACCGTCGTTAAGCGGATCACTGCAGTGGTTAAGTTAGCAGCACAGCTGTTAAGTGAATCTGGCTTCCCCCTTGACTTTGCTTGTCAGCAGGTCGCAACGGGATCACGTAATCCCGGGACACTGCAACTGTCGTAAGTATGAACCAGTTGCCAAGCGTCTGAATTTTTATTTATTTTTATTTTGTATTGAACACACAAAACAAGACGTATAACAAACAGGTGGGGCATTTGTAGCCCCCTATCCATCAAAAGCTGTTGTCGGATAATTACATTTTATACTGTATTTCATTTAATATTCATATTGCTCTCACATTACCTATCCTATTGTACAATATACCTTCTAAAACCTTTACAAGATTACTTGAGGATACACCTTTATACTTTTCTTTTACTCTATCTTACTGTTAACTAAGGCATTAGAATCTAATTGAACGTTCGAATCCCTTCTCTACTCCTAGTTCTGTAAATTTATCGTGCAATTTTTATAAGATTCAAATTATCATTTGAGACATAAATTGTTGTGAGTATAGCAAGTAGTCTTAAATTCTCTTTTTTGATATGTACTTCTTAAAAGAACAGTTACATTGATGTCAAGTTTTTCCTTTTTTTTTTGTTTAGAAAATGTTTGAGTTCTTTACTTCCGGTTATTAAGTCTTATTTATATTGCTGAATGTTATTTTTGTTTCTTCGGACATTATTATTTATAATATCGTTTAGTATGCTTTGTCTGTCTTAGCACTCTACCTTACACTGCCTAGGGCCGTGATGGCGAACCTATGGCACAGGTGCCACAAGTGGCACGCGGAGCCATATGGGTGGGCACGCGAGCTCAGGTCCGGCGTGCATGTGTGCACCAGCCCGCTGATTTTCGGGCCTTCTGGGCCCACTGGGAGTCGGGAAACAGGCTGTTTCCAGCCTCCAGATGGGGTGAGGAAGGCCGTTTTCGCCCTCCCCAGGCTCCTAGGAAGGCTCTGGAGCCTGGGGAGAGCGAAAAATGGGCGTGCCATTGCATGCTGGGAGCAGGGGGGGTCATGCGTGCATGTGCGGGGGTGCATGGAATTATGAGTGTGGGCACGCACACACGTGATCCCCCGCATTCCCCCCCCCTTTTGGCACGCGAACCAAAAAAGGTTCGCCATCACTGGCCTAGGGTGTGTAATAGGATCACAAACCAGGATGAACTTACAATTTCCGAGTCTAATCGGCTGTCCATGTTTCATTTGCAGCAGGCACCTGGAAGGATGACCTTTGACTGACCATCTCTGCAAGGAAGCTCAACTTTCCCCCCCATCTGTAACCCATGTGCATTCTTTTCTTTAAGTTTGACCCGCGTCCTGTGTCCAAAAATGCCTACAGGTAACGTGCAATTCCGCTCGTTATTGATAAGCTGGTTGTCGCTCTTGCTAGAGTTCGGAAATTCCATTGTGGCTAAACAGTCTCAGGCATGCTCTTGGATTCTTAAATGAGTTCTCTGCTTTGTCTGCTGACCTTAAAACCTTTTTGACGTGTGGATTGAGAGAGAATTATCATGTCAAGTGTTAATACCACTTTATATTGCCTTGGTAAGACCACACTTGGAATACTGCATTCAGTTTTGGTTCCATTCCGTTCCGTTCTGTTCTTCTATTCTATTCTATTCTATTCTATTCTATCCCTTATTCTTCTTATTATTATTATTCTAATTCCTATTCTATTCTATTCCATTCCATTCCATTAGTCTAGTCTACTGTAGTATTCTATTCTGTTTTTGTTCTTGTTCTTGTTCCTGTTCCTGTTCCATTCCTGTTCTATTCCATTCCATTCCACTCCGTTTATTCTATTCTATTCTATTCTATTCTATTCTATTCTATTCTATTCTATTCTATTCTATTCTATTCTATTCTATTCTATTCTATTCTATTCTATTCTATTTTCTATTCTATATTCTATTCTATTCTATTACCATTACCATTCCATACCATTCCAAATTCTAATTCATATTCTGTATTCTATTCTATTCTATTCTGATTCTATTTTATTCTAATTCTAATTCTAATTTATTTTCTATTCTATTCAAATTCTATACTATTCTTTTCAAATTCTATACTATTCTATTCTAATTCCTATTCTATTCTATTCTATTCTATTCTATTCTATTCTATTCTATTCTATTCTATTCTTCATTCCAATATCCTATCCTATTCTATTCTATTCCATTCTGAATCTATTCTATTCTAATTTTATACTATTCTAATTCTATACTATTCTTATTCTATTTCTATTTTATTTCTATTCCATTCCATTAGTCTATTCCATTAGTCTATTCTATTCTAATTCTAATTCTATTCTATTCTATTCTATTCTATATTCTATTCTCTACTCTACTCTATTCTCTATTCTCTATTCTATTCTATTCATTCCACTCCATTCCATTCCATCTGGTGATCACCTGTGATTGGTTTTGTCATAGTTTGCTGAATAAACCTTTGGCTGGGGGATCCCCTTATCCTAAACTGGATTACAGTGCTTGTTTTTCACACATTATGCTATGCCATGAATTGCCATGAATATGCCAGTCCAATCTGGCAAACTAGCTTTTAAGCCTCAACGCCACATAATTTAGATCCAGTGAAACTATGTAATGTACCCTATTTGTCCACAAATGTTAGAATGTCACTTCAGAATGAGGACTTCTGTAAAAAAATATGCCCAGTTTGCTATTGTTTTGCCTAAATGTTTTTGGAGTGAAAAGTTTCCATTTCAATGGTATTTATTTATCCTCCAGTGTAAGATTCTTTATTATTTTTTTCCCTATCTGCTTATACTATAGATACATTTTTGTTATAAGTGCAGATACATTTTCTTACAAGTGCGTGCAATTGTTAGATAGGTATTTATCACAAATGCATGGATTTGCCTATAAATACCTGGCAGAAATGTTGCCACCTGAGGTTTGTTGAGGGATATCTTTCAGGTTTCATGCTGTGTGGGTTTAAAATATATGTATGTATGTGTGTGTGTTTGTGTGTATATATATATATATATATATATATATATATATATATATATATATATATATATATATATATATATATATATATATATATATATATATATATATATATATGCATATATATGCATGCCAAAAACCTGGTGAGATAAATTTAATGAAGGATATAATGCTAAGCAATTGTGTAGGAATACTAGGCAACAAAGAAGTTAGGAAATGATAAACCTCAAAGTGAATATGTAGAATAGAAAATAATTCCACCAAGGAGACACTAGTATGCGGTAAATACCAAACGAGTTAGAATTATACAGGTAGTCCTCGACTTACGACCACAATTGAGCCCAACATTTCTGTTTTTAAGTGAGACATTCGCTAAGTGAGTTCTGCCCCATTTTACAAACGTTCTTGCCACCGTTGTTAAGTGAATCACTGCAGTTGGTAAGTGAGTAATTCGGTGGTTAAGTGAATCTGGTTCTCTTCCCCCCCACCCCACCCCCATTGACTTTGCTGGTCAGAAGGTCGTAAAAGGGGATCCCATGACCTTGGGGGACACAGCAACGGTCATAAGTATGAACCAGTTGCCAAGCATTTAAATTTTGATCACGTGGTCATAAGGAGGTTACAAAGGTGGTAAGTGTGAAAAACGGTCATAATTCCCATATTTCAGCGCCGGTGTAACTTTGAACGGCCACTAAATGAACTGTTGCAAGTCGAGGACTTTGCCTGTACAAACATTTTGCATTTTTCAAAATACAAATTAATGGGTCTTTAAAGGGAATCCGTTTTTTTTTCTTTTTTTTTACCCAGCGCAAAGGCAACAGAATTGACTGTGAAACGTGGATAGCAATAGCAATAGCCCTTAGATTTATATACCGCTTCATAGTGCTTTTACAGACCCCTCTGAGCGGTTTACAGAGTCAGCCTATTGCCCCCCAACAATCGGGGTCCTCATTTTACCCACCTCGGAAGGGTGGAAGGCTGAGTCAACTGGAAGGAAGGAAGGAAGGAAGGAAGGAAGGAAGGAAGGAAGGAAGGAAGGAAGGAAGGAAGGAAGGACAATAGCAATAGCCCTTAGATTTATATACCGCTTCATAGTGCTTTTACAGACCCCTCTGGGCGGTTTACAGAGTCAGCCTATTGCCCCCAACAATCGGGGTCATCATTTTACCCACCTCGGAAGGGTGGAAGGCTGAGTCAACTGGAAGGAAGGAACGAAGGAAGGAATAGCCCTTAGACTTATATGCCGCTTCATAGTGCTTTTACAGCCCTCTCTAAGCGGTTTACAGAATCAGCCTCTTGCCCCCAACAATCTGGGTCTCCTCATTTTACCCATCTAGGAAGGATGGAAGGCTGAGTCGGAAGGAAGGAAGGAAAGAAGGAAGGAAGGAAGGATAATAGCAATAGCCCTTAGACTTATATGCCGCTTCATAGTGCTTTTACAGCCCTCTCTAAGCGGTTTACAGAGTCAGCATCTTGCCCCCAACAATCTGGGTCCTCAATTTACCCACCTCGGGAGGGTGGAAGGCTGAGTCAACAGGAAGGAAGGAAGGAAGGAAGGAAGGAAGGAAGGAAGGAAGGAAGGAAGGAAGGAAGGAAGGAAGGACAATAGCAATAGCCCTTAGACTTATATGCCACTTCATAGTGCTTTTGCAGCCCTCTCTGAGCGGTTTACAGAATCAGCCTCTTGCCCCCAACAATCTGGGTCCTCGTTTTACCCACCTCGGAAGAATAGAAAGTTTGAGTCAACCTTGATAAAGGAACTGTGTGTAAAATACGAGGGGGGGGGAATGCAAATATAGATACAAAGCTTAAATCTCTTTATTTATTTTTTTGTTCCATAAAGCCAGCCTGTGCCTGAGAACATACTGGTCCCTCGTTCCTTTATCTGTTCAGCTGGGGCAGAAATCCAAGCGCAGACTTTTAAGATCAACCCTGCTTAAAAAGCTCCATGTTCCATTTATCTGCAGCAAAATATGCAAAGCCCTCCGTGGCTTAAAGACCCCGGCGCCTTCGCTCTCATACACTTGCGCGAGCATAAAGATCTAGCAGGAATAATGTTGTAAGGGGAGGTTGCCAGGATTAAGGATGTAGCAGCTGGAGGGAGAGAGAGAAAGAGCAGATATTTTTACACCCCAATTGCAGCTACAGGTAGTCCTCGGCTTACAACAGTTTGCTTAGTGACCATTTAAAGTTGCAACAGCACTGGAAAAAAGTGACCATTTCTCATACTTACGATGAGGTCAGTAAAATGAGGACCTAGATTGTTGGAGGCAAGATGCTGACTCTGTGAAACTGCTTATAGAGAGGGATGAAAAGCACTGTGAAGCGGTATATAAGTCTAAGGGCTATTGCTATTGCTATTGCTATTCTTCCTTCCTTCCTTCCTTCCTTCCTTCCTTCCTTCCTTCTTCCTTCCTTCCTTCCTTCCTTCCTTCCTTCCTTCCTTCCTTCCTTCCTTCCTTCCTTCCTTCCTTCCATTTGCACAGTGGTTAGAATTCAGCGTTGCAGGCTGACTCTGCCCACTGCCCGGAGTTCAATCCTGACCGGCTCAAGGTTGACTCAGCCTTCCATCCTTCCGAGGTGGGTAAAATGAGGACCCAGATTGTTGGGGGCAAGAGGCTGACTCTGTAAACCGCTTAGAGAGGGCTGTAAAGCACTGTGAAGCGGTATATAAGTCTAAGGGCTATTGCTATTGCTCTCCCTTCCCCTTCCCCTTCCTTCCTTCCTTCCTTCCTTCCTTCCTTCCTTCCTTCCTTCCTTCCTTCCTTCCTTCCTTCCCTCCCTCCCTCCCTCTCTCTGTGGTTAGAATGCAGCATTGCAGGCTGACTCTGCCCACTGCCTGGAGTTCAATCCTGACTGGCTCAAGGTTGACTCAGCTTTCCATCCTTCCAAGGTGGGTAAAATGAGGACCCAGATTGTTGGGTGCCAGAGGCTGACTCTGTAAAATTGCTTTGAGAGGGATGGAAAGCAACTTTCTTCCTTAGCAATGGAAATTTTCAGCTCAGTTTTGGTCATAAGTCAAGAACTGCCTCAGTTTTGGTCGTAAGTCGAGGCCTGCCTTTACCGGCTCATTGGTAGAGCTACTGAGTTGTAATTAGGCCACATCTGGTGCCCTCCGTGTTCCCTCCTCTGTAACAGTCTCTTATTTGTCATGTTGTAAATAAATGTGTCTCATTTTAATGTGTGCCTGTTTGCAGAGACCTTCATAAATCCAATTTTGGTAATACAAATTGCTGATGTTTGTAAATATAGGTTTTACATTTCGGAGCTATAATCTCATAATCTTTTTTTTTTAAATGGAACTGAATTATATCACAGGAAATTGCTTCGGCAGTACGGATTCTTGAGTTTCCATCTACACACACACACACACACACACACACACACACACACACACACACACAGAGAGAGAGAGTCAGAAGTTGCATAAATCTTCGTGCAGCCGAAGTTGTGAAGCTTGTTTTGGAGTTCTTATAAATTACTTAGAAAATCTAATTTTTGCCTGCGGCTGATTTTGGATGAGGTTACCTTAAAAATGGATGTTTTCCCCAGTGTGTGTCTGAATCACTTTCCCTATGTCTGAAGGAAGTTGCTGATTCATTTGAATAAACAGCCTTATTCGCTCCCTTCCCGGTTCAGATAAACTATGGTTTCTGGGAGCTGGCTTATGCCAGCAAGCCAATCCCAAGTCTAAAAAGAGGGCTCTGGGTTCAAAATATTGTGGGTTCAATCAGGATGGAAGTAAATGGACGAGTTCAGCTCTTGCAAAAACACTGTTTACCTATGGCTTGCTGAACAAACCTTGGCAACTCCAATGTTTATTTCCTTATTTAGCTGCCGTTGCTTTACATTTTCTACATTTTCAGTAGTCTGGGTAGAGGTTTAAGCAAAGCACACACACCCACACACACACACAAAAACCCACTACAAAGCTAACCTTGGTTTGAAGATCCAGGCTTAAGGTTTGCAAAATGTTTGCCTGGCATTTGCTGATATGCTCCTTTCCTGGTTCGGATAAACTATGGTTTCTGGGAGCTTATCAGTCATGATGTGTTTGTGTGTTTCCTGATACAACAAACCGTGATTCACATACAATGCTAACTGTTCTTCTTTGTTAGTCTTTGTGTTCTTGCCTCTGTTGATTAAATAGATTTGAGGCACGTAGGTCTTTTCAAAGCTGCGCGTTCTTCAATGGATACGTTTTGACAGAGTACAAATAAAAAAAATATGATTAAATATGATTAAAAGGTGCCCCCTGGGACCATCCCTGAAGGATGCTGTGTGTTTACGGTGCAGAACTGGAAAGGAATCAAAAATTGTGCGGGGCCTGCTTCAAGGCGAGCTGGCTGGTTGTCGACAGCAGTGGTGCGATGGCATTAATTAACTCGGCTTGGCTGTGTGGGTGTCGCCCAAATTTTCGCAGGAGTTTTTTCGAGACTTCCCGGCAAAGCTGTAATTTCACGATAGAACCCGTACGAGGTCCCAGATTCAACCCTTCGGATCTTCAAATAAGACTATAAGAGAAATCTGTTTAATTGGCTTCTTTCCCTCCCCCCCACCCCTTCTGGCAGCATTTCTGGGAATGGAATGGAATAACAGAATAGAATAGGAATAGAATTAGAATTAGAATAGAATAATAGAATAGAACAGAATAGAATAGAATAGAATAGAATAGAATAGAATAGAATAGAATAGAATAGAATAGAATAGAATAGAATAGAATTACAATTACAATTACAATTACAATTACAATTACAATTATTAGAATTAGAATTAGAATTAGAATTAGAATTAGAATTAGAAATAGAAATAGAATAGAAGAATAGAATAGGAATAGGAATAGGAATAGGAATAGAATTAGAATAGAAGAATAGAATAGAATAGAAGAATAGAGTAGAATAGAATTAGAACAGAACAGAACAGAACAGAACAGAACAGAACAGAACAGAACAGAACAGAATAGAATAGAATAGAATAGAATAGAATAGAATAGAATAGAGGAGGAGGGGAGAGGAGAGGAGAGGAGGAAAAGAATGGGAGACATAGAAGCATAGAAGAAAGAATAGAATAGAATAGAATAGAATAGAATAGAATAGAATAGAATAGAATAGAATAGAATAGAATAGAATAGAATAGAATAGAATAGAATAGAATAGAGGAGGAGGGAAGAGGAGAGGAGGAAAAGAATGGGAGACGTAGAAGCATAGAAGAAAGAATAGAATAGAATAGAAGAATAGAAGAATAGAATAGAATAGAATAGAATAGAATAGAATAGAAGAATAGAGTAGAATAGAATTAGAATAGAATAGAATAGAACAGAACAGAACAGAACAGAACAGAATAGAATAGAATAGAATAGAATAGAATAGAATAGAATAGAATAGAATAGAATAGAGGAGGAGGGAAGAGGAGAGGAGAGGAGGAGGAAAAGAATGGGAGACATAGAAGCATAGAAGAAAGAATAGAATAGAATAGAATAGAATAGAATAGAATAGAATAGAATAGAATAGAATAGAATAGAGGAGGAGGGGAGAGGAGAGGAGGAAAAGAATGGGAGACGTAGAAGCATAGAAGAAAGAATAGAATAGAAGAATAGAATAGAATAGAATAGAATAGAATAGAATAGAATAGAATAGAATAGAATAGAATAGAGGAGGAGGGAAGAGGAGAGGAGAGGAGGAGGAAAAGAATGGGAGACATAGAAGCATAGAAGAAAGAATAGAATAGAATAGAATAGAATAGAATAGAATAGAATAGAATAGAATAGAATAGAATAGAATAGAATAGAATAGAATAGAATAGAATAGAGGAGGAGGGGAGAGGAGAGGAGGAAAAGAATGGGAGACGTAGAAGCATAGAAGAAAGAATAGAATAGAATAGAAGAATAGAATAGAATAGAATAGAACAGTTCAGTTGGAAGGGACCTTGGAGGTCTTCTAGTCCAACCCCCTGCTTAGGCAGGAAACCCTATACCATTTCAGACAAATGGTTATCCAATCTCTTCTTGAAAACCTCCAGTGTTGGAGCATTCACAATTTCTGGAGGCAGTTTGTTCCACTGATTAATTGTTCTCACTGTCAGGAAATTTCTTCTTTGTTCTAGTCAGGAAATTTCTTCTTAATGCTAGAAAGGGCAGATCTGTAATCTGGGATCTGGGTGTCGGCAAAACAAGCAGGGATCCAGGTTGAAATTGCAATCGTATAAGTCAAGGACTATGTATCTGTAGCTGGCCTGAAAATCACTGAGCCCATGTTCTGCCTTTTTTTATTCAGCTTCTATAGCTGCCCAACCCAACCAAGCGACTCTGGGCAGCTCACAATTCCAAAATTGTAAAACGATGAAAACAATGTAGAAAACATGGAAACGGTTAAAAAAAGAAAAATCCGCAGAATATAAGACCTGTTGAATCCAAGCACACCGCATTGTGGCTTAGGGTCATAAGCAAGTTCTGATGATTATACCTTATTCAGCAAACCCTAGTTAAACTTGTTGCTTAGGGTGACATGTAACATTTTTTCCCCTTGTTGTATCTTCAGTGGTGGAATTCAAAATTTTTTACTGCTGGTTCTGTGGGCGTGGCTTGGTGGGCGTGATCAGCTGGGACTCGGGAGGCAGAGAATAGATGGGGCGGGGCCAGTCAGAGGTAGTGTATTTACCGCTTCTCCAAACTACTCAAAATTTCCGCTACCGGTTCTCCAGAACTGGTCAGAACCTGCTGAATCCCACCTCTGTATGTTATGCAGCTGAAGTAATAAAACAAACGTCATTTTTCAGTGCAATCACACATTTTCTGTTCTTTCCCTACAGGCTTATCCTAGCAGCTAACAGAGATGAATATTACCACAGGCCGTCCAAATCCGCTGATTTTTGGGACAATAGCAGCGAGATTCTCAGTGGTACGTATCGTGCTATCTGGGTATGTGTTTAAGTCAAGACATCCTCAACTTACGGTCGATCACTTAATGACCGTTGGAATTTATAACAGCCTCGAAAAAAGTTATTTATAAGCTGTCCTCCAAGTTACGACCGCTGCACAGTCTCTGGAGTCACATGAATGCATTTTGGGCGCGTGGCAACTGTCCTGGTCCTGTGATTGCATTTTGAGATATATATTTTTCGCTGTTTTGATGTTTTCCAGGAAAAAAAGGTTTAAGAAATGCCCTTTTGATAAACTAGATTCAGACTTATGGCCACCTGATTCACTTAACAACCATGGTGACTTGCGTAACACACCATCTCCTGGCAATCAGCCCAAAGTCACCCAGCAGGCTTTCATGGCTAAGGTAGGACTAGAACTCCCAGTCTCCTGGTTTCTGGCCTAGACCAAACTGCCTTTCCTTGAAACATTATTCCTTAGTGAGGGTTATATTTATACCTTACAGAGCAGCATTTTAGTGTGGCCTGTGAAATCCCATGGTTTTAAAGACAGGAGATGTGGATTTTTCTCTGTGCTAACCCAATTTATTTTTCAAGCGGGCAGCTTCAGCAGACCCAACACTGCCCATTTTAGATGCATTTCTGTCAATTAGTTGTAGATTTAGTCTCTCCCTCCCTCCCTCCCTCCCTAAAAATCCCCAGTATTTACTGCATTCCTCACTTGATAACTATTTCCAGTCTCTGCCACTTCTTTCTTTTCTCCCTTCCTTCCTTCCTTCCTTCCTTCCTTCCTTCCTTCCTTCCTTCCATCCTTCCTTCCTTCCTTCCTTCCTTCCTTCCTTCCTTCCTTCCTTCCTTCCTTCCTCTCTCTCTCTCTCTCTCTCTCTCTCTCTCTCTCTCTCTCTCTCTCTCTCTCTCTCTCTCTCTCTCTCTCCTGCCTAGCCATCCTAAAGTATATGTTTCAGTATGCACATAAATAAAAATGAGATTTGAACAGTCAGACCATGGGGATTTTTTTTTTGTTGTTGTTGTTGAAAAAAATATCTGCGAAGATTCTTCTCTTCCGCTTAACGTTGTTGTCATTGGCATGGATGCTGCGGAGGATAAATTATTCTCTCCCTCTTTCTGTCTGCACTAAAGTTCTTCTTCTTCTTCTTCTTCTTCTTCTTCTTCTTCTTCTTCTTCTTCTTCTTCTTCTTCTTCTTCTTCTTCTTCTTCTTTTACTTTCTGAAAGTCTGGTTTTCATTCAGAATTCTTGACAAACATGGGCTGTAAATACCCCTTCGTCTTCTTCCCTTTTTTATACAGAGTGATGCTTAGGGAGGAGAGGGGGCGCCTGCTGGAATCTGAATTTTAAAAGCGTTCTGGTCTGTTTTGATGTATTTATCCTCTCTCTGAGCTCTCTCTGTGTGAGTGTGTCTGTGTGTGTGTATCTGTGCGGTGTATGTGTGTGTGTGCCCGTCCTTGGTTTTATAAGGCGTAGGCCTTGAACTGTCAATCTTCTCAAGAAGGTGGGCAGTTTATCTTCTGCTTCTTGTTTCTTCTTTCTTCGCTTTTGCAGAAAGCAAGTTGTTAAAATTGTTTTACATCGCCTTTCCCTTAGTGTATTTTTTACACTACAGGTAAGTCCTTGACTTACAACAGTTCGTTTAGCGACCGTCCAAAGTTACCACGGCACTGAAAAAAAAGTGACTGACGACTGTTTTTTTTTTTTTTCTCACAGCGATGACCATTGCACGATCGTGTGATCCAAATTCAGAGGCTCGGCAGCAGGTTCACACTTAACGACCGTTGCCGTGTCCCGAGGTCACGCGATCCCCTTTTGCGACCTTCTGACGAGCAAACTCGACAGGGAAGTTAGATTCGCTTAACAACCGGGTTACTCTCCCTGGTCAACCGCAGCGATTCACTTAACAACGGCGGCCAGAAAGGTCGTAAAACGGGGCAATAGAAACTGTGAGCTCAATTGTGGTCGTACGTCGAGGACTTCCTATACACCTTTCCCTGTCTCACGCATGTCTCACACTAAGAGATCACTTCCCAGTTTTGAATACTGTTTGTTGGTCACCAATCACAGGTTGCTTAATGGTGCCCAGGTAATTCATTTGTTTTTGTTGTTAATGGCAGGTTTGGATATGGAAGAAGGGAAAGAAGGTGGGTCCTGGCTTGGAATCAGCAAGAAAGGCAAGATGGCTGCCTTGACCAATTACATGCAGCCTCAGATCAACAAGAACGCGAAAGGAAGAGGCAAGTATGTAGTAGGAAAGGAGAAGCTGATGGGATGCCACCTGCTTAACTGAAAAGAAAATGTTTATCCATAACTCTAATAGAGCCTGTATTATGTAATTATAAACTGTAATTGCCATCTATGGTTAAAAAGGGCGTTCTGGTGGTTAGGCTGCAGTATTGCAGGCTGACTCACTGCCCACCGCCAGGAGTTCGATTCCTTCAATCCTGACCGGCTCAAGTCTTATTCAGCCTTCCATCCTTCCGAAGATGGGTAAAACGAGGACCCAGATTGTTGGGGGAAATACGCTGACTCTGTGAACCGCTTAGAGAGGGCTGCAAAGCACTGTGAAGCAGTATATGAGTCTAAGTGCTATTGCTATTGTTCTTCCTTTCCTTCCTTCCTTCCTTCCTTCCTTCCTTCCTTCCTTCCTTCCTTCCTTCCTCCCTCCCTCCCTCCCACCCACCCACCCACCCATCCATGGTGCACAGTGGTTAGCATACAATATTGCAAACTAACTCTGCCCACTGAAGGAGTTCGATCCTGAGTGGCTCAAAGGTTGACTCAGCCTTCCATCCTTCCGAGGTGGGTAAAATGAGGACCCAGATTGTTGGGGGAAATACGCTGACTCTGTGAACCGCTTAGAGAGGGCTGCAAAGCACTGTGAAGCAGTATATGAGTCTAAGGGCTATTGCTATTGTTCTTCCTTTCTTCCCTCCCCTCTCTCCCTTCCTTGGTGTACAGTGGTTAGAATGCAATATTGCAGGCTAACTCTGCTCACATTGCCAGCAGTTCAATCCTGACCGGCTCGAGGTTGACTCAGCCTTCCATCCTTCCAAGGTCGGTAAAATGAGGATCCAGATTGTTGGGGGCAAAAGGCTGACTCTGTGAACCACTCAGGGCTGTAAAGCACTGTGAAGCGGTATATAAGTCTAAGGGCTATTACTAGTGCTCTTCCTTCCTTCCTTCCTTCCTTCCTCCCTTCCTCCCTTCCTCCCTCGGTGTACACTGGTTAGAGTGCAATATGGCAGACTAACTCTGCCCACTGCCAGCCATTCGATCCTAACTGGCTCAAGGTTGACTCATCCTTCCATCCTTCCAAAGGTCGGTAAAATGAGGACTCAAGATTGTTGAGGGCAAAATGTTGACTCTGTAAACCCCTTAGAGAGGGCTGTAGAGCACTGTGAAGCAGTATATGTCTTAAGGGCTATTGCTATTGTTCTTCCTTTTCCCCCTTCCTTCCTTCCAGGTAGTCCTTGACTTACAATAGTTCATTTACTGACTGTCTAAAGTTACAACAACACTGAAAATAGTGACTTATGACCATTTTTCACACTTGTGACCATCGCAGCCTCCCAATGGTCAGCTGATCAAAATTTGAACGCTGACTCATATTTATGACGGTTGCAGTGTCCCGGGGTCACGCGATCCCCTTTTGCGACCTTCTGACCAGCAAAGTCAATAGGGAAAGCGAATTTCACTTAACAACTGTGTTCCTAACTTAACAACTGCAGTGATTCACTTAACAACGGTGGCAAGAAAGGTCGTAGAATGGGGGCAAAACTCACTTTAACAACCGTTTCACTTAGCAACAGAGATCTGGGGCTCAGTTGTGTTTATTAGTCGAGGACTAACTGCATATAAAACCATTATATTTCCACTTTCACATAACACAGGAAGAATTAAGTGATTGGCAGAGATTAATTTAGCCCAGAACATTTCGATTTTCTTCGGGCAAAATCTGCCCTCTCCTCGTGAATTGTTGGCTCTCCCATCCCCAATAAAACGTATTTTGCAAACAGGAAGTTGAATAACCTAAAAGCAGGCAAATGTTAATACCGTATTTTTCGGAGTATAAGACGCACCGGAGTATAAGACACACCTTAGTTTTTGGGGAGGAAAATAGGGGGGGAAAATCTGCCTACCAGGTATTCATCTGGCTAGCGTCCTTAGTCTGGTCAGCTTCAGCACATTATTTTATCCCCTGGTTAGGACTTAAAAAAACCTTCTTCGGAGAGAGTAACAATGAAAGAGCCTGCAAGCCAGTAAGAGCTGGGAAGATCCTTAGCACCTGGTTAGGGCTAGAAAAAAACTTATTCGGAGCAAGTAGAGCAATGAAAAAAACCCTGCAAAGACTTAGGGCTGGAAAAACATTCTTCGGAGAGAGTAACAATGAAAGAGCCTGCAAGGTAAGAGCTGGGAAGATCGTTAGCACCTGGTTAGGGCTGGAAAAAAAGCTCAAAAAAAAGCTACATTCAGAGTATAAGACGCACCCAAATTTTCAGCAACTTTTAGGGAGGAAAAAGGTGCCTCTTATACTCCAAAAAATACGGTACCTTCATCGAGACAGGAACTGCGACATTCTGCTAAAATAAACACAATCCCTGGCTTAAAAACTCAAGCTTTTTTTCTCACCAAGCTCCCTGGTCAGCAAATTATGCTGCAGGCAGCCAGCAAATATTTATCGCATTACTGAGATATTGTATTTATTAAACAAATGGCCCTCTAATTGATAGGGTGGGTTTTATTGCTCCGCTGGTCAAGGAGAATGATAATTCTTCTGTTCTAATCAGCATTTTGCCAGATCGCATGGAGTGACCTCATAACCATCTTCTCATCTGCCTGCCTTAAAGCAGTAGCAGTAACTGAGGTTATTAATTGTTCACAAGACTTAAACCTGAGCTGAAGCTTCACTTTCTTCCCAAATTATGATTTTGCTTTGGACAAGGAAGATGTTGTGGTCCGCCAGCGGCCTGCAGAGCTGGCAGCAGAGTCGGACAGCGAGGAGGCTGGGGAGGAACATGGGCCAGGCCTGGAGTCTGGAGAAGGCTCGGTGCCAAGGCAGAGATCCAGCCCGGGCCATCTGGGAGGTCTGTGCTGACTCCAGAGCCTCCAGAGGCTGACATGAGCGAGGCAGAGGAACAGGGGGAGCCTATTCCCAATGCGCGCATGCGCAGAGCTGCCAGAAGGCAAGAACAGGAGGAAAAGGGCTACTCGGGAGTAAGGCTTGGAGATGATTGGCCCCTCCCATAGGATATAAAAGTGGAGCAAACAGTGTGCAAATCGTTGCAGGAAGCAACTTGGTTGAATTCTGGTCCGTGTAACTCAGCAGCTTTGTTCTGACTCCGTGTTCTGTTTGGCCTTGCAAAGCTCCTTGCCAATTAGGACTTTGGCAGCGTGTCAAGAGAGATAAAGGTTGGTGCTTATCAGCCTTCTTCTGAAAGACTTTGGAAGACTTCTGTCGGACTAATTAACATTGTTTGGGACTTATTACGGCTGGGAATGAACAGAATTCACAGCCGTTGAAATAAAAAGAGGCTTTTTGGGACTCCTTTTGTGTTTTATGATTTATCAGGAAGCCTAGGTCAGAACCGAAGATCCCCAGGTTCATACAGGGCAGGAAGTTTAGTTTACTTTATTGGCATTGCACCTCGTAGAACGAAATTAAATGCCATCTTCAGTGTACATAAGAAAACTGTAAAAATAAAGCAAAAACACACATCCTTCACATTCTATACAATTGAATTGAAAACCCCTGACATTGCATTAATATTGCACTATACAGTAGAATTCAATATAGTTACTGCTCTGGGATAGAAGCTGTTTTTCAGCCTACTTGTCCTTGTTTTTATTGGCCTGAAGAGTGTGGAGATAAGGGATTGAGCACCTTCTTTGCATCTAGGTTCAATCTAAGTTGAATCCTGGCTTCTGTAGATAAATGACGATTGGGAACATCTCTAGCTGAACCTGTGGATGAATGTTGGCTGAGCTTGACGGTACAGGTAGTCCTCAATATACAAGAATAATTGAGCCCAAAATTCCTGATTTGTTAAATGAATGTTGCCCCATTTTACGACCTTCCTTGCCTCAGTTGTTAAGCGAATCACTGTGGTTGATAAGTTAGTAACCCGGTCGCTAAGTGAATCTGCCTTCTCCATTGACTTTGCTGGTCAGAAGGTCACAAAAGGGGATCACGTGATCTTGGGACACAACAGCGGTCATAAATATGAGCCCGCTGCCAAGCATCTGAATTTTGATCACATGATCGTGGGGATGCTGGAAATGTAATTGTGAAAAATGGTCACTTTTTTCAGTGCCGTTGTAACTTTGAATGGTCACTAAGCGAACTGCAGGCAGGGGGAAGAGCTTAATTCCATCTACACTCTCCCCCGGGTGTGTCTGGTGATTGAATGGTACTTTTATATTGTAATTTTTTAACTTTTATATTTTGATTTTAAATTGAATTTATTGGTTTTCTTGTATTTTTTTTGTGTTGTAAGCCGCCCTGAGTCCCTCGGGAGTGGGGCGGCATATAAGAAACCATAAATAAATAAATAAATAAATAAACTGTTGTAAGTCAAGAATTACCTGTGCTTGTGGGAGAAAAGCAGCCAGAGTCTGATGGCGGAGTCAAGCGAGTCACCAGCCTAGAGTCATTATGTTTCCACCTGTTCTGACCTAGGCGTTCCCAAACTCCTTGCCCGACAAAAACCCCTTTTTATTAAGTTACTGTGAATTCTTCTCATTCACATCCAGCAAAGTCTTTCAAGGTTAAATTTACAGTCACAGACCTTATCTGGCTTGGAGAACTGTCAGGCCGATAGCTTCAAAACTTGGCAAGGAGTCCCTGAGAGTCACGAACCAATTAAGCAAACTAATTGTCTCCTGCAAACTCCCCTCCCCTTTCACTCCTCTTTTATTCCCTATGGGAGGGGCCATCCATCGTCCACCTGTGGCCTTACTCCCAAGTCGACCCTTGTTCCTCAGCTGTTCCCTTCGTCTGGCAACTCTGCGCATGCGCACACTGGGAACAGGCTCCAGCTGTTCATCTGCCTCATTGATGTTTGACTCCAAAGGCAGCTGATAACTGTCAGACGGCCCTGGCCCCATCTCTGCCTCCGACGCAGAGCACTCCCCAGACTCCAGGCCTGGCCCATGTTCCTCCCCAACCTCCTCACTGTCCGAATCTGCTGCCACCTCCACTGGCCACTGGCGGGCCACAAGACCACCAATGGTTTAAGTCGAACTCCTCTTGAATTCCATTGATTCTTACCTAGCGCTAATTTAGTGCCGATAGTTAGTTGACTGGAATCTTGTGTATAGGCTTGAGCGATAAACCATGTTAGCTAGGACTTAATGTGTGGTCCTGATTCTTCACTGAACTGTTAGCTTAAACAGATAAATGACCCAGCCTTTACAATACTCAGGAAAGCAAGGAGCTGATAATGTAAACATTGCATATTAATGATAGCCTCAGCACAGAATTGATGAATCGTACACGTCCTTCTTTTATACTTTGCCATGTTCAGTTAGATTCTGTGTCCCCAGGACCTGATAAGATCATTCTACTGTACTTCCCTGTAAGGTGACTTTAACAGAATTTTGCAGGTCTGAAAATACAAATCTCCCACTTGTTCAACCGCAGTGGTTTGCTTAAGGTCGTAAAATGGGGCACAACTCACTTTAACAACTGCCTGGCGTAACAAGGAAAATGTTGGGGCTTTGTTGGGGTTGCAATTGGAGGAGCAATTGTATTCCAGTTTCTCAACCTTGGTAACTGTAAGATGTATGGACTTCAACTCCCAGAATTTCCTAGCCATCATGCTAGCTATAGCCTAAATCTATAAAGCCTATAAATCTATAAAGCCTTAGTAAGACCACACCTAGAATACTGCATCCAGTTTTGGTCACCACACTATAAAAAAGATGTTGAGACTCTACAAAGAGTGCAGAGAAGAGCAACCACGAGGATTAGGGGACTGGAGGCTAAAACATACGATGAATGGTTGCAGGAACTGGGCATGGCTAGTCTAGTGAAGAGAAGGACCAGGGGAGACACGATAGCAGTCTTCCAAAATTTGAGAGGCTGCCACAGAGAGGAAGGGGTCAAGCTATTTCCCAAAGCACCCGAAGGCCAGACAAGGAATAATGGATGGAAACTGACCAAGGAGAGATTCAACCTGGAAATAAGGAGAAATTTTCTGACAGTGAGAATGATCGACCAATGGAACAGAAGTTGCGTTCGGAAGCTGTGGGAGCTTCATCACTGGAGGCTTTCAAGAAGACACTGGAATGCCATTTGTCAGAAATGGTGTAGGGTGCTCCTGCTTGGATGGGGGGTTGGACTAGATGACCTATAAGGTTCCTTCCAACTCTGTTAATCTGAATAGCTGAGCAATTCTGGGAGCCTGATCATTTGTAAGTTTTTTCTCTGACCATTAAGCAGTTATGGGCTCCTCAACCTTTTATCTGATGGTTCTCTAGGCAGCATCTCTTCCCCCTTAGTCCTTCAAAGTCATGTTTACACATACCATTCCATTCTGGCAGCTCATTCAATTCTGAAATACAACTAAGCTTACCTGATGTGGCGAAATATCTGGTCTCGCTTCTGGGAAGCGATGCCCCTTAGTTATAAACCACGTGTTATATTCCTCTCTCTGCAGGCGCCCTGGTGACCAATTTCTTGACCTCAGAAATGGACAGTTACTCTTACTTGAAGAAAGTGGCCTCAGAAGGACACCTTTACAATGGCTTTAATTTGATAACAGCCGAGTTAAGGTAAGTCTGTAGTAAACCTTCTCCATTTAGCAACGGAACTCAGAATCCAACTCCGCAGGTGTTACGTGTCTGTTGCTTTATAGCAGACGCTACCTGATATGTTTTTCCTCCCTTTGAAGCACAGTGTTTGAATTCAGGAATGGAGAATCACCACTTTGCATGGGATTTTGGCTTCGGTTTTGATGGCCCGAGTTTTTTTATGAATCAAGGCCATTTTTCCCCTAGTGGGAAACAGCTGGATGCTTAAATGCATGTTGTTCTTGCAGACTTTTCAGACCGGTCATTCTTGACTTCTTGAGTTCCCCCCAATGCTGTAGTTCAGCTTTGCTTTCTGCATTTCTGTTGCTTTCCCAAACCGCTTCAGTCCACCGTAGCCTGCCATCTGGCGACTTTTCACACTGAGCCCTGTTTAAATCTAATTTACAGCATATTGAAGAGCAGGTTGGTCTTTTGAACGCCTTGTCCATTGGTGGTGGGTGGAAACTAATGAAGGAGAGAAGCAACTTGGAATTAAGGAGAAACTTCCTAACAGTGAGGACCATTAACCAATGGAACAGCTCGCCACCAGAAGTTGTGGCTGCAGGTTTTGGGTTTGGCTAGTCTAAAGAAAAGAAGAATTAGGGTTGACATGATAGCAGTGTTCCAGCATTTGAGGGGCTGCCACAAAGAAGAGGGGGTCAAATTATTCTCCAAAGCACCAGAGGCTAGGACAAGAAACAATGGATGGAAACTAATCAAGGAGAGAAGCAACAATATCGGTTGGCGGGACCAAGGGGGAGAGCCTTCTCTGTGGGGGCTCCGGTTCTCTGGAACCAACTACCCCCAGAGATCCGATCTATCCCCACCTTGCTGGCCTTCCGGAAAGCTATTAAGACATGGCTCTTCCTGCAGGCGGGGTGATGTGACCGCTGAACACCTTAGGTCTCCCCCAGGTATGAATGTGTTGTTTGGCTTTTTAATCTTTTTAATTAATTAATGTTTTAAATCATTTATTATTTTTTGTTACTGTTTTGTATATATTCTGTTGTACGCCGCCCTGAGTCCCCAGGGAGTAGGGCGGCATATAAGAACAGCAAATAAATAAATAAATAAAACAAAACCTGGAATTAAGGAGAAGCTTCCTAACAGTGAGGACCATTAACCAGTGGCACAGCTCGCCACAAGAAGTTGTGGGTGCTCCATCACTGGAGGTTTTTAAGAAGAGACTGGACAGCCACCTATCTGATGAAGTAGTATAGGGTCTCCTGCTTGAGCAAGGGGGCTGGACTAGAAGACCTCCAAGGTCCCTTCCAGTTCTATTCTGATTGATTAGTTGATTGATTTCCCAAGGTGCTGAGTTCCTGCACGTGGACTGAGTGAGAAGCCAGAATTCTTAATGTTTAGCTTGCATGACAGCCTTTTCCTAACTGTACAGTTCTGTGTTTCTTAATCTTGGGAACTTTAAGTTGTGTGGATTTCAGCTCCCAGAATTGCCCAGCCAGCATGCCAGCTGGGGAATTCTGGGAGTTGAAGTCCATACGTCTTAAAATGGCCACAGTTGAGAAACACAGGTATATAGCTGGTCCTCAGCTTGCAACCCCAATGAAGCCCCCAAATTTCCATTGTCAGGCAAGGCAGTTGTTAAGGGAGCTGTGCCCTGTTTTACCACTTTTTGCCATGGTCAAATCGCTGCGGTTGTTAAATGAATCATGCAATCTGGCTTCCTTGCTTGTCAGAAGCTGGCTAGGAAGGTCGCAGGTGGTGATCAGGTGAGCCCAGAAAGCTGCAACAGTCATCAATAGACGCCAGGTGCCAAGCACCCAAATGTAAGATAGAAGATAGATAGAATTATTTATTGGCCAAGTGTGATTGGACACACAAGGAATTTGTCTTTGGTGCAATAAGCTCTCAGTGTACATAAAAGCTATAAGTGATGAATCATGATCATAGTCATTATAAATACATTCATTATGAATTGTAAGATACAACACTTAGTGATAGTCATAGGATACTAAATAAGGTTGACTCAGCCTTCCATCCTTCCGAGGTAGGTAAAATGAGGACCCAGATTGTTGGGGTCAATATAAATATACATTGCTTACTGGTGTAAACCGCTTAGAGAGTGCTTGCACTGTGAGGCGGTATATAAATGTCACTAATAAATAAGCAATCAACCTAATCGTGCTAGGAAACTAAATAAAACCATATAATCATAAAGATACAAGCAACAAGGTTATAATAAGTAGAAGGAGATAGGTAATAGGAAGGATGAGAAGAATAATAGTAATACAGTCTTAGTAAATAGTTTGACAGGGTTGTGGGAATCAGTTGTTTAGCAGAGTGATGGCATTCAGGGAAAAACTGTCCTTGTGTCTAGTTGTTCTGGTGTGCAGTGCTCTATAGCGTCATTTTGAGGGTAGAAGTTCAAACAATTTATGTCTGGGATGTGAGGGGTCTGTAGATATTTTCACAACCCTCTTTCTGGCTCGTGCAGTATACAGGTCCTCAATGGAAGGCAGGTTGGCAGCAGTTGTTTTTTCTGCAGTTCTAATTATCCTCTGAAGTCTGTGTCTGTCTTGTTGGGTTGCGGAGCCAAACCAGACAGTTATAGAGGTGCAGGTGACAGACTCATCTTTCAGATAGATTTTAGATACTATATCTTTTAGATATATTCGCCATCTTGAGTTACGTGTGGATTAATCAAAGTGGGATTTTAAAAAAATGAAACTGTGGTGCCATGATGCCAGAGGTAGCCCTGGTGCTACGGATGAGGAACCAAAATCTTTGGATAAACCTGGAGCAGTTTAAACTTTGCACATCCACAAACAAAATTCTTGAAAGAAATGACTCTTCCCCCGCTGGGACCGAAAACATCCTATCGTTATCTGACCCTCGATTTCCTCCGTAGTCCAAAGTGATGTTCAAAAAGAAAGGGGGGAAAGAAAAGGTTACCCTTTCTTGACTGCAAATCATAGCGCCGTGGTATATATTTTGACAAGGAGAGGGAAAATATCCGTGGCAATAATTGCTTCGGAGATCCGTTTCTGACAGCTTGATCAAGCCGCTCGGAAGAATGGATGAGCAGCTCTTTAGAAAAAATTAATCGCTGAACTCAAAGCCAAAGAGGAACGATGTTCAGTTTTCAAAATACGCCACAAAAGGAGGATTATGGTTCTCTCTCTCCGTTGTGCTTCAGATACAAGCAAGAATAAATGCAGCGTAGGCTTCTGATCTCCGCGAACGAGAGACGATGCTGAATCAACAGTCATTATGACCATCGTTTCAGAGAAACCTGGTTTTTATAAAGGCCACATCTTGAAGGTCAAAGCGGTGTGTGGTAGATTTTATTATTATTATCTTTTAAAGGCCTCCTCCGTGTCCAGGAGCCTATTAGAATTCACCTCAGCTTGTGAGTCAAGGTAGCTGTTGTGGCCTGTCGGCCGCCGGCCTCTCCGGCAGCCGAATCAGATGAGGAGGAGGCGTGGGAGTCAGGGTCAGCATCAAGGCAACCTGAGAGCTCCGAGGGGGAAGAGGGAATGGAGCTGGCAAAGAGAGAGAGACAGAGGCAGAGCCTGGGCCGTCTGTCAGCCCCCAGATGGAGAGTCAACAGCCCCCAGATCTGGAGGTAGCTGATGAGGATGAGGAGGAACAGCTGGGTCCAGTGCCTGACGTGCGGATGCGCAGAAGGGAGAGGAGAGCAGAGCAGTGGAAATCTATGGGCCGGTCCTTGGGATGGAAGAGCCACCGCTGCTAGCTCTGGGGATAAAAAAAGACAGGGGGCAGAGATGAATAGATGTGGCAGACAACTATTCATCTCCCTGCCGGACAGACTTGTTAGCCTGCCTTGAGAGATAAACTTTTTCCCGGGGCTGCTGGCGCTCCTAACAAGTCAACTTTTTTCAGTGCCGTCGTAACTTTGAACAGTCACTAAATGAAGTGTTGTAAGTCGTGGGCTACCTGTAGTAGCGATGCTGTCCTTTAATTTATGGAATGGTGGGTGGTTTTCTATGCGTTTTCTTTATCAGATCCGACTGTTGGGATTACCTTGTGAGCAGCGGTGGGTTTCACATTATGTTACTACCGGTTCGTCCTGCGCGCGCCTGCTCGCTTCATGCGCGCACCCCCAGTTCGCGCGCGCCTGCCTTCCGCACATGCGGCCAGCCTCAAAAACTTGCCTAAATAGCATGGCATAGAGCCGTGGCGGGTGGGCAGGCTAATCAGCGATTTCCGCTACCGGTTCGGGCGAACCTGTCCGAACCGGCTAAATACCACCTCTGCTTGTGAGCATCTGATGAAAAGAGAGCGAATCGGCCATCCTTCTCCTGAAACGGCACTTCATTATTCCCCCCCCCTGCTGTTTTCTCTCTTTCTCTATCTCCCCCCACCCCATGGATGCTGACGTTTTTATGCCAGCCGTAAAACAGTCCAGGCAAGGCACTTTGGTTTATAGGCCCGACATAGCAAGATGGGTTTGTATATGTTTGTGTGCGTGTATGAGACAGAAAGAGACGTCCAGTGTTTTTATGTTCTTGCGATCAATTCTGACGGGTTCATTACCGCCGGATTTTGCTTGGATGCTGTTGGCGGATTCCAAAGCATTATAACCGGGGTTGTTCGGCTGTCCCTTTTGGTAATAAGAAAATATATATATAAAACAATTGGGGGTGGCTGATAGCTGAAATTAGAGCAGATGTGTAAGCCCCCTTTAGCGATTTTGCACAGGTCGTCTGAATTCAGCCACTTCCTTGTGCTGAATCTGCCTTCTATAACAGACCCAAAGATGCTTTTTCAAGAGGCCACTGGATTTTGCTTTTCCTTGAAGACGTTTCCCTTTTCATCCAAGAAGCTTCTTTGGTTCTGACTGAATGGTGGGGAATAGAAGGATTTATATTCCCTGCAGAAAGTGAAGAGGAACTAAAGAGCCTCTTGATGCGGGTGAAGAAGGAGAGTGCAAAAGTTGGCTTGAAACTCAACATTAAGAAAACTTAAGATCATGGCACCCGGCCCTCTCAATTCCTGGCAAATAGATGAGGAAGAAATGGAGGTAGTCACTGATTTTATTTTCCTGGGCTTCAAGATCACCGCAGATGGGGACTACAGCCAAGAAATTAAAAGACGCTTGCTCCTGGGGAGGAAAGCTATGGCAAATCTAGACAGCATAGTAAAAAGCAGAGACATCACCCTGCCAACAAAAGTGCGTATAGTCAAGGCTATGGTTTTCCCAGTCGCAGTGTATGGCTGTGAAAGTTGGACCACAAGGAAGGCTGAGCGCCAAAGAATTGAGGCCTTTGAACTATGGTGCTGGAGAAGACTCCTGCGAGTCCCTCGGACTGCAAGGCGATCAAACTGGTCAGTCCTAGAGGAGATCAACCCTGACTGCTCTTTAGAAGGCCAGATCCTGAAGATGAGACTCAAATACTTTGGCCACCTAATGAGAAGGAAGGACTCACTGGAGAAGAGCCTAATGCTGGGAACGATTGAGGGCAAAAGAAGAAGAAGGGGACGGCAGAGAATGAGGTGGCTGGATGGAGTCACTGAAGCAGTCGGCGTGAACTTAAATGGACTCCAGAGGATAGCAGAGGACAGGAAGGCCTGGAGGAACGTTGTCCATGGGGTCGCGATGGGTCGGACACGACTTCGCAACTAACAACAACAAATATTCCTTGCAGTGTTCTGGTCGTTAGCACTCTTCCTGAGAGTCGTTGAGACCATGCCCACACCCATTCCCTCCCCCCACGCATGCGCACAACACCCCCCCCCCCCCCGCGCTGCCCCCTGCGCATGCGCACACACCCACCCGCCCCTGTGCAAATGCCTCGCTGAAGCCTGGGACGGTGAAAAACGGCAAAACGGGCAAACTGGAAGTTCGGAAAAACGCACTTCTGGTTTGCCTGTTGAGCCGTTTTTCGCACTCCGGGGCTTCAGGAAGCTTCCCTGAAGCCTCCGGGGGGGCGAAACGGCCTTCCCCAAGGCCGAAAATCAGCTGGCCAGCACGCACATGCGCCTGGAGTTTACATAGAACAACACCTCGCGTGCCCTCCGATATGGCTCCGCGTGCCACCTGTGGCACGCGTGCCATAGGTTCGCCGACACGGATCTAGGACTACCAGTAATTGTAATAAAATTGCACTGTCTGAGGAAGATTTCTTTGGCTTTGGTGCGATCTGCAAAACCTTGTAGTGGATTTATAGGATGGAACAAGAGAACAACTGGTGGAGATATTATTGGGAGGGGGGAAAAGAAGATCAGCTTTGGGGGAAAACAAAGAGCCAACACAACTCTTTTTCTTGAGAAAGGAGATGCATCCTATTTCCTGTTTTAATAAATGAAATTAAGAACCTCACGAGGCTCCCCAGACTTGGTTATTACGCATGCATCTTCCGCCCGAAGGCTATTTCCAAAAGTAGAATTAAATAATCCTGAACGGGTTGGCTAATGAAATGTAGCTCGGGTCTCTTCTGCGTAAAAATTCTCCTGACTTCGTTAAGCTTGCTTCGTTTCAGCAGAATAATTTTGGATTCAGGTGTGGGAATCTCTTGATGGCAACTGTCTCTAAACTGCTCACCAGCGACAGCCTGTAGCCAATCTGGCTAATCTCAGGAAAGCTAGTAAGGATTTGACATGGTTAATCCTTGAATGAGGAGAAACTAAGGATTGCCAGAGCAGTAGACTAGACTGAAAAATTGGGGGGGGGGGGAATGTCTCGCAAGAAACTAATGGCAAACTTTGTAATCATCGTATTATGCATTATTATATATGTTTGCAACCTTGAGTTGCTTATAAAAGCAATAAAGGTGGGATAAAAAGGATGGATGGATGGATGGGAAGGGAAGGGAAGGGAAGGGAAGGGAAGGGAAGGAAGGAAGGAAGGAAGGAAGGAAGGAAGGAAGGAAGGAAGGAAGGAAGGAAGGGAGAAAAGGAAGAACAATAGCAATATCACTTAGGCACTGCTTCACCTTGCTTTACAGCCCTCTCTAAGAGGTTTACAGAGTCAGCATCTTGCCCCTAACAATCTGGGTCCTCATTTTACCCACCTCAGAAGGCTGAGCCAATCTTGAGCCAGTCAGGATCGAACTCCTGGCTGTGGGCAGAATTAGTCTGCAACGCTGCATTATAACCACTGTGCATGATGGATGGATGGATGGAAGGAAGGGCAGTAGCACTTAGACTTATATACCGCTTCTCAGTGCTTTACAGCCCTCTCTAAGCGGTTTACAGAGTCAGCTTATTGCCCCTAACAATCTGGGTCCTCATTTTTATCAACCTCGGAAGGATGGAAGGCTGAGTCAACTTTGAGCCGGTCAGGATCGAACTGCTGGCAGTGGGCAGAGTCAGCCTGCAATACCGCATTCCAACCACTGCGTCATCAAGGCTCCTCAAATGTGTTTTTTTTCCTTAACTAGGAGGTGCCAGATCCCTGAAGCAGAGATCCATCCATAAATCTCCAGTAGATCCCCCTGTCCATGCTAGCGTTAGGAGGCGCAATCATCTCTTTTGGGAATGAGACCCTTGTGGCTTTTCTCACTTCCAAAATTGCAGCGGTTTGTAACAACCGAGGCGTGTATATTTGTAGAGATTCTTCCTGGGATGTAGGAAAAACTAACGGCGGATGTTCTGAATTAGCAAGGCTGCATGTCTAATGCATCACCCACCGTCTCGCCCACCCCATTCCTACACTTCAAGAATCCTTATTCCTACATTACTCCCTCAAAATAGAAATTAATATTCTTTTTGCCTAAGGACTGAGGTTAAAAGTAAGCCCCCAGGGACTGACTTGTCAATAAAATTAGGATGATCGTTGGTTTCTTCTTCTTTTTTAATTGTACAATCAGGCTCAGTTCATAAGTACATCGAAGAGCCGGCTTTGATGAATTGGCTTCTTATGACTTCCCCTCACTCAATTAATAATTGAATTTCATTAATTCCAGTCCTATCCCAGTGTTCAAGGATTTCTTAACTCTTGATTAGTAGAAGCAACGCAGAAAAGCAAAAGAAGCTATTATCAAAGAATTCGAATAATTGCTATGCGTCAAATGCAAATGCCGTTTGTAGTTAAATCATGTTCAAATTCTTTATTTGTTTGTTTGCTGCCTGTCTCACTGTCAAGAGACTTCTGAATTTTTGGCCTCTTTCTCAGTGCAGTACTTGAACTACAAGTCTATCTCTGTTGGGCAAAAAGCCCAGTTTCTATTTAACTTAGTTTTATTTACTTAACTTAGTTTAATCACTAGAGCAGTGTTTCCCAACCTTGGCAACTTGAAGATGTCTGGACTTCAACTCCCAGAATTCCCCAGCCAGCATTCGCTGCACTAGAGCCAGTTTGGTCTCTAGTAGGTAGTTAAGGCACCAGGCTAAAAACCAAGAGATTGGGAGTTTTAGTCCCACTTTAGGCATAAAAGCCAACTGGGTGACTCAGAGCCAATTACCAAGAGACAGTGAACTGTAGTACCACCTTAGGCATGAAAGCCGGCTGGGTGAACTGGTTCACAGTATCACTGAATGCATGGAATCTTGGCCAGGATAATAAGCCTGCTTTAAACCAAGGTTATCAGGAATCCTGGATGATCTGGGCATAATAAACGATAGCCCTAGGTTTAGTCATTATGTGAAGCTCTCCTTATTTATTTCACTTGATTTTTGTATTAAGGAAACTTTTGCACGGACTGCTCGTTTTATATTGCAACCTTACAACTTATGGGAGATGCGAATCCGTGAGGATCTTACTCATCGACTTAGCACACTTCTCTCCACAATCCCATCCCTTCCTCTCTCTCTCTCTCTCTCTCTCTCTCTCTCTCTCTCTCTCTCTCTCTCTCTCTCTCTCTCTCTCTCTCTTTCGCTCCCCCTCCCTCCCTTCCTTTCCCCCTCTCTCTCTTTGCCTCTCCCTCCCTCTCTCTCTTTCTCTTTCCCTTTCTCTTTCTCTCTTTCCCTTCCCCCCTCTCTTTCCCTCTCTCTCCCCTCTCTCCCTTTCCCCCCTCTCTATTCCCCCTCTCCCTCCCTCCCTCTCTCTTTCTCTCTCTTTCCCTTTCCCTTTCTCTCTTTCCCTCTCTCTCTTTATGTCTCTCTCCCCCTCCCTTCATTTCCCCCTCTCTTTCCCCCCTCTTTCTCCCCTCCCTCCCTTTCCCCCTCTCTCTTTCCCTTTCTCTCTCTCTTTCCCTATCTCTCTCTTTCCCTTTCTTTCTCTCTCTCTTTCTCTCTCTCTCTTTTCCCTCTCTTCCCTTTCTCTTTCTCTCTTTCCCTCCCTCTCTTTATCTCTCTCTCTTTCTCTCTCTCTTTTCCCTCTCTCTTTCCCTTTCTCTTTCTCTCTCTCTTTCCCTCCCTCTCTTTATCTCTCTCTCCCCCTCCCTCTCTTTCCCCCCTCTCTCTCTTTCCCCCTCTCTCTCTCTTTCCCTTTCCCTTTCTCTCTCTCTCTTTCTCTCTCTCTCTTTCTCTCTCTTTTCCCTCTCTTTCTCTTTCCCGTTCTCTTTCTCTCTCTCTCGCTCTTTCCCCCTCTCTCTTTATCTCTCTCCCCCTCCCTCCCTTCCCCTCTCTCTTTCCCTCTCTCTCTCCCCTCCCTCCCTTTCCCCCATCTCTCCCTCTCTCTCTTTCCCTTTCTCTCTCTTTTTCCCTCTCTCTTTTCCCCCCTCTCTCTTTCCTTTTCTCTCTCTCTCTCTTTCCCTTGTTCTCTCTTTTTTCCCCTCTCTCTTTCCCCCCCTCTCTCTTTCTTTCTCTCTCTCTTTCCCTCTCTCTCTCTTTCCCTTTCTCTCTCTCTCCCCCGCCTCTTTCCCTTTTTAATTAAGACAAATAAACAGGTAAGAAGAAAACAAAAAACTCCAAGGAATTGTAGGATAATTCACATGGACGACTACGCAGTGAGACCGCATCTTTGATCCACTCTCTTTGCATCGCAAAATACCCGCGATATGTTCATTATTTTGCGTTTTAGTGTTTCCAACTTAAAATTAACTGCTCCGCGCGGCCTGTTCTTCTTTGGGGAAAAGATCCATCTAAAAAGAGGAAGCTGGGAATGATTAATGCACGATGCAGAGCCATAGTCTCTTGGGACTGCCTCCTGCGTTTTGCAGGGAGAAAAGGTATTGAACATAAAAGGTGTTTCCAGTCTTGCCGGGGAAAATAAAGTGATAAATCAGAATTATATTTGCCCTGGTTGATGTGACGGCTGCAAAGCAGTTTTTTTTTAAAAAAACCAAATTCTTCTCTTCGGAGAGTGGTTATTAATTTGCTTAACCCAGCCGGTCCTTCTTCCATATATATATGTATATATGGAAGAAGGAAAATATGAAAAACGGGCCGTTTTTTACAAAAATGGGGGGGGTTGCCTTCCCCCATCCCCTAGGAGTGCTCTGCATGCTTCCCAAACCCTCTGCATGCCCTGTTTTTGCAGAAAAACAGGCCGTTTTTTGCAAAAACTGGGGTGTTTTTGCCTTCTAATTACCCCATCTAGCATGACTGGAGGAGGAATTCTGGGAGTTGAAGTCCACTAGTCTTAAAGCTGTCAAGTTTGAAGTTTGTAAAAAGTGTACATGGTTGTAAAAAGTATTCTGCTACACTGGTATTTTATTAAATAATATATTACTACACCATTTGGTTCAGAATACTTTTTTCCTTGTTTTCCTCCTCTACCTGTTTTGGCTGCTAGAGTCTGTTCAACTAAACTACATTGTTTATTTCTGCTAGTCCCTTCCTTCCTCCCTCCCTCCCTCCCTCCCTCCCTTCCATCTCTTTCTCCCTTTCTTCCTTCCTTCCTTCCTTCCTTCCTTCCTTCCTTCCTTCCTTCCTTCCTTCCTTCCTCCCTCCCTCCCTCCCTCCTTCCCATCTTTCTTCTCCTTCCTTCCTCCCTCCCTCCTTCCCATCTCTTCCTACCTACCTCCCATCTTTCTTCTCCTTCCTTCCCTCCTTCTTTCCTCCCACCCTCCCTCCTTCCCATCTCTTTCTCTCTTCTTCCCTCCCTCCTTCCCTCCCTCCCATCTCTTTCTCTCTTCCTCCCTCCCTCCCCATCTTTCTTCTCCTTCCTTCCTTCAATTTTTCTTTCCTCCCTCCCTCCTTCCCTTCCTCCCTCCCTCATCTTTCTTCTTCTTCCTTTCTTCCTTCTTTCCTCCCTCCCTCCTTCCCATCTCTTTCTCCATTCCTTCCTTCCTTCCTCTCCCCCTCCTTTCTCTTTCTATCTGTCTTGATACCATAGTAGGTAACAAAGCTGTTTTTGTAGTTCCTTCCCCTAGTTTTTCAGGAGGAAAGGAAGGAAGGTGGGAAAGAGACAGAGAGAAAAAGGAAAGAAAGAAAGAAAGAAAGAAAGAAAGAAAGAAAGAAAGAAAGAAAGAAAGAAAGAAAGAAAGAGGCAGAGTCTGGAAATGGTTATCAAGTGAGGAATGCAATAAATACTCGGGATTTTCAGGCTGAGCCATAAGCTAGAAGCAGGGATAAACTGCCAACGTGCTGATATCCCGGGGTGCTGCTAATAAAATTATTTTTAAAAAATTCTATTTTAGACACAGACGGAATTATGTTCATCTGTCAGAACAAGTGTGCCCGAATTTTAAAACGCCAAATGGATGTATATTGCGGCAGCGTCTCCTAAACTATGCAAATGGCTTTCCTTGCAAACAGCTTTTAGAAAGCGACGGGAATGTATTTTTCCAACTTCATAAGCTGACATAAATCAAACAAGAGCCGAACACATTACAGTGCCTAGCCTCAGTATTTAAAAGGGGGAGGAACAGAGACGAAAGCTGCTAAATTCACCCTGAATGGTATCCTCATTTCAAAATATGCAAAACCATTTATCTTTCTTTGGAAGATATGTAACTTAAAAAAAAGAAAAGAAAAACAAGAGATAAGGTTGTGAAATCAACCTTTAGGAAGAAAGTGATGGGGTGTAAAAGATGAGGTGGGAACCAGGGAGGGGTCAGAAGGCAATGGTTCCACTTTAGCCAGGAAAAGTGCCGGATTTAGGTTACAGAAACTTGGATATAAATAGCTAAGTAAACTCTAATTTTTCTTATTAGATTTCACGGGTGAGCTGATATCTTGAGTTCCCAATCTCTCTCTATATAAAAGCCAAATACCACTCACGCATCATCACAAAATCTCCAGAACCGTAAAGCCTACAAACTTGAAACTTGGCACTTATGTTCCTCTTGACTTCTAGGTGCTCGCTAAGAAAAGATTTTTCGAAATGACCATCAGATCATTAAGTTATTTCTTATATTATTATTAACATGCTCTGATGCTAAGGAGTTAGACATTCTACTCCCCCTCCCCACCTGAAAAGAACTCTGTTCCAACTGCCATTGGGCGTGGCCAGCGCGTGACTCATCCGGCCTGCAGGCTGGGAGTTTTGACATTCTACTCCATGCTAAGGAGTTCAGTTTCGTAGCGAAGCACGGGTATCCAGCTACTAGTATAGAGATAATCCTCAGTTTGTTTAGTGACCGTTCAGAATTATAACAGCATTAAAAAAGTGACTTATTTTTCACCCTTACAACCCTCCAGCATCCTGGAATTAAGGAGAAACTTCCTATCAGTGAGGACAGTGATCACTTACACACACACACACACACACACACACACACACACACCTGCAGCCTGGGTTCTTTTTTTCTCCCTGCAATCCCGCACAGGGAGGGCTGGTTGAGGAAAGCTTGCATATTATAAAAATTGCAACTAGAGATTGGCTCAATCTATCAGCGGCGCGTTGAAGTGGTTTGCGGCCATAAATAATGAGTGAATCTCCTGAGCGAATGATATATCCCCAATGCTGGCAGCCAGCTCAATAAACTTGAGATCTGTTTGAGGAATTGACTTTTCCCAGGCTGGCAAGCCGAAAGCTGATCAGGGTGAGCGAGCCATCTATCGGCAGCTTTGCCATATTGTCCTGAATAGCTTTCAGGTGTTTGGAGAATACGACCTGTCCTTGGGGCGCTCTCTGAGCTTGGCTGGGTTTTCTTTTTTTCTTTTTTTGGCAGACGTTTCATTACCCAAACTAGGTAACTTCAGTGATTTTGTCATCATCGAATAACCAAGCTCAGAGAGCATCAAAGACCCCACAGTCCTCTTCCTCCTCTTTTCTTACCTCCTCCTCCTCTTCCCCCTCCTCCTCCATTTTTTCCTCCTCTCCTCTTCCTCTTCCTCCATTCTTTCCTCTTCCTCCTTCTCTCCTCTTCCTCCTCCTCCATTCTTCTTCCTCCTTCTCTCCTCTTCCTTCTCCTCTTCCATTCTTTCCTCCTCCTCCTTCTCTCCTCTTCCTCCTCCTCCTCCTCCTCCTCCTTTATTATTTATTTATTATTAGGTTCTTCTATGCCGCCCTACTCCCTAGGGACTCAGGGCGGCGTACAACATTCCTTCTATCCTCTTCCTCCTCCTCCTTCTCTCCTCTTCCTTCTCTTCTTCCATTCTTTCCTCCTTCTCTCCTCTTCCTCTCTTTCCTCCTCACCTTCCTCCTCCTTTCTTTCCTTCTCCTCTTCCTCCTCCTCTCCTCCTCCTCCACAAACCCCACTCCCTTCTAGCACTGATGATGGTCCCTAGTTGGGTAATGAAACGTCTGCAAGAAAACAACCACGTTCAGAGGGCACCAGGCACTCCACAGTCCTCCTCCTCTCCACAATGCCCACTCCCTTCTAGTGCTGATGATGTTCCCTAGTTGGGTAATAAAACGTCTGCAAGAAAGCCACCAAGCTCAGAGAGCACCAAGGACCCCTCATTTCAACCCTGAGCTACAATGGTTCCCCTTTATTAAGACCTATCCTGTTTCCTTCTTTCTTTGCTCAATTTTGATGTGCTAACAGCATCTATAGCAATAGCACTTAGACTTATATACTGCTTCATAGTGCTTTACAGCCCTCTCTAAGCGGTTTACAGAGTTCAGCATATTGCCCCCAACAATCTGGGTCCTCATTTTACGGACCTCAGAAGGATGGAAGGCTGAGTCAACCTTGAGCCTAGTGAGATTTGAACTGCTGAACTGCTGAACTAGCAGTCAGCTGAAGTAGGTTGCAGTGCTGCTTTTAACCACTGCGCCACCTCGGCTCCTTGCTTGCTTGCTTGCCTGCAAAACATGTTTCCAGGTTTTCGTAATGCACGTTGCCAAGACCTGGCCTGTTCTCCCTTAAAACCATTTATTTTATTTTTTTGCTTTAAGCTGGTGGAACTTCCCCTTGCAATAATCTTGGCTGTTCCATCAGGACCCCAATTTGTGGTCTAAAAGTGGCCAAAAATACACCTGCAGTTTTACCTGTTGCAAAAGAGAAGGTGCGTTTGGACTTCACGGTTCCGCTAGACAAAAGACATCCGCCTTTAAGCTGAGCCTTTACCCTATTTAAGCTCAACAAATATTAGGGAGTTAGTTAATTTCCCTCTGAAGGTTTTATGGTACCGAGGATAGATGTCTAATTCATATCACTGCATATATTTGACTAATTAACTTTTCATTTGTTTGGGGACGAGTTGATTATGCACATCTACGCAGATAATTTTATTCTGCTGATGGACTTATTTTTTTTACCCTTCTACAGCATGTTTTTCCTTCGGTAAAGATTGGGTGGTCTGTTGATTTGGCTTTTTTTCTCCCCCTTCCTTAATTCCATAGGTGTGTGTTGACATTGAGTCCTATTTATGGTATGGTAATTTTAAGGGTTTTTTTTAAAAAATCTAATTGGTTCTTGAATGCAGTTGGTGATTATCCCGGGAGGATAAAAATAGCAGACATGGATTTTGCAACAAGGAGATGTGATTAGAATATACAATGGTTGAGTCAGTGAAATATATAGGAAAATATTAATAACCAACTAATGCAATTGGCACAAGAAACTGTGCTAATTTAGTATATTGGACCCATCTTAGGTGCTTCTAACATTGCGGATAGAAGCGTTGGGAAGGGAATAATCAAATTCTCACTGGATAAATGGAATTTTCTTTTCTTTTAATTCTTTGAAGGCAATAAAACGGAGCTACTCTAGGGCAATTCCATGTCTCTCTCCTACCTTCCAGCAAAAAGATTTTCCTCATCGGATCTTAAGCTGCTAATTTCAAAAGTGTTGGGTCTTGTTTTGTTTTGAGTTAATTTTAAAAGCAGATTAATTTGATCAAATCTATAAAAAATACTTCCCCCCCCCCCGTGCTGGAGTCCTCCCCTCGCTTTTCTTAACCGGTATCCCTACTGCAGAAATGTCATCAGATTAATTTGAAGAAAAGAAAATAGTTGGCTGATTTCTGAACAGAGGGGGATGCTGGGAAAATCTTGTTGGGCTGAAGATTGCATAACATTAGAACTGAATCCATTTGCGGAGCGGCAGAGGTAGAAGACCTGGCTCACATCCTATTTGATCGTTTGCCTGTAGAAGAGGGTGAGAGACAGGTACCTCGGTCTATATACCAAAGGAATGACCCATTGGGATAACTACCGTACTTTTCAGAGTATAAGACGCACCTTTTTCCTCCCTAAAAGTGGCTGAAAATTTGGGTGCGTCTTATACTTCGAATGTAGCTTTTTTTTTCCCAGCCCTAACTAGGTGCTAATGATCTTCCCAGCTCTTACCTTGCAGGCTTTTTCATTGTTACTCTCTCCAAAGAATGTTTTTCCAGCCCTAAGTCTTTGCAGGTTTTTTTTTCATTGCTCTACTTGCTCCAAAGAATGTTTTTTCCAGCCCTAACCAGGTGCTAATGATCTTCCCAGCTCTTACTGGCTTGCAGGCTCTTTCATTGTTACTCTCTCAGAAGAATGTTTTTCCAGCCCTAAGTCTTTGCAGGTTTTTTTTTCATTGCTCTACTTGCTCCAAAGAAGTTTTTTTCTAGCCCTAACCAGGTGCTAACGATTTTCCCAGCTCTTACTGGCTTGCAGGCCCTTTCATTGTTACTCTCTCAGAAGAAGGTTTTTTTAAGTCCTAACCAGGGGATAAAATAATGTGCTGAAGCTGACTAGACTAAGGATGCTAGCCAGATGAATACCTGGTAGGCAGATTGTTTTCCCCTATTTTCCTCCCCAAAAACTAAGGTGCGTCTTATACTCCGGTGCGTCTTATACTCCGAAAAATACGGTATATCAAAACAACTTCCCTTACATGGGGCCAGAATCTGAAAATAACATTTAACACAGCACAGTAATTAAGCAAAATGGTTCAGTTGAGATCTGCCTATTTGGGACCGGTTGGGGTAGATTGCAGGGGTGACACCGAAATATAATGTTATCATATTTTATTGATCTGTATCTTAAATTATTGTATTTTATTCCAATTTCATTTTAATTTGTGTTTTATTCCAATTCCCGTTTTAAATCGTGTTTTATTCCAAATTTCATTTTAAATCGTGTTTTATTCCAATTCCATTTTAAATTGCTTTAACTAAATTTTAGTAATAATCTGTTTCTGGAACTTTGCACTTTGATATGGCCCAAGGGCTAATCAATAAATAAAGATGTAGTAGATGTTAATGACAATGTGCAAATAAAGGGTAAAGGATAAGTAGAACTGAATCAAAGGTTTAAGTTGCCAGGAGAACTCTTTCTTCTTCTATTTTTATCTTTTAGCACCAATAACGGAGATGTAATTTACTATTACGGAAACAAAGGAGACACAGAACCACTCTTCCTAAATCCAGGTGGGTTAAATTTAAAACAAAAAAACCATGGGTACCTTGATTTATTTAAAGCAGTGGTGTGGCTGCATGCCTGCATGTGTGTTTTGCCATGATGGATATGATGAAGACAAATGGATATATATGTCACATTTTGAGAGATTCAGAGGTGGACAGCTACTGCTTGCTTTGGACCTTGGCAATTTTAAGACCGGTGGACTTCAACTCCCAGAATTCCTCAGCCAGCCGAGAATTCTGGGAGTTGAAGTCCCCACCGGTCTTAAACTTGCCAGGGTTGGACACCCGTAGTCTAGACTGTTGACTAAAATCCAGGAAGACTTCTATTTCTAATGTTCGGTTTGTTAACATTGCAAGTTTCAAGGTGACTTACAGGTTAGGATACATGTTGATGGTTTGTTTGTTTATTTATTCATTTTTTAAAATTTATTTATTTATTTATTTGTGAGACGTATATACCACCTCAAAATGCAAGCACTCTCTAAGCAATTTACACCACTAAGCAATGTACATTTATATTGCCCCCAACAATCTGGGTCCTCATTTTATCTACCTCAGAAGGATGGAAGGCTGAGTCAACCTTGAGCCGGTGAGATATGAACCACTGAGATATGAACTGTTTAGCTGAACGGCCAGCTAAAGTGGCCTGCAGTACTGCACTCTAACTGCTGCGCCACCTTGGCTCTAAGAGTTGTTGGTTCAACATGTCTGGAAAACAATCCCTCAGGGAAAACGCACGAGAGGTAGTCTTTGACTTAGATCCATTCCTTTAGCAACCACAGTTACACTGGAGAAAGTGAGTTACGGCCAGTCCTCACACTTACGACTGACAAAATATTCCCCACGGTCACACGATTAAAATTCGGACGTTGCAGCGTCCAGTGTGATGGGATCGCCATTTTCGGCCTTCCTCGTGTGATTCCAACAAGCAAAATCCGTGGGGGGGGGGAGCCAGGTTTTCTTAACGACACCCTGATTCGCTTAACGTCCGCTAACCACCTTGCTTAGCAACAGAAACAAGCCCTGATGAGGAGGCAACATTACAAAAAAAAAATCTTCTCAGTTAGTTTCCTCTTCCCTCCCGCCCCCAAATAATTTACATAAATTACACATTTTACAAGGGGGAGAAAGGAAATCCCGTTCAAATTTGCAAGGTTGTGTTTTTAATGATCCAATTTAACCAACGTAGTTTCCAGCCTCTCTGGCGTCGGTTTCTGATCTGATCTTCCCTGAAAGATTGACACGGAGCAGAACTCAGCAGCACGTTCCGGAGGTTGAAAGCAGGTGACATAAGTAGCAGTATAGCGTTGTAACACACACCACATGCATCCCCAAAAGGCCAAGCTTGCATTGCGAAGGCCACTGTTATTCTGCATTTCCCCTTGTGGGAGAGCCGTGGTGGCGCAGTGGTTAGAGTGCAGTATTGCAGGCTATTTCCGCTGACTGCCGGCTGCCAGACATTTGGCAGTTCGAATCTCACCCAGGCTCAAGGTTGACTCAGCCTGCCATCCTTCCGAGGTGGGTAGAATGAGGACCCAGATTGTTGGGGGCCAAGAGGCTGACTCTGTAAACCGCTTAGAGAGGGCTGTAAAGTGGTGGGCTGCGCGTGCTGTGGTGGGTGTGCCAAGGTACACCCACGTGACACCAATACTCCGCCAGCTGCATTGGTTGCCCATCGGTCTCCGGGTCCAATTCAAGGTGTTGATCACCATCTTTAAAGCCCTTCATGGCTTAGGACCAGGATATCTTCGGGACCGCATTCTGCCTCATACTTCCCTCCGACCGGTTAGGGCCCACAGAGTTGGCCTCCTCCAGGTCCCGTCGGCCAAGCAATGCCGGCTGGCGGGCCCTAGGGGGAGAGCCTTCTCTGTGGCCGGCCCCGCGCTCTGGAACCAACTACCCCCAGAGACCCGGACCATCCCCACTCTGCTGGCCTTCCGAAAAGCCGTCAAAACATGGCTTTTCCTGCAGGTGGGGGGGACAGCTTAATCCACCTGAGATTACCCCCCCAAGTATGTATGACATTGAATGGATGTTGTTGTTTTAATATTGCTTTTTTAAAAATTTGTATTTGTTTCTTTTTAATTACATGTATTTTGATTATTCTTGTATTTTTCCCTGTTGTACGCCGCCCTGAGTCCCTCGGGAGTTGGGCGGCATATAAGAATAACAAAATAAATAAATAAATAAATAAATAAATAAGTGCTATTGCCCTTCCTTCCTTCCTTCCTTCCTTCCTTCCTTCCCTCCTTCCTTCCTTCCTTCCTTTCTTTCCTTCCTTCCTTTCTTCCTTCCTTCCTTCCTTCCTTCCTTCCCTCCTTCCCTCCTTCCTTCCTTCCTTCCTTCCTTTCTTTCCTTCTTTCCTTCTTTCCTTCTTTCCTTCCATGGTGCACTGTGGTTAGAATGCAGTATTGCAGACTAATTCTGTCAACTGCCAGCAGTTCGATTCTCAACACCTAAGGGTTGACTCAGCCTTCCCTCCTTCTGAGGTCGGTAAAATGAGGACCCAGATTGTTGGGAGCAATAGGCTGACACTGCAAACTGCTTAGAGAGAGCTGTAAAAGCACTCTGAAGCGGTATATAAGTCTACGTGCGATTGCTATTGTGTGTATATTTGGGGCCTTTTTGTGATAACCCAGCTCCAGGAAAAAAGCAAACAGGGAATTCTTTTGATCAAACAGCCCTAATAAAACTTTTTGCTGGGTAAGGTAACTGCGAACCTGCCATTAGCCTTTTCCATTTACAATATTCTGGTCCTAGCAAAGTGGCTTCTATCATATTGGGACGCTTGGCTTCAAGGCTTTTATTTCCCAGCTTATCTGTGGCAAACCTACAGGGCTCCGGATAACAAAGCCTTGTCGCATTGAAGCGTCTCTTTTTTTAGCAAGCTGTTCCAAACATAACAAACCTTCCAGATTATCCAGAGCATATTTTCTATCGCTTTAGTCTCCTCAGCAAAATCAGTGAACGCATATCTTGGTGTCTAGTTCATCGTCCCCTTTTTTTACCCAAAGTGGCTTCACAAGAACTTTGCCGTATCCCAGCGTTTTTAGTTCCCTAAAATTGATCTGCATGCGCGATGTAAAATGGTAACGCTGAGACAAGCAATGTTACCGCGGTTTTCCGTGCTTCTACTCCAACATAGCTTGATTTTTGTGGCGTGACATGAACTTCTCACCAAGGCAGGGGTGGGCTGCTGGCGGGTTCGCAGGGGTTCGGGAGAATCTCTAGCTAAAGATTCTGTGCAGTTCGGAGAACCCCCAAATCCCACTCCTGGCTGGCCCCGCCCACCCCTCCCCTCCCAGGAGTCCCCACGTGGCCTGTTTTGGATGCAGGTAAGTGCAAGGCGCGTGCGGAGGCTCAGGGAGGGCAAAAAACGGGCCTACCGGAAGTTCAGGAAGGCCTGAAACCGGCCTGTTTTCCAGCCTCCAGAGGACTCCCGGAGCCTGGGGAGGCCGTTTTCGCCCTCGAGGAAAGCCTCCGGAGCCCAGGGAGGGCACCCCCCCTCCGTGGTGCAGGAGGCTGACATGGCCACACCCACCTTGGCCACGCCCACCCAGCAACCGGGCAGAGAACCTCTTGCTAAAACTTTTGACGCCCACCCCTGTACCAAGGTGAGCAGCTGTGGGCAGCTTCTTGGTGTTTCATTGCAAAACGCCTGAAGGTAGATTTGATCTCGCCACACAGGGGTATACGGCTTGAGCAATTCTTTGCTGGATACGCCCTGGAAGAAACTTCAGTACGGAAAGCAGCTTTTTTCAGATGTCGTCAAGCACAGCCAGGACCTCAAGAAAGAAGACCTGGTCCAGGAACTGATTAAACTGATGAATAACCAGGACCCGTAAGGCTCCACGTCCCCTCTTCCTTTGCTCCAAACCGTTTTCTGGGTGACTGCAAACGTCCAAGTGTCTGAGATATTGAGGGTTGTAGGCCATCAACATCTGGAGAATCATAACTTCCGACTTACTTGCTGGCGGCATGGTCCCCATCCAGAATCCAGGAAATAGAATAGAAAATAGAATAGAAAATAGAATAGAATAGAATAGAATGGAATGGAATGGAATGGAATGGAATGGAATGGAATGGAATGGAATGGAATGGAATGGAATGGAATGGAATGGAATAATAGAATACAAATACAGAATACAGAATAGAATAGAATAGAAAATAGAATAGAATAGAATAGAATGGAATGGAATGGAATGGAATGGAATGGAATGGAATGGAATGGAATGGAATGGAATGGAATGGAATGGAATGGAATGGAATAATAGAATACAAATACAGAATACAGAATAGAATAGAATAGAAAATAGAATAGAATAGAATAGAATAGAATAGAATAGAATAGAATAGAATAGAATAGAATAGAATAGAAAATGGAATAGAAAATAGAATAGAATAGAATAGAAAATAGAATAGAATAGAAAATAGAATAGAAAGTAGAATAGAAAATAGAATAGAATAGAAAATAGAATAGAAAATAGAATAGAATAGAATAGAATGGAATGGAATGGAATGGAATAATAGAATACAAATACAGAATACAGAATAGAATAGAATAGAAAATAGAATAGAATAGAATAGAATAGAATAGAAAATGGAATAGAAAATAGAATAGAATAGAATAGAAAATAGAATAGAATAGAAAATAGAATAGAAAATAGAATAGAATAGAAAATGGAATAGAAAATAGAATAGAATAGAATAGAATGGAATGGAATGGAATGGAATAATAGAATACAAATACAGAATACAGAATAGAATAGAATAGAAAATAGAATAGAATAGAATAGAATAGAATAGAATAGAAAATGGAATAGAAAATAGAATAGAATAGAAAATAGAATAGAATAGAAAATAGAATAGAAAATAGAATAGAATAGAAAATAGAATAGAAAATAGAATAGAATAGAATAGAATAGAATAGAATAGAATAGAATAGAATAGAATAGAATAGAATGGAATGGAATGGAATGGAATGGAATGGAATAATAGAATACAAATACAGAATACAGAATAGAATAGAATAGAAAATAGAATAGAATAGAATAGAATAGAATAGAAAATGGAATAGAATAGAAAATAGAATAGAAAATGGAATAGAATAGAAAATAGAATAGAAAATAGAATAGAATAGAAAATAGAATAGAAAATAGAATAGAATAGAAAATAGAATAGAATAGAATGGAATGGAATGGAATGGAATGGAATGGAATAATAGAATACAAATACAGAATACAGAATAGAATAGAATAGAAAATGGAATAGAATAGAATAGAATAGAAAATGGAATAGAAAATAGAATAGAATAGAATAGAATAGAATAGAAAATGGAATAGAATAGAAAATAGAATAGAAAATGGAATAGAATAGAAAATAGAATAGAAAATAGAATAGAATAGAAAATAGAATAGAATAGAATAGAATGGAATGGAATGGAATGGAATGGAATGGAATGGAATAATAGAATACAAATACAGAATACAGAATAGAATAGAATAGAAAATGGAATAGAATAGAATAGAATAGAATAGAATAGAATAGAAAATAGAATAGAAAATAGAATAGAAAATAGAATAGAAAATAGAATAGAATAGAAAATAGAATAGAAAATAGAATAGAATAGAAAATAGAATAGAAAATAGAATAGAATAGAAAATAGAATAGAATAGAAAATAGAATAGAAAATAGAATAGAAAATAGAATAGAATATAGCAGTGATGGCAAACCTATGGCATGCATGCCGGAAGTGGCACACAGAGCCATTTCTCCGGGCACGCCAGCCGTTGCCTGTTGCTCTTCTGAGTCTTTGTGCATGCGGGAGTGCTGGAAACCAGAAGATCAGATCCCTGGCGCGCATGCGCGCGCCGGAAACCAGAAGCTCAGCTTTGCGCCAGGGAACTGCTCTTCCGGTTTCCAGTGCTCCCCCCCCCCGCACGCGTGCTCCCATTTCGGCACTTTGTGCCAAAAAGGTTCACCAACTCTGGAATATAGAATGGAATAGAATACAGAATAGAAATAGAAATAATAGAAATAGAATAGAATAAGAATAAGAGACCTGGCTTTGGGAACCTCTGCCGTAGTTGATCAGGGATATGACCAGCGGTGGGTTGCTCCCGGTTCAGGCCACTTCTGCGAACCGGTAGCAGCAGCGCAGGAGGCTCCGCCCGCCCACCTGGGACACTTCTGCGCATGCGCAGAAGCTTTAAGCGCACGCACAAACTGGTAGCAATGGGTTTTAGAACCCACTACTGGATATGACCCCAAGGTTCCTGCCCGTCTCTGTGAGTGCAATATTTTTCGGAGTATAAGACGCACCTAGATTTCAGAGGAGGAAAACAAGGAAAAAAGTATTCTGAACCAAATGGTGCAGTAATATATTATTTAATAAAATACCAGTGTAGCAGAATACTTTTTACAACCATGTACACTTTTTACAAACTTCAAACTCGACAGCTTTAAGACTAGTGGACTTCAACTCCCAGAATTCCTCCTCCAGTCATGCTAGATGGGGTAATTAGAAGGCAAAAACGCCCCAAGTTTTGCAAAAAATGACCCGTTTTTCGCAAAAACAGGGCATGCAGAGGATCTGGGAAGCCTGCAGTGGACTCCTAGGGGGTGGGGGAAGGCAAAAACGCCCCAATTTTTGCAAAAAACAGCCCGGTTTTTGTTCTTTTTTTGCAAAAACAGGGCATGCAAAGGATCTGGGAAGCCTGCAGAGCACTCCTAGGGGGTGGGGGAAGGCAACCCCCCCCCATTTTTGCAAAAAAACAGCCCGTTTTTTGCAAAAATTGGATGCGGGGGCAGGGCTTCGGGAGGCTAAAAAATTGCTGTATTCGGTGTATAAGACGCACCGACATTTCCACCCTCTTTGGGGGGGCAAAAAGGTGCGTCTTATACTCTGAAAAATACGGTACCTATCCCTAAGACATGCTTGCATTTTGGGCTCTTGAGAACAATTGTGCAGGTAGTCCTCGACTTCCAACAGTTCACTTAGCGACTGTTCAGAGTTACAACAGCACTGACAAAAGGGGCTTGCGGCTGTTTTTTCATAGTTACGACCTTTGTAGCATCCCCATGGTCACCTGTTCAGAATTCAGACACTTGGCAACCGACTCGTGTTGATGGCGGTTGCAGCGTCCCGGAGTCACATCATCCCCTTTTGCGACCTTCTGACCGGCATGGGGAAGCCAGTTTGTACTTAGCAATTGGCTACTAACTTATCAACCGCAGTGGTTCACTTAACAGCTGTGGCAAGAGAGGTCGTAAAATGGGGCAGAACTCACGTAACAAATTTCTCATTTAGCAGCATACATTTTGGGCTCAGTTATGGTCGTAAATCAAGGACTGCCTGTACTGATGTCTCCAGTAAACAGCTACAAGATTTTGGTTTTTTCCCCGTCATTTAATGACCCCATAATCCCTTACGGGGTGGAGTCGGGGCAACTGAATGGAGCTGAGTGTTTACTGGCCGGATGCCCTTCCTGTCGCCAATATGGAATTTTGTAGCAGATATATTCTCATTGTACCCAGACAGAGAAATATCAGCTTCTACCTAGGATCGAACTCACAGCCTTCTGATTGTGAGGCGAGAGCTCCACCTCTAGGCCACGGACGACACCACTTACAAGTTTACCCCTATGCCACCAATAAATACACATCTAAGCACAGGAAGTGGGGGAATTTCAGTCCCATGATCTTTGATTTGGCTTCTTTTTGGTCCAGTCAGCTTCCGGACCCTGCAATGGAAAACCAGGGAAAAGATTTCGTCCTTCCATTCCTAAACAAGTACGCAGCTCTGTGTGTCCGATGTCCAGGTTATGGAACCAGGTAAGAGGAAGGTTTCACTGTCTGAATCATATTTTAGAGAGCCTGTGAGTGAATGCAGTCCTCCCAGACTGCAGCTAATCCTTGACTTGCAACCATTCATTTTGTGACCATTCAAAATTACAATAGCACTAAAAAAATCTCTCTATATAAAAGCCAAATACCACTCACTCATCACAAAATCTCCAGAACTATAAAGCCTACAAACTTGAAACTTGGCATGTATGTTCCTCTTGGCTTCTAGGTGCTCGCTAAGAAAGGATTTTTCGAAATGACCATCAGATCATTAGTATTTCTTATACAGTATTATATTAATTAACACGCTCTGATGCTAAGGAGTTAACGTTCTACTCCCCCTCCCCACCTGAAAAGAACTCTGTTCCAACTGCCATTTGCCTACCCCTTCACTAAACCGGGCATGGGCGTGGCTAGCGTGTGACTCATCTGACCGGCAGGCTTGGAGTTTAGACATTCTACTCCCCATCCCCACCTGAAAAGAACTCTGTTCCAACTCCCAGTTGCCTTATATTAACACGCTCTGATGCTAAGGAGTTACGCATTCTACATAAATTTTCAAGCTTTAAGTGTCAATGTATCAAGCCCGATCACATAGTTTCATAGCGAAGCACAGGTATCCAGCTACTAGTGAATGAATGAATGAATGAATAACATGGAAGGGACCATGGAGGTCTTCTAGTCCAGCCGCCTGCTCAAGCAGGAGTTACGATCGATCTTGACACTTAACAATGGTTGCAGCGTCACCACGGTCATGATCAGAATTTGGGCACTTGGCAATCGGCCTGTATTTACAACAGTTGCAGCAACTGGGGATCACGTGATCACCAGAGCTACAGTGGCGCAGTGGTTAGAATGAAGGACTGCAGTCTAATTCTGATGCCTGCCGGCTGCCTGCAGTTCAGCAATTTGCTACTGACCGGCTCATGGTTGACTCACCCAGCCTTCCGAGGTCCGTAAAATGAGGGCCCAGATTGTTGGGGGCCATAGGCTGACTCTATAAACCACTTAGGGTTGTAAAGCACTGTGAAGCAGTATATAAGTCTAAGTGCTATTGCTATTCCTTCCTTCCCTCCTTCCCTTCCCTTCCCTTGTACAGTGATTAGAATGCAGTATGGCAGGCTAACTTTGCCGACTGCCAGCAATTCGATCCTGACTCAGCCTTCCATCCTTTCAAGGTTGGTAAAATGAGGACCCAGATTGTTGGGGGTCAATAGGCTGACTCTGGAAACTGCTTAGAGAGGGCTGTAAAGCACTGTGAAGCGGTATATAAGTCTAAGTGCTATTGTTCTTCCTTTCCTCCTCCCTCCCTCCCTCCCTCCCTCCCTCCTTCCCTTCCTTCCTTCCTTTCCTTCCTTCCCTTCCTTCCTTCCTTCCTTCCTTCCTTCCTTCCTTCCTTCCTTCCCTCCTTCCGCCCATCCATCCATCCATCGTGCACAATGGTTGGAATGCAGTATTGCAAGCTAACTCTGCCCTCTGCCAGCAGTTCGATCCTGACCGGCTCAAGGTTGACTCAGCCTTCCATCCTTCCAAGGTTGATAAAAATGAGGACCCAGATTGTTGGGGGCAATATGCTGACTCTGTAAACTGCTTAGAGAGGGCTGTAAAGCACTGTGAAGCGGTATATAAGTCTAAGGGCTATGGCTATTGCTATTTGCGACCTTCAAACAAAGTCCGTTGGGGAGACCACATGTGCTTAACCAACCACACGATTCCTTGAACAATTGCAGAGATTTGCTTAATAATCGTGGCCAAAAAAAAAAGGAAATTGGCTGTGTCTTATTTAACAACCACCTTGCTTTAGCAACTGACATTCTGGTCCCAGTTGTCATAAGTCAAGGAGTAAACCTGTAATAGTTTACAGCAAGGAAAGGTCCACCCAGATTCTACTGCTGGCAGACACCAGATAGGGAAGGTATATTTTTCTGCCATTTTTAAGAGAGAATCGGTGAGTATGCATCAGCGGTGGGTTGCTACCGGTTCGGACTGGTTTACGCGAGCCGGTGGTGGAAATTTGGCCCCGTTCACCGAACCGGTAGTGATGGCCGGCTTGCCACGTCCCCGAACCGGTCCCCCGGTTGCCGCTGCTTTCAAGCGGCTGGAAATGAACCTTCTGCGCATGCGCAAAGGCTTCTTCGCATGTGCAGAGGTCAGTACCCGGATACCTCCGATGTGATGCGCACACTTCCGAACCGGTAGGGAAGAGAAACCCAGTCCTGGTATGCATATACCTGATGTGGTATATAGGTAAAGTTGTTGAGAAAGTGGTGTCGCTCCAACTCCTGTGGTTATTGGAGGACACTGATTATCTAGATCCCTTTCAATCGGGTTTCAGGCGCGGCTACAGTACAGAGACTGCTTTGGTCGCTCTGATGGATGATCTCTGGCGAGCCCGAGATGGGGGTCATTCCTCCATCTTGGTGTTACTTGACCTCTCAGTGGCTTTCGATACCATCGACCATGGTATCCTTCTGCGTCGTCTTGGGGAGGTGGGAGTGGGGGGCACCGTTCTTCGGTGGTTCTCCTCCTACCTCTCCGACAGGACGCAGTCGGTGTTGACAGGAGGGCAGAGATCAGCCCCTAGGCCCCTGGTTTGCGGGGTGCCACAGGGCTTGGTCCTCTCGCCCATCCTGTTTAACATTTACATGAAACCACTGGGTGAGATCCCATGTATGAATGGTTTTTAAATTGTAATAAAATGTTTTTAGATGTCATTCTATTGTATAGTTCTAATCTCTGCTGTAAGCCGCCCTGAGTCCCACGGGATTGGGCGGCCTATAAGAACTCTTATAAATAAATAAATGTAAATAGAGTTTACCTACTCTGCGTTAAAAGGAAGAAATCCCATCGAGACCCACCCAACCCATGAAGAAACAGCCCACCCCCTCAAATTAAATTGCTGCTCCTAGACATAAATCCATTGTTTGCTCCAGATTTATTGGGATCCCTGCAAAGGAATTGATCAAGCGGAGACTTTGATACACCTATTTTCAAGGAACGGTTGGGGATAAAACAGACACTTGCTGCCATAGATCAAAAGATGAAAAAAAAAAAAGAGTTTGGTGACAAACAGCCGACAAGAGTCACAATTTGTGGCCGGAGGCATCCCGCAAAGCAAATTTCCTCGCAGGGAAATTTGAAGGAAGGCGCCTTTTAATTCTGGCTCAGACCCACCCGGAAAACATGGCGATTTCAATTGATTGCCGTTATAATTTATTGATTACAGTTATTACCTTTCGGGGGGATAAATGTCTGACCAAGCCTTGCAAGCAAGAGAAGTGATTATAAATCAAAAATCTTATCTGGAAGCAAAGAGGCAAACCTTTGCTTTGGTTTATCTGTCTTCCTCCCCCCCCCCCCCTTTCACCCTGTGTTCCAGGAGGAAGTCATAAATCCTGAATTTGGCCCGATATAAAGACACAAACAAGGACAAAAGTTGAGCTGCTCCCTTGGGAATTGAATTTGGAAGGGCGGATGGCAGGGGCGGGTTCCTAATTTTTTACTGCCATTCTGTGGGCGTGGCTTATTTTGTGGGTGTGGCTTGCCAGCCATGTGATCGGGTGGGCATGGCTTGCCAGTCATATATTAGTTATTTCAGAGAGATGTTACTACTATTTTTGCTATTTTATACCTTACATGAAAAGTTTTGCATACAAAGTCCGTGTTACACCATGGCAAAACAGCAACCTTTATATGCAGAAAATGCTATAGTTAAAAGACAAGCAAGTCTTATGCAGCATTTTTGGTTTCAGTCATGGATTCCTTAGACGAAAATATTGAGGACTGTTAAAAGAACAGTATCTTTTAACAGTCCTCAATGTTTTCGTCTAAAGAATAACAATATAAAACTGTATAAAATTAACAATATAAAAGGTTAAGCTTTCGGAAAACGCCCACTTTGGGAAGCTTTAGGCAAAGGCAAAGCAAAAGTGTTAAATGCAAGTTTCTTATTATTTTCAAGCGAAGGGACGGGGAAAGACTTAATTGTCAGGTTTTTTAAATTGTTAATTTAAAAAAAAAATTACAATTTTTTTTAAAAAATGGCGCCGCCGAGGCACCAGTAACTGACCACACCGGTACTGTGATGTCACCAGCGGGCCACTACCAGTGCTATAGAGTGGACCGCACTGGTAGGAACCCACCACTGGCGGATGGAGGTGCCGCTGAAAAAGTAATCGGCAGCCTCTCTTCTCCTGAAAAATTTGCACCCAACTTTTTAAGGAGAAAAGAGCATTCCTTGGTGTGCAGGTGATGGAATCAGGGTATGTAGATTTAACAGCTGTAAGCTGATGAGAGGTTGTAAGTGGAGGCAGCTACTTATGAATGTAGTTCATAAAATCATATACCAAAATGTCCTTCCTGTCAGTGATTACTTCAGCTTCAACCGCAACAATACATTAGGAACCCTGGAGACGATTACCTCAGAACTACCTCAATCTTCCTTGAAATAAATCATCCCCCTCTGGCCTTCGGTGGAGCAAATCCTGATTGTTTAGGAGAGCATTGAAAAATTATCAATAACGCTCGGGGTGGTTTTGAACCCTACTGCATGTTTTATATCCTGGTAGCTTTTAAAATGCGATTGAATTTGTTGCGTTAGTGTGACGCATATGGTTTTTTTTCCTCTCGCGGTGGACTGCTTAGGGTCCTAAAAGCAGAGCACAATACAGATAGTCCGCGATTTACGACCACAATGGAACCTCAGATTTCTGTGGCTAAGCAATAGCAATAGCACTTAGACTTATATACCGCTTCACAGTGCTTTCCAGCCCTCTCTAAGTGGTTTACAGAGTCAGCCTCTTGCCCCCAACAATCTGGGTCCTTATTTTACCCACCTCGGAAGGATGGAAGGCTGAGTCAACATGAGCTGGTCAGGATCGAACTCTTGGCAGTGGGCAGAGTCAGCCTGCAATGCTGCATTCTAACCAGAAGGAAGGAGGGAGGGAGGGAGGGAGGGAGGGAGGGAAGGAAGGAAGGAAGGAAGGAAGGAAGGAAGGAAGGAAGGAAGGAAGGAAGGAAGGAAGGAAGGAAGGAAGGAAGGAAGGAATAGCAATAGCACTTAGACATGTACCACTTTACAGTGCTTTACAGCCCCCTCTAAGCGGTTTACAGAGTCAGCATATTGCGCCCAACAATCTGGGTCATCATTTTACTCACCTCGGAAGGATGGAGGGCTGAGTAAACCTTGAGCCTGGTGAGATTTGATCTGCCAAATTGCAGCTAGCAGTCAGCAGAAATAGCCTGCAGTACTGCACTCTAACCACTGCACCATCTCAGCTCTTATCAACATATCTGAATTTTGCCCCATTTTATGACTTCTCCTGCCGCCGTCGCTAAGTGAATCGCTGCAGTTGTTAAGTTAGTCGTTAAGTGAATCTGGCTTCCCCATTGACTTTCATCACTGGAAGCTTTCAAGAAGAGACTGGACTGCCATCTGTCAGAAATGGTGTAAGGTCTCCTGCTTGGGCAGGGGTTGGACTAGATGACCTACAAGATCCCTTCCAACTCTGTTAATTTGAATCTATCTAAGATGATCAAAGGCCTGGAGGCTAAAACATACGATGAACGGTTGCAGGAACTGGGCATGGCTAGTTTAGTCTAGTGAAGAGAAGGACCAGGGGAGACATGATAGCAGTGTTCCAACATTTGGGGAGCAGACACAGAGAGGAAGGGGTCAAGCTATTTTCCAAAGCACCCGAAGGCCAGACATGGAATAACAGATGGAAACTGAACAAGGAGTGATTCAACCTGGAAATAAGGGAGAAATTTTCTGACAGTGAGAACAATCAACCAATGGAACAGAAGTTGCCTTCAGAAGTTGTGGGAGCTTCATCATCACTGGAAGCTTTCAAGAAGAGACTGGACTGCTATCTGTCAGATATGGTGTAGTAGGGTCTCCTGCTTGGACGTGGGGATAGACTAGATGACCTACAAGGTCCCTTCCAACTCTATTATTCTGTATTCTGTAAGACTTTGCTTATAAGCAGGTCACAAAATGACCTCGGGACATTGCAACCGTCATAAGTACATGCCAGTTGCCTAGCTTCTGATATTTTGACCACGTTACGGTGGGGATGCCAGTGTGAAAAATGGTCATAAGTCACTTTTTTTCCCCAGGGCCGCCGTAACTTTGAATGGTCACTAAAGGAACTGTTTGTAGGTCAAAGACCACCTGTACTTGTGTCAGTAAATAAATTTCTTCCCCAAATTTTGGAAACTAGGCAGGGGAAGAGGGTAGAGATGGGAGAAATACCTAGATTGAATAGTCAAGAAGTAGATGCAGACAGAGATAAAGATCCAAGAAAGGAATATGGGAGGCAAGTCAAAAAAAAAAGGATAGCAATTAAAGTACTGAAGCGGACAAGAGACGATGGATAGATGATTTATTTTGTTGTTCTGATTTGTCTTTCTTTTTCTCTCTCTCTCTTTTCTTTTTTAGGTAGGTGACATGACTAGAAGCTAGGTAGGATAGAAAGAAAACGTCTTTTAATAAAATGGTGACATGATTAAAAGTTAGAATAAGAGATAGAAATAAGAGAAGGGGAATATCAGTGTATACACTTTTATATAATAAAATAAAAGCAATAATAAGAGAAAACATGGAACGATTGAATAATGACAGACTATACGTTAATATAATTGTGTATGATTATTAGAAATATATAAGTTGGTTGAGTGTAATAACTATGATTAATTCTACTACTAGTTTTATTTGTAATTGGAATGTATGATACCCAGATGCCACACTGTTCACGCATTGATACATATATATAAAACAAAATAAAAAACTTGAAAAATAAATTTCTTCCCCCTTTTTCAGAGCGAACACCATCATTCTCGTTGACGGGGAAGGGCAGGTCACCTTCACCGAACGGACGATGCTGAATGCCGATATCACCCAATGGAAAACCAGCACTTACCAGTTTCAGCTGCAAATATAATCACTTTCCTATGGATACATTGGAAAGATGAAGAAAGAAAAAAAAAAGAAAATGAATTGCCCGTCTGTCAGGCAAGAACCCAGTCAGCATTTCAAGAGAGCAGCGGATCCTCTTTATCGGTGCCTGGATCACTGTAGTATTCGTGGAAGAAAAAAGAAAAAAAGGAAAAAAAAACTACTTTTTTTGTGTGTGCACAAAATCCAGAACAGAAGCATTTAAATAGAAAAAGCAGACTCTTATCTAAATTATCTATTATCATATCTTATTATCTTATCTATTTTGGGGGGCACAAAGGGGTCTGTGCTGGTTTCTTTGGGGGGGGGGAAGAAATCACGTATCTCCTTGAGCGGAAACCCACCACCACCACCACAATTCTTTAACTCGCTTAATGAAAATCGCAGAGAACTTTGGAGAACCATGTACAGTAACACTTCTATTTTTCCGCCTTTCCTTTGACCGCGCAGGAAAGCAAAGGGATGAAATGACAGAGTGGGGGGGGGGGGAGTCACAATTCCGTCTCGGCGATGTCGTGCTATCTTTTAATAGGGCGGCATCAGTGGTGGGTTCCTACTGGTGCGGTCCACTCCATAGCACCGGTAGCGGCCTGCTGGTGACGTCACAGTATCGGTGCGGTCGGTTGCCGGTGCCTGGGTGCCGCCATTTTTTTTAAAAAAATGTTTTTACATTTTTTTAAAAAAATTCTTCTGCGCATGCCCAGAAGCCGAGCTTCCGGCACTGCGCATGCGCTGCTTTCCTACCCCACAGTGAGTCCAAGCAGGGGAGGATGGCTAAGGGAGCGTGTGAGACGCTGAAAGAACGGGCGGCAGAAGCTATCTCCATTCCCCTCCCTTCAGCAGTCCGAGAAGCTACGAATGCGCGGTGATGATCCTAGGCATTTTCGCACGTTTGAGGCTTCCCGAGCTGCTGAGGGGAGGGGGAATAGGCAGCAGGACCTATCTCACTTCCCCTCCCTTCAGCAGTCCGATAAGCCACGAATGTGCGGTGATGATCCTAGGCATTTTCTCACGTTCAAGGCTTCTCGAGCTGCTGAGGGGAGGGGGAATGGGCGGCAGGACCTATCTCAGTTCCCCTCCCTTCAGCAGTCTGAGAAGCCACGCCCACCCGGTCACATGGCTGGCAAGCCACACCCACAAAATAAGCCACGCCCATAGAGCAGTAGTAAAAAAATTAGGAACCCACCCCTGGGCGGCATCAGCTATTTGTAAGCATTTGTGATTGTATAGAATGTTGGGAGGTGCCTGTAAGAATAGGAAGGATTCTCTGTGCTGACAGTTATTGGACCTATGGAAAATCCGTAAAGATCAGATCATTGTTTCTTCCTTCTTTTCCTGGCCATATAACAAAACCTGGTTTGAAGCCAGGTTTTTGTCACATGGCCGTGTTCTGTTATATGGCCTCGATTTATTGATCAGGAATCTCGTTTATTCCAAATTCCTTGAGGTTTCTTTTAAAAATTACTTTAAAGGCCGAGCGGTGTTCTTTCTGGATCCTGAAGCAGGAAGAGAGGGGGTGAAGGTGAAACATATAAAAGGGGGTACGGCTGGAGAACTCTGATTTAACTAAACACCTCCCTTTGCTGTCTTCTGGAGTGTGGAATATGTGTGCATGTTTGGTGTTACAACATTTGTGGAAATGACAGCGGTGTCATTCTTACGCCTCATGGGAGGCTGATTAGTCATGCTTGTCTAAGACGACATTCTTCTTTGCGTGATGATATGCTCCCAAAGAAACTTTTTTTAAAAAAATGTCTTGTTTTTTACGTCCACCTAGGAGGGAATAAATTCTGTTAAAGTCAATGAGGCTTCCTTGGAGTAGCTAAGCATACAGAATAACAGAGTTGGAAGGGACCTTGGAGGTCTTCTAGTCCAACCCCCTGCTTTGGAAGGAAACCCTACACCACTTCAGACAAATGGTTATCCAATCTCTTCTTTAAAACTTCCAGTGTTGGAGCATTCACAACTTCTGGAAGCAAGCTGTTCCACGGATTAATTGTTCTCACTCTCACGAAATTCCTCCTTAGTTCTACCCATTGCTTCTTGTTCTACCCTCAGGTGCTTTGGAGAATAGGTTGACTCCCTCTTCTTTGTGGCAGCCCCTCAAATATTGGAAGATTGCTATCATGTCTCCCCTAGTCCTTCTTTTCATCAAACTAGACATACCCAGTTCCAGAACTAGACGTACCCAGTTCCAGTACATATTAAGTAAAGGTAAAGGTTCCCCTCACACATATGTGCTAGTCGTTCCTGACTCTAGGGAGCGGTGCTCATCTCCGTTTCAAAGCCAAAAAGCCAGCGCTGTCCTAAGACGTCTCCTTGGTCATGTGGCCAGCATGACTAAACGCCAAAGGCGCACGGAGCACTGTTCCTATTAGGTAGATGTATTAACCTGTAAGCCACGGGCTCTCCTCAGGGAGTTTGGTGCTCTCTGTGCTTGGCTGTTTTCATGCAGACGTTTCATGACCCAACTAGGTAACATCATCAGCGCTAGAAGAGAGAGGAGTTTGCAAACAAAACAGCCAAGTTCAGAGACCACCAAGGACCCCAGAAGAAAAAGGCACCAGTGCTTGCTCTAACAGCCACGTCGAGCAATAGTCTTGCAAACAGGTGTAAATGTCCTTACACTACCCCAACACAGAGGCGGGTTCCTGCCTGTTTTTGCCGGTGCGGTTAATAGCTGTTGTTCGGCGCAGAGCCAAAGATGCTGCTGCCATTCGCGGCGCGGGAGCTTTCCCCGGGTGCTTTCCCCGCCCGCATGGACGCCGCCAATTGCGTTCTTTTGCCCCCTGCGTATGCAGAACGCTTTGCGCATGCGCAGAGGGCAAAAGAACGCAAACGGCGGCGTCCATGCGGGCGGCGGCAGCGCCTGGGGAAAGCCCCCGCGCCGCGAACGGCAGCAGCGTCTTCGGCTCTGCGCCGAACTACAGCTATTAACCGCACCAGCAGGAACCCACCTCTGCCCCAACAGCACCTCCTTTAATACAAGAACATCCCTCTCATAGTTGTAGGGGTGACGTTTAAAAGAGCCCTCCATTTTTCATCGATGGGTTACATGTCACAACTTTCCTTGGGAAAAAACTCCACAATACTTGGTTTCTTATCAATACAGTCCCCAACCAGGACATGATAAATTGAGAGGGGGATGATGGGGAAATAAGGCCCATTTGAGAGAGGAGTTGAATAGTCGGACTGTTCTGATGGCCTGCATTACCTTCACAAGAAGAAGAAGCAGACGTGAAAAGTTTGGTTGTTTTTTTAATCGTTGCAGCCGGTCAATTTGTAGAAAATCCGTCGTCCTACCTGATCGTGTCTCGATTTACAGAGGCTTCCTTCTCTAAATATATAAAAGGAAAGTCCCATGTACTGATTTACCAGGGATCTTTCCGCCTATCCTTAATTATTTGGAATGCCGTACAGGCCCTTGTCAACGGGGGTATATAAACCGTGCAATTGGCTTTTAGCCCTCGGATGCCTTTTTATCTTTTCTGGTGTTTCCCCTGTTCAGCTCTAAATGACAGCTCCCATGTTGGCACAGTGCGAGCTTGTTTGATCAATTGTTTTCAAATGTATAATGAGGCGGCGCAGTGGTTAAAGTGCAGCACTGCAACCTACTTCAGCGGACTGCTAGTTCAGCAGTTCAGCTGTTCAAATCTCACCGGCTCAAGGTTGACTCAGCCTTCCATCCTTCCGAGGTGGGTAAAATGAGGATCCAGATTGTTGGGGGCAAGAGGCTGAACTCTGTAAACCGCTTAGAGAGGGCTGTAAAGCACTATGAAGCGGTATATAAGTCTAAGTGCTATTGCTACATACCTAAAATACTGCTGAAGAATTCTCCATGCGGCGTTCCTTTTTAAATTGTTAAAGAACTGAGCCTTGGGCACACGTTCAAGATGAATGCCAAGGAGGTCGTAAGAGCATTAACAGATACAGCCAAGGGAAAAGCTTTATCATCTGAGGGTGTGTGTTTTTTTCCGTGTGTGTGTGTCAGAGGTGGGTTCTTGGCTGTTCGGCCCACCTGCCCAGGCATCATCACGGATGTTCTGCGCATGCACGTGCGCGCGCTCCCATTCCCGAACCAGTAGCAAAGGTAAGTGAAACCCACCACTGACCGGTGAATGGAGATTTTGCAATATCCTTCCCCTGGAGTGGGGAGGGAATGGGGATTTTGCAATATCCTTCCCCTGGAGTGGGGAGGGAATGGGGATTTTGCAATATCCTTCCCCCAGGAGTGGGGAGGGAATGGAGATTTTGCAGTATCCTTCCCCTGGAGTGGGGAGGGAATGGGGATTTTGCGGTATCCTTCCCCCAGGAGTGGGGAGGGAATGGAGATTTTGCAATATCCTTCCCCCAGGAGTGGGGAGGGAATGGAGATTTTGCGGTATCCTTCCCCTGGAGTGGGGAGGGAATGGGGATTTTGCGGTATCCTTCCCCCAGGAGTGGGGTGGGAATGGGGATTTTGCAATATCCTTCCCCCAGGAGTGGGGAGGGAATGGAGATTTTGCGGTATCCTTCCCCCAGGAGTGGGGAGGGAATGGAGATTTTGCAATATCCTTCCCCCAGGAGTGGGGAAGGAATGGGGATTTTGCAGTATCCTTCCCCTGGAGTGGGGTGGGAATGGAGATTTTGCAGTATCCTTCCCCTGGAGTGGGGAGGGAATGGGGATTTTGCGGTATCCTTCCCCCAGGAGTGGGGAGGGAATGGAGATTTTGCAATATCCTTCCCCCAGGAGTGGGGAGGGAATGGAGATTTTGCGGTATCCTTCCCCCAGGAGTGGGGAAGGAATGGGGATTTTGCAGTATCCTTCCCCTGGAGTGGGGTGGGAATGGGGATTTTGCAATATCCTTCCCCCAGGAGTGGGGAGGGAATGGAGATTTTGCAGTATCCTTCCCCTGGAGTGGGGAGGGAATGGAGATTTTGCAATATCCTTCCCCCAGGAGTGGGGAGGGAATGGGGATTTTGCAGTATCCTTCCCCTGGAGTGGGGTGGGAATGGGGATTTTGCAATATCCTTCCCCTGGAGTGGGGAGGGAATGGGGATTTTGCGGTATCCTTCCCCCAGGAGTGGGGAGGGAATGGAGATTTTGCAATATCCTTCTCCCAGGAGTGGGGAGGGAATGGAGATTTTGCGGTATCCTTCCCCCAGGAGTGGGGAAGGAATGGGGATTTTGCAGTATCCTTCCCCTGGAGTGGGGAGGGAATGGGGATTTTGCGGTATCCTTCCCCCAGGAGTGGGGAAGGAATGGGGATTTTGCAGTATCCTTCCCCTGGAGTGGGGAGGGAATGGAGATTTTGCAGTATCCTTCCCCTGGAGTGGGGAGGGAATGGGGATTTTGCGGTATCCTTCCCCCAGGAGTGGGGAGGGAATGGAGATTTTGCAATATCCTTCTCCCAGGAGTGGGGAGGGAATGGAGATTTTGCGGTATCCTTCCCCCAGGAGTGGGGAAGGAATGGGGATTTTGCAGTATCCTTCCCCTGGAGTGGGGTGGGAATGGAGATTTTGCAATATCCTTCCCCCAGGAGTGGGGAGGGAATGGAGATTTTGCGGTATCCTTCCCCCAGGAGTGGGGAAGGAATGGGGATTTTGCAGTATCCTTCCCCTGGAGTGGGGTGGGAATGGAGATTTTGCAGTATCCTTCCCCTGGAGTGGGGAGGGAATGGGGATTTTGTGGTATCCTTCCCCCAGGAGTGGGGAGGGAATGGAGATTTTGCAATATCCTTCCCCCAGGAGTGGGGAGGGAATGGAGATTTTGCGGTATCCTTCCCCCAGGAGTGGGGAAGGAATGGGGATTTTGCAGTATCCTTCCCCTGGAGTGGGGTGGGAATGGGGATTTTGCAATATCCTTCCCCCAGGAGTGAGGAGGGAATGGAGATTTTGCAGTATCCTTCCCCTTGAGTGGGGAGGGAATGGTGATTTTGCGGTATCCTTCCCCCAGGAGTGGGGAGGGAATGGAGATTTTGCAATATCCTTCCCCCAGGAGTGGGGAGGGAATGGAGATTTTGCGGTATCCTTCCCCCAGGAGTGGGGAAGGAATGGGGATTTTGCAGTATCCTTCCCCTGGAGTGGGGTGGGAATGGGGATTTTGCAATATCCTTCCCCCAGGAGTGGGGAGGGAATGGAGATTTTGCAATATCCTTCCCCCAGGAGTGGGGAGGGAATGGAGATTTTGCGGTATCCTTCCCCTGGAGTGGGGAGGGAATGGGGATTTTGCGGTATCCTTCCCCCAGGAGTGGGGTGGGAATGGGGATTTTGCAATATCCTTCCCCCAGGAGTGGGGAGGGAATGGAGATTTTGCGGTATCCTTCCCCCAGGAGTGGGGAGGGAATGGAGATTTTGCAATATCCTTCCCCCAGGAGTGGGGAAGGAATGGGGATTTTGCAGTATCCTTCCCCTGGAGTGGGGTGGGAATGGAGATTTTGCAGTATCCTTCCCCTGGAGTGGGGAGGGAATGGGGATTTTGCGGTATCCTTCCCCCAGGAGTGGGGAGGGAATGGAGATTTTGCAATATCCTTCCCCCAGGAGTGGGGAGGGAATGGAGATTTTGCGGTATCCTTCCCCCAGGAGTGGGGAAGGAATGGGGATTTTGCAGTATCCTTCCCCTGGAGTGGGGTGGGAATGGGGATTTTGCAATATCCTTCCCCCAGGAGTGGGGAGGGAATGGAGATTTTGCAGTATCCTTCCCCTGGAGTGGGGAGGGAATGGAGATTTTGCAATATCCTTCCCCCAGGAGTGGGGAGGGAATGGAGATTTTGCGGTATCCTTCCCCTGGAGTGGGGAGGGAATGGGGATTTTGCGGTATCCTTCCCCAGGAGTGGGGTGGGAATGGGGATTTTGCAATATCCTTCCCCCAGGAGTGGGGAGGGAATGGAGATTTTGCGGTATCCTTCCCCCAGGAGTGGGGAAGGAATGGGGATTTTGCAGTATCCTTCCCCTGGAGTGGGGTGGGAATGGAGATTTTGCAGTATCCTTCCCCTGGAGTGGGGAGGGAATGGGGATTTTGCGGTATCCTTCCCCCAGGAGTGGGGAGGGAATGGAGATTTTGCAATATCCTTCCCCCAGGAGTGGGGAGGGAATGGAGATTTTGCGGTATCCTTCCCCCAGGAGTGGGGAAGGAATAGGGATTTTGCAGTATCCTTCCACTGGAGTGGGGTGGGAATGGGGATTTTGCAATATCCTTCCCCCAGGAGTGGGGAGGGAATTGAGATTTTGCAGTATCCTTCCCCTGGAGTGGGGAGGGAATGGAGATTTTGCAATATCCTTCCCCCAGGAGTGGGGAGGGAATGGAGATTTTGCGGTATCCTTCCCCTGGAGTGGGGTGGGAATGGGGATTTTGCAGTATCCTTCCCCTGGAGTGGGGAGGGAATGGGGATTTTGCGGTATCCTTCCCCCAGGAGTGGGGAGGGAATGGAGATTTTGCAATATCCTTCCCCCAGGAGTGGGGAGGGAATGGAGATTTTGTGGTATCCTTCCCCCAGGAGTGGGGAAGGAATGGGGATTTTGCAGTATCCTTCCCCTGGAGTGGGGTGGGAATGGGGATTTTGCAATATCCTTCCCCCAGGAGTGGGGAGGGAATGGAGATTTTGCAGTATCCTTCCCCTGGAGTGGGGAGGGAATGGGGATTTTGCGGTATCCTTCCCCCAGGAGTGGGGAAGGAATGGAGATTTTGCAATATCCTTCTCCCAGGAGTGGGGAGGGAATGGGGATTTTGCGGTATCCTTCCCCCAGGAGTGGGGAAGGAATGGGGATTTTGCAGTATCCTTCCCCTGGAGTGGGGTGGGAATGGAGATTTTGCAATATCCTTCCCCCAGGAGTGGGGAGGGAATGGAGATTTTGCGGTATCCTTCCCCCAGGAGTGGGGAAGGAATGGGGATTTTGCAGTATCCTTCCCCTGGAGTGGGGTGGGAATGGAGATTTTGCAGTATCCTTCCCCTGGAGTGGGGAGGGAATGGGGATTTTGTGGTATCCTTCCCCCAGGAGTGGGGAGGGAATGGAGATTTTGCGGTATCCTTCCCCCAGGAGTGGGGAAGGAATGGGGATTTTGCAGTATCCTTCCCCTGGAGTGGGGTGGGAATGGGGATTTTGCAATATCCTTCCCCCAGGGGTGGGGAGGGAATGGAGATTTTGCAGTATCCTTCCCCTGGAGTGGGGAGGGAATGGGGATTTTGCGGTATCCTTCCCCCAGGAGTGGGGAGGGAATGGAGATTTTGCAATATCCTTCCCCCAGGAGTGGGGAGGGAATGGAGATTTTGCGGTATCCTTCCCCCAGGAGTGGGGAAGGAATGGGGATTTTGCAGTATCCTTCCCCTGGAGTGGGGTGGGAATGGGGATTTTGCAATATCCTTCCCCCAGGAGTGGGGACGGAATGGAGATTTTGCAGTATCCTTCCCCTGGAGTGGGGAGGGAATGGGGATTTTGCGGTATCCTTCCCCCAGGAGTGGGGAGGGAATGGAGATTTTGCAATATCCTTCCCCCAGGAGTGGGGAGGGAATGGAGATTTTGCAGTATCCTTCCCCTGGAGTGGGGAGGGAATGGGGATTTTGCAGTATCCTTCCCCTGGAGTGGGGTGGGAATGGGGATTTTGCAATATCCTTCCCCCAGGAGTGGGGTGGGAATGGGGATTTTGCAATATCCTTCCTCCAGGAGTGGGGAGGGAATGGGAATTTTGCAGTATCCTTCCCCAAGCCACGCCCACAGAACCGGTAGGGAATTTTTTTGAATTTCACCCCTGCTAAGGAAGGACTAGAACTCACAGTCTCCTAGTGACTGGCCCAAAGTCACCCAGCTGGTTTTCATGCCTAAGGTGGGACTAGAACTCACAGTCTCCTAGTGATCAATGTCCCCTCTAAGCTGCGCGGCTGCGCACGTGATAAAAAAAACACCGCGCAGGGAACATTGATCACCAGCCGATCGGGTGGGTGCGGGGTGGGGGGAAGGAACCTTCAACAAAGAGATCGGTGTTGTAACGGTGTTTTGTTCATTGGAATGCGAACGGGGACTCTGGGTTTTATTTAAACCACATTTCATCTCAGCCAGCAGCCACAACATTATGCCGTCCTTTCGTTACTAGAGTTTAAGATTTGGAGGCGGGAAGGGGTTTTAAAATTGCAATTATTTATTTACTGATGGCATTCTGTTGTATCTTGTAGGCATATGCCCCCGAAGGTAGCATTAAACCCATTTATAAAACGAATCGAGCACAATGCCTCTCTGTTTAAAAGGGCTGCTGGCGGGGGAAAAATATTGGTGCCCCTTCCTCCCAGCAGCCAAGCTATTTTTAATAAAACAAAATAAACAAGCTGTTCTTTCGCCTTACAATGCGGTTAAGAAGCCAGATCACTCTTGTAAATGCATGCTTGCTTGTTGCTTTTAAGCATACATCTGGTTCCAAGGAGGTGATGGATAGAGTTTTCATATCCACTGATGGAAACCTTTAGACGCTAGCATTCATTTTACTACAGAGGCACAGCCTTTGAAAATAAAAAGGGAAAATAGGTACTATCCAGGGAGGAAACAGGCTTCTTGTCAAAATTAAATCGATTAGGCATTTTCATATACTGCCTCTTATTCGTGGTTCTAGTGTATGAGAATATAACTTATTATTTTGGTTCAGATACAGATTAACAGAGTGGAAGGGACCTTGGAGGTCATCTAGTCCAGGGATCACCAACCTTTCGGACCTCAGGGACCACTAAATTCATGTTAAATATCGCAGACCACTAATATGAATTTTTTGAGCCGAGGTGGCGCAGTGGTTAGAGGCAGGTACTGCAGGCCACTTTAGCTGACACTGATCCGCAGGTCAGCGGTTCAAATCTCACCGACTCAGGGTTGACTCAGCCTTCCATCCTTCCGAGGTAGGTAAAATGAGGACCCAGATTGTTGGGGGCAATATAAATATACATTGCTTACTGGTGTAAACCGCTTAGAGAGTACTTGCACTGTGAGGCGGTATATAAATCTCACTAAATAAATAAATAAAATTTAAAAAGATAAATAGTATTAGTGCAATATAAAAAATGCAAGTAATTTTTCTGCGGACCACCAAAATTTTCTCACGGACCACTGGTTGGTGACCACTGATCTAGTCCAACACCCCCCCAAGCAGGAGACCCTACACCATTTCTGACAGATGGCAGTCCAGTCTCTTCTTGAAAGTCACTAGTGATGACACTTCCACAACTTCCGAAGGCGACTTCTGTTCCACTGGTTGATTGTTCTCACTGTCAGAAAATTCCTCCTTATTTCTAGGTTGAATCTCTCCTTGTTCAGTTTCCATCCGTTGTTCCTTGTCTGGCCTTCAGGCGCTTTGGAAAATAGCTTGACCCCCTCCTCTCTGGGGCAGCCCCTCCAAATATTGGAAGACTGCTATCATGTCTCCCCTGGTCCTTCTTTTCACTAGACTAGCCATGCCGAGTTCCTGCAACCGTTCTTCATGTTTTAGTCTCCAGATCTTTGATCATCTTAGATAAATTCAGATTAACAGAGTTGGAAGGGACCTTGTAGGTCATCTAGTCCAACCCCCCGCCCGAGCAGGAGACCCTGCCTACACCATTTCTGACAGATGGCAGTCCAGTCTCTTCCTGGCCTGGCCCAGCTGTCTCTCTCCGCCGCTGCTGTTGGTGCCTCCATGGCCTGCCCGCTGCTTTTACAGTGCAGTTAAATTTAGCTCGCTTACAATGGGGGAGACGGCATCCCCTTCTCCTCCTGGAGCCCATTAGAATGCGGCGCGCTGGATTCGTATTGGTGGTCCGCGGAATTTAAAATTACAAATGTAGTGGTCCCTGAGGTCCAAAAGGTTGGGGACCCATGGCTTAGAGGGTTGTAAAAGCACTGTGAAGCAGTATATAAGTCTAAGGGCTATTGCTATTCTTCCTTTTCTCTCTCCTTCCTTCCTTCCTTCCTTCCTAGTGCTTCCAATGCAGTATTATAGGCTAACTCTATTGCTATTAAATAGATCAGTATTGGCAATGCTTTTTTACTCCCATGTGCTCCACTCTAGTGATCTGCTTATATTTTCCGCAATCCCAGGGTTGGAGTGCTCCAACTGGACGGATTCGTACGTGCATCCTTGCACACTTCATATATCTTTATTATTACTATTATGATTTATGAAGACTGGCTTCCTATTGGCGAGTCAGCTGTTTTTCCTGGGCTTGACCGACAGCCCGAAAGCTCACCCCTTCCCCCTTGCGTTTCTAGTCGCCCCACCACCACCACTTCGGGCCCCGCCCTCCAGCCGCTCCTATTGGCCGCTCTTCTCCGCCCGTGGCTTCTATTGGCGGCGGCGCGCTTCTCCGCGTCTCCGCGTGCCCAATGGGCGAGAAGCGCGCGAGCCCGCTCCTCGACAGCCGATTGGCCAGGAGGCGGGGGAGGGGGCCGGGCCGCCTCTCTTGCGGCGGCGTGAGGAGACGTTTAAAGATGGCGGCGTCCGCGCGAAGGCGGCTTCGCTGAGGTGGAGAGAGGAAAAGCGGCGGCTGAGGAGGCGGGAAACCGGCCGCTTTCCTTCCCTCACGCTGATTCGGACCTAGGAGGACGCGGAAGAGACCCAGAGGAACAGCTGAGACCGGGCGGGCATGGCTCAGGTGGGTGCCGGGCCTGTCCGCCTCCGCCTAGAGGAGGGGGCTGCCCGCGGGAGCCTCTTTGACTAGGCCCCGTGGCCCTTCTAGGCCGAGAAGCCGTGACCCCCCCACTCCCTCGTTTGATTGACGGTCGGGGGGAGGGCTCAATGGGCCACGTGACCTGCCCCAGCCTATTTATTACGCCCCTCCCCCGAATTTGGGGGAGTGGGGGAGGAAAACTTGGGGTGTATTTATTTTAATGGCGTTTAAATTCTAGATGATGGGGTTGGTTAAGGCTCTTCTTTCCTTTTTAGGGCCACAACTCTCTAAGGTGGGTTGGGTCTTGGGCCAAAGTCACCCCACGGTCTGCGGGGTTCCAAGGGGTTTTGGGGAGTCCCCATCCAGGATCGCACTTTCTGGTCAAAATGGACCTCGGGGAGGAGGGTGGGGGAAATACAGGTGCCTTCCTGGGTTTTTTTTGCGGGGAGGGAACCTTCTTTCAGGGGTGGGTAACATGAAAGATAACTGGAGGTTGATCGTTTATTTTTATGTGATTTATTTTTATTTTGTAAGATTTATCGCTGGCCCATCTTACCCTGGTTGGCACACAATCTCATTTGTCCAGGTGGTCCTCAACTTACGACAGTTCATTTAGTGACGGAAGTGAAAACGACACTGAAAAAAGTGACTTATGTCCATTTTTCGTACTTATGACCATTGCAGCATCCCGTGTTCATGTGATTTACCTTCAGATACTTTGACAACTGACCTCATTTATTTGCTGGTTGCAATGTCCCTGGGATCATGTGATCCCCTTAGGTGACCTCCTGGAGAGCAAAGTCAATGGGGAAACGGGATTCACTTAACAACCAGGTGACTAATTTAACAACTGCAGTGATCCAGTTAACAAATGGGGCAAGAAAAAGTCGTAAAATGGGGCAAAAGTCACTTAACAAATTTCTCATTTAGCAACATACGTTTTGGGCTCAATTGTGGCCGTAAGTTGAGGACTACCTGCATTGCTCTCCACCCTTGTGTGTGTGCATGTGTGTGCGCGCGCACACACACACATAAAATTAAATTTATTGGTGTTTGTGCTTTTCTCCCGGATTCCTTGTAATTGGGGTTAAATCATGGTGCATGACATTAATGGAGTCATTGCAAGATTCTCATAAAAGATGGGAAGGGAAATTGAGTTTTTCTCATCACCTCAACTGTACAATTTGTGTCTGAGTACTGGAAAGAGGAGACACCTCCGTCCAATAAAAAATCAGACCTCAAAGGGAGTGGCACCATTTTCTCCTTTGGGGCTGTAGGTATTCTAATTTTTATTTTCATCTGCTCATCTTTATTCCAGGGAAGGCTAGCCAAATTGTAAATAATTCATTTCCAGTTTATTTAGATCATGGCACATGATACATGGACTTGCAATAGATATTAACATTTCCCCTAGATTAAAATAAAATATGAATGTTACAAAGATCTGTATTAAAATACCAATCTAGGCCATCTAACCATTGAAGCACAGCAACATTTATATGAAAAAAAATCGGATACTGAACTGTTATATGTCTTCCTATGTCTTGACGTTCAGCAACCCATTTGGCTTTCCATTGGGAATGGATGTTAAATCATTACATTGATTTCCAGTGTTTATCTGATTTTTCAAAATGGCAGCAAGCAAAACTTTAAGAAAGGGAAATATTTCATGCATGATAGGAATGATTTTATGTGGCATGAACAATGCAATGAAAAATGCCTGAGAAATAAGGATGAGCCGTAGTAGTTGAAGGCATCTGCCTGGAAACTGGAAGACTTGAGTTATAGCCTCGCCTAAGGCACAAGGCCAGCTGGGTAACCTTGGGCCAGTCACTTTCTCTAGACTCATGGAAGAAAGCAATGACAAATTAAGGTGGCGCAGCGGTTAGAGGCAGTACTGCAGGCCACTTTAGCTGACTGTGATCCGCAGGTCAGCGGTTCAAATCTCACCGGCTCAGGGTTGACTCAGCCTTCCATCCTTCTGAGGTAGGTAAAATGAGGACCCAGATTGTTGGGGGCAATATAAATATACATTGCTTACTGGTGTAAACCGCTTAGAGAGTGCTTGCACTGTGAGGCGATATATAAATCTCACTAAATAAATAAATAAATAAACAAACAAACAAACAAACAAACAAACAAACAATAAATGACTTGCCAAGAAAACTGTAGGGACTTGTCCAGGCAGTATCTGAGAATTGAACACAATTGAAAGGGTGGGGGAGGGAAAGCCAATACAATACATTTCTGGTAGCTGCAGAGCAATGACACTGTGAGTAATTCGTAGATAAAGCAGCAGCTTTTTCAGTCTTGTAAAATTCTTTGCCTTTCAAAGCGTGCGGTCCTTTTTGTTTCTATAGTTCATGATGCTTTTTTGAGTAGTATGCCAGGTGACCTAGTTCATTTCTGGCCTTTTTTCTTTTATTAAAGCAGACAGCCTGTTTAAGCAAGTGAGTTTTGTGGCAACAAAGTTTACAGATTTATTCTGGCAAATCTTAACTTGGTTCAGCTTGGTGTTGCTTCATAACAGTGTAACACCGTGACCTAAATTTTTTATTGAACACAATCTGAAATAAATCTATTTGTTCATCTATTTCCTTCTATCTAGCTGTTCCATTCCTTTGAACTTTCAAAGGAGCCTTATCAAAGTTGGAGATGATATTTCCCTGAAAGACCATCATCCTTGGCTGCCACTTGTATCTGTCACTCCAGACCTTGTAAATATAATATTTATTTATTTATTTATATTTCTATGCCGCCCAACTCCCGAAGGACTCAGGGGCGGCTCACAGCAGGAAGAAATACAAATCACTATATCAATTATAAAAAATTAACAAACAAATTAACAAACACATTTTAAATTTAAAATAATTGCAATCATCCATACACTCCTGGGCCGACCTTACTAGTTGTCGCCAATAGTCAAAATGACACCTATGGAAGCTATACTTATACATGAAATGAAAATAAGTCTTCATAACCATAATTTTACCAAGGATGGGTTGGCTATAGTCCATTGTTAACTTAGAACTAGGAACTTCAAGAGAAATGAAACATTTCATTTTTCACTGTGTTGCTTTTTAACCATAAGTCAATAAAAGAAATACAGATAATCCTCGACTTATGACCACAATTGAGCCCAAAATTTCTGTTGCTAAGTGAGACAGTTGTGTGAATTTTCCCCCATTTTACAACCTTTCTTGCCATAGGTGGTCACAAAAGGGGATTCCGGGGACACTGCAACCGTCATTAATATGAGTCAGTGGCCAAGCATCTTAATTTTGATCACATGATCATGGGGATGCTGCAATAGTCGTAAGTGTGAAGAATGGTCTTAAGTCACTTTGTTCAGTGACGAACGTTCACTAAACTCTTGTTAAGTAGAGGACTACCTATATGTTATTCTCAGGATTGGGTAATTGGATTGTACTTCCTAATCCGAGCAATTGACAGTTGACTATTTTTCTTTGCAGGCTGAAAGAAGTCAGGAAGGTCTACGACAGCCAATGGAAGAAGCTCTTAGCTCGGACATCAGTTATTTAAGCTGAATGCATTGTGATTTCCAGTAATTGAGACAGTGATTCTGAAAGCTGTCCACATTAATGAAAAGAGCAATGTAGTCAGCTTAACTGAATCATCAGTGTTGCCTTTTGAATATAAGCACGACCAATCCTCTCTGGAGGGACTTCTGCATGTGAGGATCATAGATTCCTACAACCCTTTCGTTTAAAACTTGGTGGGTTTGTTATTATTTCCCCCCCCCCCCTTCCCCTTTGGGTAAGTTTTAGCGATGGAGAATTGTGAAACCACACCTCCCCTTCCAAAAGAGCCAGCCAGCACTGAAATGAACATGGAGAGCCCTTCTTGTCCCCCACCACTGCCGCCCAACGAACAGCCTCCACCACCTCCCCTGCAAACGTCCAGTGACGCAGAGGTAATGGACGTTAGCTCCGGTGGTGATGGACAGTCAGATACCCCTGCTGGGGACGCCCACGCTGGCAACGGGACACAGCTCCTGACCAAGGGATCTTCGTGCTACCAAAGTCGTCTTATCATAGATCCTCATAGTGACCAAAGCCCAAGAACTGCTCGCCACGCGCCCTCGGTTAGGAAGTTCATTCCCAATCTTAAATTGCTTAAGGATGTAAAGATTAGCGTTAACTTTACAGAGAGCTGCAAAAGTAAGGACAGAAAAGTGCTGTATACTGGAGCTGAGCCAGATTATGAGGCAGGGGCAGATTTAGGGATCCGCGGTATCAATGGGGATGTGCATGCTTGCCCTCTCGGTGGGGGTAGTGGCTGCCCGGCGGCTCAGGTAGCCGGCGAGAAGGATGAGGCCAACGAGGTAGATCAGGAAAAGCGAGTGGAATATGCAGTGTTGGATGATTTAGAAGATTTTACAGACAATTTGATGGAAATAGATGAAGAAGCAGGGTTTGCATCTAAGGCGATCGTTCAGCAAGACAAAGTGGACGAAGAAACCTTGCACTATTCTTACGAGGTAACTACGGGGTTTTTTTTTTTGTTTGTTTCCAGAGTTTGGAAGGAAATTGCCAATGTACGGCATTTCTGCAGCATGTATATTAACTGGGGGGGTGGGAGAGGTAAGGGAAGACAATCTTGGTGGAACAAAATTTGGGTTTGAGACTTAATCGTAGAGAAGATACAGATAGTCCTCAACATACGACCGCAATTGAGCCCAAATTTTCTGTTGAGAAATTTTGAGGCAACTGTTAAGTGAGTTTTACGAACTTTCTTGTCACAGTTGTTAAGTGAATCACTGCAGTTGTTCTGTTAGTAGCCCGGTTGTTAAGTGAATCTGGCTTTGCCATTGTCTTTTCTTGTCCAGAGGTCGCAAAACACGATCACATGACCCCTGGGACAATGCAATTGTCATAAATATGAACCAGTTGACAAGTATCCGAATTTTGTTCACATGACCATGGGGATGCTGGAATGGTCGTAAGTGTGAAAAACAATGTCGCTTTCTTCAGTGCCATTGTAACTTCAAATGGACACTAGACGAGTGGTTGTAAGTCGAGGATTTAGCTGTACAAGCAGTTCTTGGTTGGCAACCATTTGCAGTCACAACAAGGATGAAAAAAGTAACTTAACCGATTCTCACAATTGCAGCCTTCACAGGTGTGCAAAGCAAAGGAAAACTGAAGGAAGATCATAAGCCAAGTTGCAGATTCACCCAGTATCTGCTTCACTTAACCACTGTCCCAGTTATGGTTGCTAAATGAGGACTATCTGTAGAGCTCATCAAAGTAGCTGCATTAAAAAAAATCATCAAATCTTCCTGAATTATTACAAAGCTGCTTGAAACCTGCCACCTTGATACAATCTGAGTCACTTGGGCAATTTATAGGTCTCTGCAGCCGTACCTGTCTTCCCAGGGAGTGAGGAGAATATGGGGCGTGGTATCTACCTGACAGTATGTTTTTCAGGATGAATTTGATAATGATGTGGACGCTCTGCTGGAAGAGGGCCTTTGCGTTCCCAAGAAAAGGAGGATGGATGAGAAATACGGAGGGGAAAGCGACCATCAGTCCGACGGAGAAACCACTGTGCAGCCCATGGTGACCAAAATAAAAACTGTTCTTAAAAGTAAGCTGTTGCAACTAATCACGCACCTAGTTGCTTTGACCATCTCGGTTTCTCTTAAGAGGCTGGCTCTCTCCCTGTTCGCATCTGCCCGGAACAGCTGCATTTCTCTGAGGGAGATGGGTGGATAAGAAGTATGAAAAATAAATAAAAAATAAATTTTGGTCCACACTCAGAACACAAGAGTTGCTCCGGGTATGAGCAAAACCACTTGATTCGTGCAGCTTTTATTTTACAGGTAGAACAATTGACCCATAGAGGATTTTCCACACACCCTTAAATGTCTTCGCCATTTTCTCTAAAGCAGGGGTTTCCAACCGTGGCAACTTTACGCCTTGTGGACTTTCAACTCCCAGAATTCCTCAGCCAGACATGCTTCCTGGGGAATTCTGGGAGTTAAAAGTCGTAAAGTTGCCAAGGTTGGAGAGTCCCGCTTTGGAGAAAGAGACGCCGCCCTGAGTCCTTCGGGAGTTGGGCGGCATATAAGAACACCATAATAAATAAATAAATAAATGTTATTAGAGATGTCATATTGGCACATCTGGGAAAACCCGAATCTGAAAGCTTCCGGTTTTCCACACCCAAAAGTTCAAGTCCCTGCCCCAGCACCCACGTCCATCACATGGTCCGATCAATGCACCGTCCCAACTGGAGATGCCTCCCATGCACACCCCTCCAGGTGCAGGGCAGTGTGACCTTGACTCTCAAAGAAAGGAATGTTGTTATGACTACACATCTCCCCAGTTCCATACAATCCCCCCTCCCAGTTTCCCACAGCACTAAACGTGGCAGGCCTGAAGATCCAATGCCAAGATGGTTTCTAGGCCTGACACCAGCATTTGAAGAACCTCAAGCTTCCGGCTAGCTTGATGGTTAACCAGGGAGACGGAAGGCAACTTCAGTTTCAAAATAACAATTGAAGGGTTTGGGCACTAAGCAGTGCCTCGGTGTGTTTCTCTTTCCCAGGTCGTGGTCGCCCTCCTACAGAACCGTTGCCTGATGGATGGATCATGACATTCCACAACTCGGGCATCCCAGTGTACCTACACAGAGAATCCCGTGTGGTCACCTGGTCCAGACCTTATTTCTTGGGAACAGGAAGCATCAGGGTATGGTTGCGTTTCATTCTTTTAGGAACATGAATAGACGTTAGCCATTCTGCGATTATTAGAAGCGTGGCTGACTCTCACTGGATTTCATTCGATAAAATCCGATTTCATCTTATTTAAGACATGAGCTTACTACAGGTATTCCTCGACTTATAACCGTTCATTTATCCCAAAGGTGCTTTTCTCAAGAGGCAACTGGACCTTTCTTGTCTATTCTTCGAAGACGTTTCGCTTCTCATCCAAGAAGCTTCTTCAGCTCTGGCTGGATGGTGAGGAATGGAAGGATTTATACTCCTTGCAGACAGCTGGTCATTTGCACTCTTTTTGAAAGCTGTTGAGACCCCTTGAAGGGCCTTGAAAAAGCACCTTTGGGACAACCATGACCTGGATGACTGAGAATCTCCATAGAAACCGTTCATTGAAGGACTGTGAAGTTACAATAGCTCTGAAAAATGTGATTAACAAATCGGTCCTTAAACTTCTGGAAGTTTAAAAGCTGGATTCACTTAACAGCCTCCTAACTCACTTAACAACTGCCTGCCTTCTTAACTATGGAAATTCAGGTCTCAGTTGTGGTCATAAGTCGGTGACTATCTGCATGTTGGCGAGCCAAGCTAATTATGAAACACTCAGAATAAAATGGGGAAAAAAATTGCCTTCCTGCCCTTTTGACTAAAAGATCTATTTTGAATTGTCATTACAATACAAACTAAAAATTGCTTTATAGGTTACTTAACACTAAAAGCTTGCCTCGTTAGTAAATTAGAGGATCAATATTTTCTTATTGATCATCTTTTCCTCAAGCATTATGCATAACTGATTTATAGAGTTCTCTTCCGCAAGAGGGAGTGAGGGCCTGTAGCTGAAATAAAGCCAAAGAGCATAGAATGCTGTTTAGTTTTTGGATACGTTTCTGCTATTCTAGCCGCCTTGGAGGCATCTGGCTGCAGTGAAAAGTGAGATCTTAAAAGCAGATGGAGACATTCCTGTCCAATTCTTCTATGGGGAAACATTTATAGAGAAAAGTTGGGGACTTATGAGCACCCTATGTGACAGAGGTGATAATTAATCTCACAAAGGAGAAGTTTGATCTTTTCCCGGACATCAGACATTAGAAAAGAAACCGCAGTTTAAGGTCTAAGTAAAAATGTTTATTTCGGTATAAAAACAATAAATCCTCATTATCTACATGCCTGATATAAAAGTAGGTCTTGCTTCAATGGAAGCCAGGAATAGAAGGAAAGAATGGAATGCACACATGCGTACAAGAATATATCAATCGTGCTCAGGAACAAACCATTATAATGAATAGGGATGCATCTCCCTGCATATACATATAACAGGCAATAAAATCACTGCGTGACACTATGTACAACGGTAATATATGGTGGATGGTTTTGCTTTTAAAAATGACTGAAAATACATTGGAGCAATTAGGACCACTTTACACTTTGATACTTCTAAGGTGCACTTTTTAAATTCATTGCTTCTCACAAGATTTTTCTTCTGATACTACAGAAAATACGTAACTTAAAAGGGTGCAAGTTGCTAGAGAGCCAGGTGATTTTTCTAACGAACGTATAAAAACACTTGTAGAAAGCATATCGCATTTGACTTCCCAGTTGTGTCCTTTTGCAGAAACACGACCCTCCTCTGAGTAGCATTCCTTGTTTGCATTATAAAAAAATGAGAGAAAACGAGGAAAGGGAACAAAGCAATGACATTACCCCAAACGGGGAGGTTTCGCCCGTAAAGCTGACGGACAAATCCCTGGAACTGGATTGTCAAACGGAGGAGCCGGACTCTACTGCAGCCGATTCCGGAACATTGGATGAGAAAGATCCATCTGGGGGAGATGCAGCCCAAGGAGCTTTGGGACAAGTGAAGGCCAAAGTCGAAGTGTGCAAAGATGAATCAGTAGGTGAGGACCTGTCATTTACCTTTTCCAGGTGGGCCACAATCTGCCAACTGAAGTTAGGCGTCAGTGTTTCTCCTTTAATCATCCAGAGATCCTCTTGCTGTACATTAAGTGTCTCTTTAATGTACAGTATAAGTAAAACAAGCAACGAATGGAAGCATATCAAAGAGAGTTCCAACCTAGAAGTAGGGAGAGATTTTGGGACCGTGAGAACAATTAACCAGTGGAACGACTTGCCTCCAAAAGTTGTGGGTGCTCCATCAGTGGAGGTTTTTAAGAAGAGACCGGACAGCCATTTCTCTGGAATGGTATATGACCGTGATGGTGAACCTATGGCGTGGCAGGTGGCACGCGGAGCCCTCTCTGCAGGCACGGAGCCGTTGACCAGCTCAGCTCCACTGCGCATGTGTGCGTGCCTCCCGCCGGCTAGCTGATTTTCGGGTCAAACGAGCATGCTTCTCACTTTCTGCGGTCCGTGTCTTCCCAGATCTCGAGATTCCACCCCAGCACTGTTTGGGCAGGCAAGGCTCCCCCCCCCTCCCAGCTCTGTTTAAGGAAAGGAGGCTTCCCCCCCAGCTCCATTTTGGGAAAGGAGGCTTTCCCCCCCCTCCCACCACTGTTTTGGGATGTGAGGCCAAAATGGAAGGTTGCGTGTGCATGTGCGGGGGTTGTGCGCGCATGTGCAGGGGGCGGGATGTGTGGGAGGGGCATTAAATTATGGGTGTGGGCACTCTTGGCACCCAAGGGAAAAAAGGTTCGCCATCACTGGTATAGGATCTCCTGCTTAAACGGGGTTGGACTAGAAGAACTCCGAGGTGCCTTCCAACTCAATTATTAATTTTCTTTTTTGTTTAACTGCTTGTTTGCAGCTATGATGCGAAGGGACATAAGCACGAACCTTTCTCTGATATTTCCATCTACAGGTAGTCCTTGACTTACGACCGGAAAACGATCATAGGCCCTGATGGCCATAAATCAGGTCACTCCCCTGACTGACCCAGTTGCGCTCTCAGTTGGAAGGAGCACGGCATGATGACGGTTGCTTTGTTTCCTTAGATATTGAGGATTTCCGACACTACCTGGAAAGATGTTTCGATTTTGAGCAAGTCACGGTGAAGAAGTTCCGAACGTGGGCGGAGAGGCGGCAGTTCAACCGCGAGATGAAGAGGAAGCAGGCGGAGTCTGAGAGGCCCATTTTGCCAGCCAATCAGAAACTCATTACGTTGTCTGTCCAAGATGCGCCCACCAAGAAAGGTAAGCGGGCTGTAAGAATTGTGAATTGATTTAAAGCCCTGAGAATTAGCCAAAGTTCTGCGTGGAACTGATTTTATTTGTTTGCCCTCCCCATTCAGAGTTTTGTCTTCCATTCAAAGTTATCTCCCCAGGTATACTTACAACCCAGGTGTACCAGCCACTTTCGGCTATTTGCAGCATACCACAGTCATGTGACCCCCCCCCCATTGTTCAGTGTTTTTTTGGGGGGAGGGCAAAATACCCTATAACAAACAGTTGGTTTGCTTTAACGGCCATGGTGCCTGCCATGCTTGGTTAACGACCACTGCAAAAACAAAAACAGTTGTAAAATCGAGTCAGAATCATGACTACCCACTCTGCGACCGTCATGACTTACGGGGAGACCCCATTGTGGTTGTCAGTGGAGGACTACCTACATCAAGTGTTAGTAATCCTGGAAAATGCTAATTTTATTTTCGACTCATTGTTAGGATAGTACCACTACACATACTGGGATTGGTATCAAGGAGTTGTATTTATCCTGTGGGACTTCTTAATGAAAGCCGTTCTCATCCTCTAGCTGTTACTAGTGAACATTTCAGAGATTCAAAGCCGCATCCGTGCGATATTCTTATTTTCCAGAGTTTGTTATTAATCCCAATGGGAAGTCTGAAGTTTGTATCCTTCATGAATATATGCAACGAGTGCTGAAAGTACGGCCTGTTTACAATTTCTTTGAATGTGGTAAGTCTTCTAATATGATTCATTCATCTAAGCGACGATTACCTAGAGAGCTGCAGTAGATCTAAAGATCTAAGGTTGAGCTATGTTTCAGGATCCAATCTGAGTCGATCGCCGGGACCAGAAGTTTAGTCTTCTGAGCTTTCAGACTCATGCTGAAGCTCATCCTCAAGGAACTTCTCTCTACCGGAATGTGTGCTTTGGGCTATTCTTTGTGTAGTATTTACCGTATTTTTCGGAGTATAAGACGCTCCGGTGTATAAGACGCACCTTAGTTTTGGGGAGGAAAATAAGAAAAAAAAATCTGCCTCTGTCTACCAGCATCCATTGGTATTCATCTGGCTAGTGTCCTGTCAGTGTGTGAGAGAGTTGAGGGCTGTTTGGAAACTGAAACAGTATTTACTGTCTGAGCAACAAGGAGACAGTTTGGAGCCTGGGGATGGCTTAGCTCTGCAGCTCTGAGTCTCTGCTGAACTTTAAACTAGTCTGCTGCTCAAAACTGAAACTAAAACTGTTCTCTTTTCTGCCTGTGTTAGCTTGTATTTGCAATCACGTTGGAAAACCTGCTTTTGGTATTGTATATTTGCTTCATGTGTTATATTATATATAAAGAGAAGTAATTGAATCCTGCTGAATCAGTTACTTGTGTGTGCTTTCTGGATGTGATTGCTGCTGCAAACTCTGACAAGTCCTTGCAGCAAGTAGCAAACAGCCAGGTCAGCTTCAGCACATTATTGCAGCCTGATTCAGCACGAGCAGCTGATTGGCGGGAGGATCGGCCTCCTGGAATACCCCCAATCAGCTGTTCCAGGCTGCGGGGATTGCCACAGACCATCGCTGCCTCCATGCCTCGTGTTTTTGGCTACATTCGGTGTATAAGATGCGCCCAAACTTTCACCCTCTTTTAGTGTGTGTGTGTGTGTGTGTGTGTGTGTCTTATACTCTGAAGAATATGGTATGTAGTGCCTGGTTGTATGTGGCCTTTTGTTTTTTGAGTGTTGATGGCCGGCTATTAAATCGTTGGCTGTTGTTTCCTAAGCATCTGATAAGCTGGTGGGAAATCCGCAATCCTGTTGACTGATTTCCCAGGCTTCAAAAATTTCCCTGGCTGTTTTTGTCCCTGCTCGGCCAACAATCTTAGTAGCAAATACTATGCATAGAATCGCCCAAAGTGCACATTCTGTTAGAGAGAAGTTCCCTGAGGATGAGCTCTAGCACGAGTCCAAAAGCTTGGAAGTCTAAACCTCTGGTACCGGTGACTGATCCAGATTGGATCCTGAAACATGATCCCGGAACACACATGTATATATTCGCCTTCATTCTTGAGCTATGTTTGTTTGGGTTTTTCTGGAAAACACTATAGAACCTCCCGTTCTTCTGAATATATTTACATTCAAGAATGTTAAGGCGATGCATAGCGGGGGTGGAATAAAGAAACGGTAACATGTTATGGTTCAATATAAAGGAAACATTCATGGCTTGTTCTTTAACTGAATAGCCTTTGTACATCGCCAAGTATGCTAAACATGAGCCTCTCGGTCTTGACAGGGTGAGATATGACTTCAAATATTTTGATTTTTCTCTCCTCTCTTTAAAGAGAACCCAAGTGAGCCTTTTGGAGCATCAGTTATTATTGATGGAGTGACGTACGGAGCAGGGACTGCCAGTAGCAAAAAACTTGCCAAGAATAAAGCTGGTAAGTAAAGCTATCTAGATCAGAGCTCCCCTGTTCTGACCTAGGTTTCCTGATCAAATAATACAGCACAAATGGCATCCCAAAAACCTCTTTTATTTTAACGGCTGGTAATTATTTTCATTCCCAGCCGTAATAAGTCCCAAACAATGATAACAAGTCCGACAACAGTCTTTCGGGGAAAGGCAGATAAGCACACGAACCTTGATCTTCCTTGACAAGCTGCCAAAGACCAATTAGCAAGAAACTTGGCAAGGCCAAACAGAAAACACAGAGTCCGAGCTAGAATGACACGACTTGAACGAAGTTGCTTCCTGCGACGAGCCCTCCCTTGTACTCCACTTATATAGCCTATGGGAGGGGCCAATTATCTCCAAGCCTTACTCCCGAGTAGTCCTCCTCCTCTGTAACTCTTCTTTTCTTTCTGGCAGCTCTGCGCATGCGCGCATTGAGAACAGGCTCCCCCTGTTACTCTGCCTCTGGCACCGAGCCTTCTCCAGGCCTGGCCCATGTTCCTCCCCAGCCTCCTCGCTGTCTGACTCTGCCGCCAGCTCCGCAAGCCACTGCCGGACCACAACATCCCCAACGTTTCTGGCTTTGTAGACTGGCTGTGGGAGGGAGAGGATGCTCACAGGTTGGGGACCTCTGATCTAGATCTATGGATGATGAGTGGAGTCAAGTAAATTAGCATTTTCAGAAAATGGGTGCATCAGTTCTGATTCTACATGCAATTGGTGCTCTCATCAGTGTGTGCTGGGCTAGCATAGAGAGAAATTAAACACACCCGTGATGTGTGAAATTGACACACAGTGATTGAAATGCAGTGCAGGTAGTCCTCAACGTACAACAGTTCATTTAGTGGCTGTTCAAAGTTACAATCGCACTGAAAAAATTGACTTATAGCTGTTTTCCCCACTTAGCGACTGCTGCAGCATCCCCATGGTCACGTGATCCTCTTTTGCGACTTTCTGACAAGCAAGCTCAATAGCGAAGCCAGATTCACTTAACAGCCGTGTTACTAACTTCACAGCTGCAATGTTTCACTTAACAACGGTGGAAAGAAAGGACATAAAATGGAGCAAAATTTGCTTAAGAACACTCATTTAGCAACAGAAATGTTGGGCTCAACGGTGGCCATAACTCGAGGAGTGCCTCTACCACTTTCTCTAAAGGGCTGAATTCTGTTCTTTTTTTTTTTTTTTACTTGTTCCATTCAAGATTGTGATTTCAGATGAAAAAACCCAACTACAGCTTGCTGTTTAAATCTCTGCGGTTTAAGGGATTCAAGTAATACTGCAATTTGCAGCAAGACAGTGTGGCACTTAAGCAATTCCATTCTGGGATTCGCAGTCCGTCTGAATAGCAACTAAAGGAAGGATTGCTCTGCCATTAGTGTGCGTAGAATTGGCAGAAGAGCTGAGAGAATTTAGCACAGATATATCTGGGATTTAGTTTCCACAGGCTTTCCTCTCAGAAGATGTTTCTGCAGCTTCACCACCCAGAGCGGGTGAGAGAGAAGGGCTGTTACAAAATACAAATAATAAATAAACTACTCAACTTGGAAACCTTTTTGCCATACTAAAAACGAAGGAAAATGGGGCTGAAAGGCGAAAGCAGAGCAATATGCTCCGTCCCATAATTGGGTAAAACCAGATTGTCCTGAGAAAAACCAAATCTTTCCCCTGGTATAGCTGACAAAGTGAGGCGAGCCCGTGGTTTAGAGAGTAATACATCTAATATGCAAGTAGCCCGGGTTCGAATCCCAGAAGGGTGTGGCTAGCTGATGAGAGCTAAATAGCTTGAAATAGATCTATACTACTCTCCCTTTATTTCTTTGTCAGTAAAGCATAAATTCAACAAAGGAAAATATTGTTCGATGCATGTTGGCATTCTTGACAAAATGCACACACGTGATTTTCATTCCAAATCTTTTTTTTTTCCAGCCCGAGCTACTTTGGAAATCCTCATCCCTGATTTTGTGAAGCAGACCTCTGAGGAGAAGCCCAAAGATAGTGAGGAATTAGAGGTATGTTCACAGCTGAGTCTTTGCATGTTAAATTCCTTTAAGCCAGAGGTTGGCAACCCGTGGCTCTGGAGCCGCATGTGGCTCTTTCATCCCACTGCTGTGGCTCCCTGCCGCTGGTTGGTAAAAGGAAAAAGGACGATGCGTTAGGAGGAGACTATGGTGGGGGAACCGGACTTCCGGTCGGCAGAGGAAAAAGGATGACATGCTAGGAAGAGACTCTATGGTGGGGAACCGGACTTCCGGTCGGCTCCAGAATTGAACAGGGGGCTTCCGGTTAGGACCTTTGTGGCTCTGAGTATTTAAGGTTGCCGACCCCTGCTTTAAGCCTTCAGCTTCTTTGCGTAGATTAATAACCACCGTTGTAAATGATATTATTTGTCCTTTGACTCCTTCTGTCAGTGGAAGGAGTTAACTAGAGAGGGCAGCTTTATTATAAGTCACAGACCCTGGTTTAATAAGCTAAGTTATAGATGACCTTAGTGTCTCTTCAAGAACACCTTTTTTCCTTCTTGCTTTTCAGCATGTTATTGAAATACTTGGAAATGGTGAACATATAGGCTAAAACAGAATTTTGGACCCTGTTCAGACAGTGGCTTCCTCTAACCCCGATGCAAAATATAACCCTTCTGAGCTTGTACAGGTAGTCCTCGAGTTATGACCACAAATGAGCCCAAAATTTATGTTGCTGTGTGAAACGTTTAAGATCGTTCCCAATCCCAGCACCTATCAAAATAATAATAGCATAGCATAGTATAGCATAGAATGAATGGAATGGAATGGAATAATGGGATAGGGATATGAATTAGAGTAGAGTAGGAGGAAGGAAGAAAGGAAGAAAGAATAGAATAGATTAGATTAGAACGCCATCACTCTGCTAAACAAATAATTCCCTCACCACTGTCAAACTATTCACTAAGGCTGCATTACTATTACTATTAGTCTTCTCATCGTTCCTATCACCCATCTCCTCCCACTTATGACTGTAACTTTGTTGCTTGCATCCTTACGATTTATATTAATATTGATTGTTTCCTGATTGCTTATTTGTACCCTATGACAATCATTGTGTTGTACCTCATGATTGTGGACAAATGTATCTTTTCTTTTATGTACACTGAGAGCATATACACCAAAGACAAAATTCCTTGTTTGTCCAATCACACTTGGCCAATAAAGAATTCTAATCTAATCTAATAGAATAGAATTCTCTATTGGCCAAGTGTGATTGGACACACAAGGAATTTGTCTTTGGTGCTTATGCTCTCAGTGTACATAAAAGAGAAGATACGTTTGTCAAGAATCATAAGGTACAACACTTAATGATAGTCATATGGTACAAATAAGCAATCAAATCATACTGGGGAACAATCAATATAAATTGTAAGGATACAAGCAACAAAGTTACAGTCATGCAGTCATAAGTGGGAGGAGATGGGTGATGTGAACGTTGAGATGATTAATAGTAATGCAGACTTAGTAAATATTTTGACAGTGTTGAGGGAATTATTTGTTTAGCAGAGTGATGGCGTTCGGGGGAAAACTGTCCTTGTGTCTAGTTCTTCTGGTGTGCAGTGCCCTATAGCGTCGTTTTGAGGGTAGGAGTTGAAACAGTTTATGTCCAGGATGCGAGGGGTCTGTAAATATTTTCACTGTCCTCTTTTTGACTCATGCAGTATACAGGTCCTCAATGGGAGGCAGGTAGGTAGCAATTGTTTTTTCTGCAGTTCTGATTATCCTCTGAAGTATGTCTGTCTTGTTGGGTTGCAGAACCAAACCAGACAGTTATAGAGGTGCAGGTGACAGACTCAATGATTCCTCTGTAGAACTGTATCAGCAGCTCCTTGGGCAGTTTGAGCTTTCTGAGTTGGCGCAGAAAGAACATTCTTTCAAAATCAATGCGAAGGCAAAGAGCTCCTTTGTTCTGCTGTTTATTTTGTTCTCTTAAATCTTTCCTTGTTAGTTTATCTCATGAATACTACAACCACAGAACGACTAGAGCCCTCCCCACAAAAGCTTAAAAAGTCCTTTCTACCGTTAAGTGACCGTTTCCCGATTTTGTTGTAGTATTTTAACCATATCAGTATCAAGGATTCGCGGGTATATGAACTGACCAGTAAAGCTGGACTCCTGTCTCCATATCAAATCCTTCATGAGTGCCTTAAAAGGTGAGTTTTGCATGGCTTACATAATTTATCCTTTTCGTTCTTTTTGTGGAATAGCCTCATCTGTTCTTTTTTTCCTTTTTTTTCCTGCTTTAACTGAATGTTATTTTATGTTGGCATCCAGATTTGATGCAAACATTTTTTAAAAAAAAAATTGAGATTTTTAATCAATAAACCCAGACTTTCTAAACGTTGAGAGTTTCTAGTCTAGTCTAAAACCCTAACAGTATTTAATTTGTCCTTCAGAAATCATGGCATGGGTGATACATCTATAAAATTTGAAGTGATTCCTGGCAAAAATCAGAAGAGCGAATATGTTATGACCTGTGGGAAGCATACTGTGCGGGGGTGGTGTAAGTATAACAGTTACTAAGAAAATTTATGGAAAATCTGTTCATTAGATTTACTGTATTTTTTCGGAGTATAAGACGCACCTTAATTTTTGGGGAGGAAAATAGGGGGGGGGGAAATCTGCCTACCAGGTATTCATCTGGCTAGCATCCTTAGTCTGGTCAGCTTCAGCATATTTTATCCCCTGGTTAGGACTTAAAAAAACCTTCTTCAGAGAGAGTAACAATGAAAGAGCCTGCAAGCCAGTAAGAGCTGGGAAGATAGTTAGCACCTGGTTAGGGCTAGAAAAAAACTTATTCGGAGCAAGTAGAGCAATGGAAAAAAACCCTGCAAAGACTTAGGGCTGGAAAAACATTCTTTGGAGAGAGTAACAATGAAAAAGCCTGCAAGGTAAGAGCTGGGAAGATCTGTTAGCACCTAGTTAGGGCTGGAAAAAAAAGCTACATTCGAAGTATAAGACGCACCCAAATTTTCAGCCACTTTTAGGGAGGAAAAAGGTGCGTCTTATACTCCGAAAAATACGGTATATGTCACTTTCCATCTGAGAACACAAGTGTTCTTGGTGGTGTTTGTTTTCTTGTTCAACCAATCAGAATTTCCTATATACTGATCTCTTAATCACAAGACGCTATCATTTTAGTTGTGGTTTTCAATCAAAAACAGAAGTATTTATATTTGAATATATCTGTATCAATGCTGGAACTGCAATTTTTTGTAATATTTTGAATATAAGTTTGCAATGACAAGAACAACATTTTGGCTACATAAAATAAATGCTTTCCTCATAATTGTTAAGGACCGAAGTTGATAATTTAATTGGTAGCCATTCCCTTAAAAATTACCAATTTTATATATAACGTACAAAACATTCTGCATCGTAAAACCATCTTCTTTAAAAGTATGATTCCTCAAGGCAGTAGCTTTTCCTCTAACTTCTGTGTCCAGTTCCTAAAAGTTTACTGTATGAATGTGATGTTTAAACTTGCCTTGATTTTTGCAGGTAAGAACAAAAGAGTTGGAAAACAACTGGCTTCCCAGAAAATCCTTCAGCTGCTTCACCCACATGTGAAAAACTGGGGTTCTTTATTGCGCATGTACGGCAGAGAAAGCAGTAAGATGGTTAAGCAGGTAAAGCATTTTATGTTCTGCCCGGCCTCTGGACTAAATGAGATTCTATTGAAAGATGAAAAATGATCTCTTGTCCGGGATTAGTTGCTTAGACTGAATTCAGAGGCTTTTTTAAAAGTAGGGTTTAAAAGGACTGTATTAAAATCCTTTAATTTCCTTTAATTTTGATGCCTTTGGGTAGGAAACATCTGACAAAAGCGTGATAGAACTTCAGCAGTATGCCAAAAAGAATAAGCCCAACCTGCACATTCTGAACAAGTTACAAGAGGAAATGAGAAAATTAGCACAAGAAAGGGTGAGTATCATCTTGGTAAGCTCCCTGGCTGCTTTGACCATACAAAACAGGTTTATGGTTCTCCTGATTCTTAAACATGAAGGTATTGAGAAAGTCCTTAAGTAAAGCTTTTCTGATTAGATTTTTTTTTTTTTGGTTATTTTCTAGAATGTATTACTAGGACTGCTAAGAATTTCATAGTGTTTATTGTTTTCACAAAGTATGATAACCAGGCTGGTCTTTATCCTTATATGAAACTATAACCATAGGAATATAGCAGGGGTCCTCAAACTACGGCCCGCAGGTCGGATACAGCCCGCCGAAGCCATTAATCTGGCCCGCGCAGGACCACAAGGCTGCCCCTCCCACATCACCCCACCTACCTGCCAGCCTCCGCGCATCCCATTTTTGGCTGGCAGAGTGGTACTGGAGGCTGGGGAGGCCAAAAATGGGACGCACGGAGGCCTCGGGAGGTAAAAAAATGAACCTGTTTTTGGCCTCCAGAGAGAGAGGGAGGGAGAGGGGGAGGGAAAGACACACATACACACCCAGGAGCATAAAAAGTTTAATTTGTGTGTATTGTTTGGCCTGCTAAATTGGCCATGCCCACCCTTGCAGCAACCGGTTCGGCGAACCAGATGAAAATTAACATCCGGTTCGCCCGAACCGGCTGAATCCCATCCCTGCTTGACTCTCTCTTCTTTGTGGCAGCCCCTCAGATATTGGAATACTGCTATCATGCCGCCCCTAGTCCTTCTTTTCATCAGACTAGTATAGATTAATAAATAGATTAATGGGTACCACTTCAGTGGGTAACTTCACAGGTACGCGAAAGGAGTCCCCTACTGGGCACCCCCTAATCAACGGTGATGTCACCAGCAAATCCTTTCGCCACAGAAGCACTTTGATGCTTCCAACAAGGAAGTGTTAACTAGGATAACCTGGAACAAGATCAGATATTAATGAGTGTTTTGTTCAGGGAACGTTTGAACGTTGTTGGCATCCAGCCAGGATGAAGGATGTATATAATTATGGCTGGTTCTTTTTTTTTTTTAATATTTCTAGGAGGAAACCCGAAAGAAACCCAAGATGACAATTGTAGAGTCTGCTCAGCCTGGCAGTGAGCCTCTCTGTACTGTGGATGTGTAATGAGAAAGATTTAGAAATTGGAGCAATAAAACAAGTGGCGAAAGTTAGGAATGGTTTTTTTTTTCATTTTTTTTTTTACTTTGTCAACAGTTTTGAAGGAGAAATTGGTTTGCCTCGGGGAAACAACCTAACCGTCAAAGCTGCTTCAAACGTGCGTTGTGTGTTTGCAATCAGGGTGATAATGCTAAGTTTTGTGTGTACTTCCCAAGATGTTGTTATTCAAGAGGGCAAAAATCTACCTGGCCATACGTTTATAGAGAAGAAGAAGCAGGGTTATTCGCCTGGGCAAACTCACACCCCATCCTTTCAAAAAAAAAAAAAAAGGAGTGTTGCCTTTGATAGAGATGCTTAAGGATTAAATGCAGTTCATTTAAAGAGCGGAACGAATATGTAACCCAGGAGCATAGCTCGTCCTGCTTTTAGGAACAATACATGCACTTGTTTTCTGAAAGGATTTCTTGTATTTCTGCACAAAAAGAATTAAGCACTGATCGCACCCTTTTGACAGCTGCATTGAAGGAAAGACACAAAAAATGTGTGTCACTTTATGCCCTGCTGTGGTTAGGCCAGTAGGATTGCTTCTAAGAGAACTTTCGCAACTTAGGATTTTTAGCATGGATACAGTGATTATCAGAGATTGCATACAGCTCTGAGGTTTCTATGCTTTGAATTGTTCCATTTAAAACAAAGACGAACATAAGTCCCTCTGGGCGTTGGGCGGCATAGGAATTCCAATAAACTAACAAGGAAGCTGAGATTGTAAGGTACATTTCAGTTTTTCTTAGATGTAAACAACGAAACTTCGGCATAAAGGTGAGCCAAGCTCTGCAACTTTTCTTCAGGCTAGTAGGGCTCAGAACCGTGTTTTCTTACAGTTTACCAGATTAAACTGGTACCGTGAATGTAGCAGCAGTGTTCAGTAAGATTGCATATTTTATCATGTCAGTTAAAATTTATCCCCCCCCCCCCGGAAAATCACTGGATTCCTTTCAAATTGAGGATTTGTTTGTTTTTTTAAAATGTGACTGGCTTTTTTGTTTTTATTGTCTGTTTAGTACTTGCAAATCTGGCTTTGGGAACTATTTGAATGTAAAGTAAAATACATCAGAGATGTACCTCTAAAAAGACCCAAGTAAATTCTGTTGTTGAAGTAAAGAATATGAAGATGTGAACCCTGTTGGTTCATGGTTATAGAAGGTTTGAGAAGCAAAACCTACTGTGAAATAAATCCATACCATTTGATGATTCCCCCCCCCCCCCAATAAATGTCTGGAGATTCTCAATCATCCAGGTCATGCTTTTGTCCAAAATGTGCTTTCGTCCAAAATGTGCTGGAGGGATGGAAGGACTCTCAGAGGTGCAAGAAAATATAAATCCATCCATTCTCGCAACATTTTCAGTCAGAACTGAAGAAGCTTCTTGGGTGAGAAGCGAAACATCTTCAAGGAAAAACAAAGCCCAGTGGCCTTTTGAAAAAGCACCTTTGGGACATTTCCCCCCGCCAGTTAAGACTCTCCCCAAAAAACTAAAAGGAAGGATTGGTGATCCAATATCCCGTCGCCAATCTTGCATAAGCAATGGATACCTGGTTTCACGACCCCTTGATGGTTCCTTAAAGCAAGCAATGCTAGCAACCTTTTCATGCTCATGAACAACACGACTTGCATCCAAGGGGCTGCTAATCTGAAATGCAGAAAAGCGCCATGATCTCAAATATAAATATATATTACTTAACCGTGTTCTGTATTTGCTCGCTCAGCTTCTTGTCTCTCGCAATGACCGTTTAGCACGTCCATGGCTGGTTGAACACAGTGATACTTGAAACAGGATCCAATCTGGGTCGGTCACCAAGACCAGAGATTTTTGTCTCTCGAGCTTTCTGACTCATGCTGGAGCCCATCTTTCAATATTTGAAACCTCTGAAAAAACCGCTATTGTGTAATAGCGTTTATCTCTGCAGGAGGCAGATTGCTTCAGTTGGAAGCTTTATTCCAACAGAAATCTTGGTAGGAATAAATTTAAAAAATCCAATTGCGTAACTGTTAAAACACTCTTTGATATTTGCAGCTATTTAGGAGCCGAGGTGGCACAGTGGTTAAAAGCAGCTCTGCAACCCACTTCAGCTGATTGCTAGTTCAGCTGTTCAAATCTCACCAGGCTCAAGGTTGACTCAGCCTTCCATCCTTCTGAGGTCGGTAAAATGAGGACCCAGATTGTTGGGGGCAATAGGCTGAACTCTGTAAACCGCTTAGAGAGGGCTGGAAAGCACTATGAAGTCTAAGTGCTATTTCTATTTCTGGGGCCCTTGGATGACATTTTAATCCTGTAGAATTTTACCCCATTTATGTTCCCCCCGGGGTCACAAATTTGCCACAGAATGAAGCATGACATGACGTGTCTGATTTCTGTTCTTCAAACAGCCGATTTCTAAATTTTTATCCTAGTATTAAAAACACCACCGATCCAAGGGGAAGTTGGATATTTCTTTTCTACGTAAGATTTCTTACCGGGGTAGGGAAATTGCTTTCTTTCCCCAAACTTAGAATGTTTTTTTCACAGGTCCTCTTCAGAATATCAAGAGTTGCCTCTTTTCCAGAAGTGTTTTTGTTAATGTTGAGGGTATTTTTTTTTTGGCCTTACCTGTCAGAATTGGTAAAAGAGGTGACCACTGCCTTTAAAAACATATAGATGTGTCGTCATAAACCAAAGGCTAGTATAAGATCATTATGTATTACAGGGAATCCTCAACAACCACAATTGAGCCCCAAATTTCTGTTAAGTGAAACACTTGTCAGGTGAGCTTTAAACCCAGCTGCTGTGGCCTAGAGGTAGAGCTCTTGCCTCACAATCAGGTTGTGAGTTCGATCCTAGGTAGCAGCAGATGTAAGGGTCTCCTGCTTGGGCAGGGGGTTGGACTAGATGACCTGCAAGGTCCCTTCCGACTCTTAATCTATGAAGCCTCATTTTACGATCTTTCTCGCAGCAGTTGTTAAGCGAATCACTGCCGTTGATAAGTCAGTCGCACGGTTGCTAAGTGAATCTGGCTTCTCCATTGACTTGCTTGTGAGAAGGTCGTAAAAGATGATCACGTGACTTCGGGACACAGCAGCGGTCATAAGTATGAACCGGTTGCCAAGCGTCTGTGAACTTTGATCACAAGATCATGGAAAGGGAACACTGAAAAATGGTCATAAAGTCACCTTTTTCAGTGCCATTTTGAACGGTCACGAACCGAACCGTCGTAAGTGAAGGACTGCCTGTATTTTAACAAGTGCTGCAGTGTCTTCGGCAAGACGTTTCAACCGTGCGCAATAACAGCCGGGACAAACCCCCTTGTCGTCATTCCTGTGAAGTATTTCTCGTCCTTGCCGATGTTTTTACTATAGTTTGCAGGGTGTAAACAGTCTTACGATTTGCCCCAAAGCACAAGCTATCGTGAGCCACCATGACATCCATTCATTCCAGCTTTTGCATGAATCCCTGTGCAGTCTAATAAAGATATTCAGAACTTTCTCACAATCCTTGATTAACTTGTGGTTTTTCTAACCAAATCACTTCGTATTTCAGTTTTGGCAATGCCTAAAATTATAGTTGTTTCTCTTTCTTCCCTCTTCCCCCTTTTAACCCTCATTAAATCGGTGTATTTCTCTGGATGGGCCTGTTTTTCATTGCACCATCCTTCAAGAAAATAAAAGACTTTTTTGCCTTTTATTCTTTCCTTGAGAAATGTGGGAAACATGTTTAAATGGTCAGAATTGGTCAAATAATGGATGCAGAAAAATCAGATGCTATCCATTTATAGCGCCGATAAAATTTGAAGTCTGTTTACTCGGATTCTTCACTGCTGGGGAACAAATCTGTGTTCTAACATTGCTCATACTTACAGAAGTATTTCACTCTTGCTCTTTTTCCATCTTAAACTAACCTGTATTCTTGGTGGTGAAAATTGAAATTATTTCTGTCAGTGGGGGTGTTCCAAATTTTAAGCTGGCCTGTCACGTCAGTCCTTTGGAACCATTTGCAGTGATTAATTGCAGTATTGTATTTTGAAAATGAATGTGACCAACTCAATGTTAACCGGGTGCTGTATGAATTGTATAAGTTGAGTAATACAAGTGGTCGGTTGGTTCCCTTTATAAAGTCTTATTCTTTGAGCCTCTGTGTTACGACTTTGTGTTACTTGTGTGTTTTCCCCAAATATTAGTTTTCAGCAATAAAGTTCAACATTATATATTTTTTAAAAATCATCTGCTATTGCCAATCATAATTTGTCAGACTGTCAAGCCCATCCCAGTCTGATCCCTTAGGGAAGTAAAACCCTCGACTCCCATTTGGTTGAAGTGAATCAAATGTTTCACTAGTTGCAGCAAAGTCGGGTGGAATCTGAGTTTCCCACACATCAATACCAAACGATTTCCTTCAGTCCTGTCTTCATCCCCATGACCAGTCCAAATCCAGCCAATGGGATGCCGGCGGGATGTTTTCGGAACGCTGAGGTGTTTGGGCTAGTAATTTTCCACACTCAGGGCAGAAGGCCTTGAAGAAACCGGTTCCACGTTGATCTGCTTGTCTTCTGTGATCTCTCTCCCAAATTTCCATACACAAATGCATGCAGTTGTATTGCCCATTTGTGTCGTCCCCCCCCCCTTCACATCCCTTCCCCATGTCCTTTGCTGGCAGGACACCAAGTGAAGATTGTGGCTTTAAAAAAAATAACTTGTACCACCAAGAGAAGCAGTTTTGAATCATGCAGCCCAATTTTCTTCTATCTAGGAGGGTGACGTGATTGGCAGAGCAATTTTCCTTCCATCTGCGTTTCCTATGTGAGTGAAGAGAATTAAGTAAAAGTATATTTAGAAGTCTTTGGGGAAGGAGGGGAACCCTCTTAAAGCAGTGGTTCTTGTCTGCGGACACCTGGGAGACCACAATGTTGTCCCAGGGAGTCTTGCGAAGGCTCGAAAAATGTTATTTACATCTTAAGTCGGGTGTGTGTCTGTGGTCACAAAATGTATTTAAAGGGAAAGGTTCCCCCCTGCACATGCATGCTAGTTGTTTCCAGCTCTAGGGGGCGATGCTCATCTCTGTTTCAAAGCCGAAGAGCCAGCGCTGTCCGAAGACGTCTCCGTGGTAATGTGGCCGGCATGACTAAACGCCGAAGGTGCACGGAGTACTGTTGCCTTCCCACCAAAGTGGTCCCTATTTTTCTACTTGCATTTTTTACGTGCTTTCAAACTGCTAGGTTGGCAGAAGCTGGGACAAGGAACGGGAGCTCACCCCATTACGCGGCCCTAGGGATTCGAACCGCCGACTTTTCTGATCGACAAGCTCAGTGTCTTAGCCACTGAGCCGCCGCGTCCCTTGTATTTAAAGGGGGTCTAAAGCAGAGGTCTCCAACCTTGGCAACTATGAGGTGTGGACTTCAATTCCCAGAATTACTCAGCCAGCATGGCTGGCTGAGGAATTCTGGGATTTGAAGTCCACACCTCATAAAGTTGCCAAGGTTGGAGATCTCTGGTCTAAAGTGAAGAACCACTGCCTTAAAAGTGTTTCCTGTTTTCTATGCATTCTGGGGGTGCTGTCTTTTTGAGGTTCTTCAACCACATTAATTAAAACTAGGATTCAGCATTTAACGAAGTAGAATTTAGTACAGGCAGTTCTTGACTTGCAATCATTTGTCACACGGTCACTCCCTTTACAACCATATGATGTACATAATGGGCAGACTCCCATTATGGTTGTACATCAAGGATTTACCTGGATTGTGGCAAATACAACTTTGATCGTACGTTAGGGACAAAGAAAGTTACACAACACAAATGCACCCAATGGCTTTAATTCGTTTGGTACACAGGACTCCCATCCCATTTGCTTCATGATTTCAAAAATACGCCATTACAAAAAAAACAGTCTGAAATTGTATCTTTAGACCTTTGCTCCCAACAGTCCCCTTAAACTGTTGACATACTTCAACTTGGTACTTTTTCAGAATTTAAGCAGAAGCTTGGTGGGTAATGGAGGGGAAGGGGAAGCAGCAGATCTTTTAAAGATTGGGAAGTAAAACACAGGTCTTTTCTGTGCTGAGTGGGCCAAACGAATCGCTAACTGGGACATCCCATTGCTGTTCTCGGGAGGCAGTCTGTGGTGTCTGCCTCGAGAGAAGTTGGCTCTTGGGACTTCACACCTGGAATCTCCACTGATCCCACACCCGGAATCTCCGCCGATTTCACATCTGGAATCTCCGCCGATTTCACACCTGGAATCTCCGCCGATTTCACACCTGGAATCTCCGCTGATCCCACACCCGGAATCTCCGCCGATTCCATACCTGGAATCTCCGCCGATTTCACATCTGGAATCTCCGCCGATTTCACACCCGGAATCTCCGCCGATTCCATACCCGGAATCTCCGCCGATCCCATACCTGGAATCTCCGCTGATTTCACATCTGGAATCTCCGCCGATTTCACACCCGGAATCTCCGCCGATCCCATACCTGGAATCTCCGCCAATTTCACATCTGGAATCTCCGCCGATTTCACATCTGGAATCTCCGCCGATTTCACATCTGGAATCTCCGCCGATTTCACACCCGGAATCTCCGCCGATTCCATACCCGGAATCTCCGCCGATCCCATACCTGGAATCTCCGCTGATTTCACATCTGGAATCTCCGCCGATTTCACACCCGGAATCTCCGCCGATCCCATACCTGGAATCTCCGCTAATTTCACATCTGGAATCTCCGCCGATTTCACACCCGGAATCTCCGCCGATCCCACTCTCGGAATCTCCGCCAATCCCACACCTGGAATCTCTGCCGATTTCACACCCAGAATCTCTGCCGATTTCACATCTGGAATCTCCGCCGAGCCCGCAGGGGCATTACTTGCTTTGCTGTTTGGATACTCGATTCTTTCGAAGAAGAAAAGCATCTCGCAGTGCATGGTGTGGGGGAAAAGATCTACCACCGTTGCTTTGATAACCCGGAAGGGGCTGCCCTTCACGCGGTGAGAAGGTGCTCGGCAAAGGCTACGGGAGAGAGGAAACACAGTATGAATCTTCATCCTTTTATTCGATGACTTGAGGCTGCTTCTCTCCCTTGTGGGCCCCCACCCCCCCATCGCTGGGTGGACTGGCTTCAATTCTGCACATCTGGAGGAGCGGGTTAACGTGAATCAATAATTCGCCCATAGCAACCTTCATAGGCGAAGGAACAGCCCAAATTAGGCTTTCTGGGAAAAAAATTAATATTTGTAGATTCAACCTATATGGTCCTGAAAGCACGCTCTGCCTTTGGGCAGGTTTCCCTATTGCTGTGGGTAGTTGCCCTAGGGCAGGGGTGTCAAACTCAATTTGATTGAGGGCCGCATTGGGGTTGTGTTTGACCTCGTGGCGGCCAGGGGGACATGGCTGGGGTGGGGTTGGGTGGCCAGCCCTCTGCCAGCTAAAACTGAGCCCGGGGGACGGCACACGGCCTGCCCGGGCTGAGTTTTCAGCCGTGATGGCCTCCTGTAGCCCACTGACAGCGAAAACGGAGTTTGGGGCAACTGCGCACAGCCTCCCTGAGCTCCGTTTTTCCTGGCAGAGGGTTGCAGGAGGCCGCCAAGGCCGGAAAATCCTGGGAGGGCCACGTGCGGCCCTATTTCCATTTTCGTTGGCAGAGGCACCACGGGCCGGTCCATTGTTTCTAGGGCGGCCCCGTGGACCAGATCTAAGCACCCTGCGGGCCAAATCCAGCCTGCAGGCCTTAAGTTTGACACCCCTGCCCTAGGGCCTCCGGGGAACAAGGGCTGTTTTTGATATTGTATTGCCCTGTGGAAGGCATAGATCATAATCTGCCATGCTGGTCCAATGCAGGTTGGCAGATGTGATCGGTGTTAGTCTTGAGGTATCCAACCTGGCCTGTTCGCCTTGGAAGAGACCCTTCTGGACATATAGATGTTCGAAGACACAGCCCACAATTTCATTTAGCCACACAAGCCCCTTTGCCTCATCAAGGCCCCCGATCGTAAGGGGAGGGGGGCCTTGACAAGGTTGGAAACACGCAGAAGTGGCCTTCATCCTGCAGTGGATACACAACGGCTAAAATGACGAAACCATGATTTGTAGACTCACTCCACAAAGTTGTTCATAGCAGCTCGAGGGTTGCAGGAGACGTAAAGAAGCTTTTTCAAGTGCTCGGCTTTTCGGATGGCGAGGATGACTTTGGAATCTAGGAAATTGTAGAGTTGGATAAACATCAGGCTTTTAGCTGCCGCGACAACTCTGAAGATAAGGCAGTTTTTATCCCCCATCTGGAGAAAAGGCAGCATGCAAAGAAAACGATCCGAATAAGGGAACGCTAAACTCTCACCGTAAGAAAGAAAAGTAGGAAAGAGCAGACGGTAATTCTACAGATCTTTTTCACCAGAAAAATGAAGGCTTAACTTCATTCAGTGTTACCCTAATTCGCTTTGCAACACCTCTCTATTTCATCCCCAAAACTCAAAATTGGCATTTTTTTTCCCTCCCAAAAGAAATAAGGGGCAAATTAGAAGAGAGTTTACCGATCACAAAGAATAGAAAACTGGCAGAGTTGCTAAATAACCTACAAGCGAGACGGCAGTTGCTTCTCTTCTCACACACCCAAGCCCTTTTTGTCTTACCGCACCACGTTTTCCTGTACCATTGTGTAAATTCAAAGTTCTACTTAAATACGGCCATGGGGTTCCCCCCCCTCCCCACTTACGTAAACCTGCTCGTGGGGGATCCACAATGGTAACTGTGTTGTGTAGCGCTAACGTGTTCACGAGGTGAGGAACAAGCTCTTCAGCTTTTCCACAGTGGAATTCAACATTCATCAACCCTGAAAGAGGAAGGAAAAAGGAACACGTTAATGTCTTAACGTGAGAAATATCGTAATACCCACGCCAATCTGCAGTTGGATATCTACAGAGTTTGTGTGCTGCAATGGTTCCCAACCTTTTTCTTCACCACAGACCCCTTTAAATACCTTTTGTGGCCGTGGAGCATAGCCACAGACCCCCAAGTCTCAAGATTTAAATAACATTTTTTCCCAAGCCTTCGCGAAGTCCCCCGTGATCCCGCGGACCACAGGTTGAAAATCCCTGGTGCATTGCATATAAAGAACAGAATGCCATTTTGTTCTGCCAGAAATCTTTGGATTGAAAAATCAGGCTTGTCAGATGCTACATCTTTTCTATCCTGCTCTACGGAGTGCAGAGTTGGTCTTGGACAGAAAGCCACTTGAAGAGACTAGAAGCATTTGAAATGTGGATTTACAGGCGGCTGTTACGTATAAGTTGGGTTGACAAAATCAGAAATGAGGTGGTGACCAGCCGCCTGGGAAAGCCAAGGGAAATCATCAAAACTATAAAAAAAAGCGAAAGTTAGAATGTTTTGGACCTGTGATGCGACAGCCAGAAAAATACGGCATACTTCACGTAATCTTCCAAGGAAAGATTGAAGGCAAACGAGGTCCAGGCAGAAGAAGAACATCATGGCTTCAAAATCTAAGGGATCGGTTTGGACAAAACTCAGCAGCACTTTTTGTGCGGCTGTTGATAAAAATTGGATCCGCCAACGTCCGATGACGGATATGGCACAAGAAGAAGAAGAAATCTTTGGAGTTGATGAAGGTGAGCAAGAGGTTTTCGACATTTATTATATTTTACCATTCAGCTGAGCGTTTGCTTTGGCATCTTCAACCGCTTCTTGGCAGAGTTCGACTCCGATAACTTTCTTCACTTTCTGCACGATAAAAAAAAAGCGATAACCAGTTAACGCTATGAGCATAACGAGGGCAAAAAAAAAAAAGTTAGCAGAATCGGGTGCGGCTCACTTCACAACCATGTGGCTTAGCAATGGCAGTTCCAGTCCTGATCGTGGTCGTAAGTCTAGGCCAGGGGTCGGCAACCTTAAACAAAGGTCCTAACCGGAAACACACACACACCGGTTCAATTCTGGAGCCGACCGGAAGTCCGGTTCCACCTTAGAGTCTCCTCCTAGCACGGCATCCTTTTTCCTCTGCAGACAGGCAACAGGGAGCCGCAGCAGAGGGATGAAAGAGCCACATGCGGCTCCAGAGCTGCGGGTTGCCGACCCCTGGTCTAGGCCTACATACTAAGGGGGGGAGGGGCTGTGATGTCCCTGCTCCCCTTTCCCCGTGGAAATAGGAAGCCAACCTGTTCCTTCACCTGTGCAAGAGATATGCCAATTGATCCAGTCCCACAGCAAACATCCAGCACTGTGGTTTCCTGGTTGATGTCAGCCCAATCCTGAATGGTTGAATACAGAACTTCGGCTGCCTTCGTGTTCACCTGTGAAGGCCAACATTATTCCTGCTATTAAGTCATCTAACAAGCAGGTGAGAAATCACTGGCAAAAAATATCAGCGGGTTGAAGTCAGTTTGACTTGCCGGAATATCGAATTAAGAGTTGCAGTGGAAAACTTTTTTTTTCCAAAGTTTTTTATTTCATTTCACATATTTACATTCACAAATATACCATTTCATTTTCAATTTTCAAATACTATACTTATTTTCTATTTATTCAGACAATTATTAATTTTATACAGTCGAGGCTGCTTTTCTGCCATCCCTTAACCCCCTCTTTATTTCCCACAACCCTTCTCCCCCTCTACCTTTCTTACTTTCCTCTAACTCCCTTCCATCCTTTCCTACTTCCCTCTCCTCTCCTCCTCCCTCCTCTTACTTTCTCTCCTGTCCTTCTTTTCCCCCTCCTTACCCTCTCCTCTCTCTTTCTTCTTTCCTCCTCCCCCTCCTCCTTCTCTCCTGTTCTATTGTTGTGTTCTTTTATTCTAGTACTGTCAGGCAGTGATTTTATATTGCCTGTTACATGTATATGCAGGGAGATGCATCCCTATCAAATATAATGGTTTATTCCTGAGCACGTGATTAATATGTTCCTAGTACGCATGTGTACATTCCTTTCTTTGTTCCCTCCTTTTCTCTTCAGCTTCTGTAAGAAGCAAGACCTGTTTTATAGCCAAGATGTGATTTATTGTTTTTTGTACTGAAATAAATATTTTATACTTTAGCATTTAAACTGCGGTTTCCTTTTATAATGTCAGAGTTTCAGGAAAAGATCTATTTCGGCTCTGATGAGAGTAATTCTTATCTAACAAGTACAGTTTATCTCGGGATGGCATTCCAGCAGTCTCGATTCATTGTTTATTTAAAATCCCTTCTCTATTTCTTCACATTTTTCACATATTCCATTCTTAATGTATATTTGTCTAATATCACTTTTCTATAATCCCCTTCCCCTCTTCCATTTCATAGTGTGTCATCTGGGTTTCTCTTTCACTTTCTCTCCTTCACTCATATTTTTTTTCCTAACCATTCATAAAATCTTTCAGTGGAAAACTTAATACAGCTTTGCATATTGAAAAGCGTAAAAGCCGCATTTGGACCGTACGGAGAAACAAGGAAACAACAGGACTTTTACAAGAAAGTCACAATTTCTTTTTATCTCCGCCACCCACCAACACTTAGGTATAAAATGATAGCACTCGGATTTATTTTACTTACATCATTTAATAGCTAGCAAGAAGAATGGAGGGCCCTTAAAAAGCAGATTGCTGTATGCAGATCAATGTATGTAATGTAAGAATTTCAATTCTTCCTTTAAGAGACGCTTATCGGCTTCTTTAATTTTACCCTTTATTTATTTATTTATTTATTTATTTGGTTTTTCTTATATGCCGCCCAACTCCCGAGGGACTCAGGGCGGCTTACAACACAGATTTTAATACTTTCAGGTTTTAATACTTTCAGGTTTTAATACTCTGGGAGGTTTACAGTTAACCCTGACACAAATTCTTGTCCTTGATTTTTTGGGAGGGGGGCTAGGAAAATGGGCAGCTCCTCCCTTTTCCTAAAAATTCACTTTAAAAAAAAACATCCAATAATCCCAATTGCAAAACCAGGCTCAAGGAAAACATCGTGAAAAATCACCTGGAAAAAAGCATGGGGCGAAATCCGGAATTTTAATCCCAGAAGATGTTCCTGTATGTACTTGTCACCAGCGATGTTGTTCAAAATTAAATCTTCCCGATTCGGTGATTTTCTGGAAAGGGAAGAAGCAGGAAAAAGGAGTTTTCATATTCAACTATTAAAATTACGGATAAAACACATTAGGGCCAAAAAAATGGGTTCTAAGCTGATGCTTGAACTTATTAATGCAATGATTCTTCAGCTGCAATATTATAACAGCACAATTAAGTAATCTCAAATAATGTTCACATATTAATGAAATGGAAGAGCTTAAAATGTTCCCATTTTATTGGGCGATGGATGGCTATTTAGCAAGGCTCCCAAAGGACTAATAGACAAACCAGAAGGGAAAAAAACCCACTAGTTAATATTTCATTCCAATCTATTTCCAGCCCCTCCTGACTGTATTGCCAGTAACTAATTACTGTGACAGTAAAGTAAATAAAAATTATTCTTGGATCTGGGAGAAAACAGGTTAAAACAGACTAAGGTTGCCCTTAGTCTACAGTATTTTTAATGAACCTTGACATTTTTCACTAAATGCTTAGCATTTTGAAAATTCAGCTGTATTTTATAGCAGTTTAGTTTCTCCCTTATAGGGAGTGATGGCATCCCATGTCCGATAACCCTGAAAAATATCTTTTGTCGTTACCTCTGGCCTTCTTCCACAAAATATAAAGACGTTATTCCGCTGCCTTTCCCAGGACCTTCTGTGAAGTACGTAGCCATAGAGGTTTGCAATGTAGCACATTCTTCTTTGCTTAATTTCTACAGATTCAAAAAAAAACAAAACCTGAAAGATTCTTAGATGTCTTAAACAGCGCAGCAGGCTTCAAAGAAAATTAAGAAAAAAATGAAGATAACATCTGAAGCAGAGCTGACGTTTCTCTGAGGAAACCATGCGTTAAATCCAAGAACAATTAGCAGTTTCCCGAGACATCAAAAAAGCTGCCAAAAGACTGTTTTATTATAGAAAATGAATTTTTATCATACCTGTGGGTTAAAATAGGCAATTGCCATGACGTGGCCATTCGAGCTAGTACGAACTGTTAGCTGTTTCCAGTGTCCTTCGTAGGTTTCTGGGCTATAAACGCTATAAGAGGTTGACCTGTAATTTACAAATCCTTAAATTACTAAATCAGGACATTGTAAGTGCAACTGTTGATAGGGAGCTTCCCGGCCTTCCGTGTAAGAAGAGAATTTTTGTAGTTCAGAGTGGAACTGTGGGGTCCTTGGTGCTCTCTGAGCTTGGTTGTTTTCTTGCAGACGTTTCATAACCCTATTAGGTAACATCTTCAGTGCTGTGCAGGGCAAGCCACTGTATATAAACTTGAGAGCAAGCCATTGTATATAAGGAGAGCAAACTCCACTTTCTTGCACTGCTGATGTTACCTAGCTGGGTAATGAAATGCACTGATGATGTTACCTAGCTGGGTAATGAAACAACGCACCAAAGACTCCATGGCTGTATAAACGTGTATTTTTTTTTAAAAAAATTGTTAAATCTGGAAAGAGGAGAAATGAGACATTGGCTGGTGGAAGACCTTAATAAAAAATGATTGATTTGAGAAATGAAGAGAGTTTGGGGACATGATCACATGGCACACAAATATTCTAAAGTGGAGTCCAATCCCACTTCGATCTCTTTGGAAAATAGCTTGTCCCCCTCCTCTCTGTGGCAACCCCTCAAATATTGGAAGACTGCTATTATGTCTGCCCTGGTCCTTCTCTTCACTAGACTAGCCATGCCCAGTTCCTGCAACCGTCCATTGTGTGTTTTAGCCTCCAGTCCCCTCATCATGTTTGTTGCTCTTCTCTGCATTCTAGAGTCTCAACATCCTTTTTACCTCGTGGAGACCAAAACTGAATGCAGTATTCCAAGTGTGGCCTTACCAAGGCATTATAAAGTGGTATTAATACTTCACTTGATTCTATCCCTCTGTTTATGCAGCCTAGAACTGTGTTGGCTTTTTTGGCAGCTGCAGCACACTGCTGGCTCATATTTAAATGGTTGTCCACTAGGACTCCAAGATTCCTCTCAGTTACTGCTAGTAAACCTGGTTTCACTTTTGGTTTTTCTTGCCTAAGTGTAAGACTTTACTTTTTCTCTACATTGAATTTCATTTTTAGACAATGTATACAAACTACATTTGTCTATCGTGCAAGAGCCAAAGTTGGAGAAACAGAAAGCAGAAAAACCGCAGGTAGAACAAACATTCTGAAAACTGATGAACAGCAGATGGCTCACCGTATGTAGTCCTGGAAAGCCCTGGCCACTTTTTTGGCCTCCGTGGGAACGTGGATAGTCTCAAAGGGTTCCACAACAGCGCAGGAACCCCCCTTGTATTTGCCCAGCCGGAAGCCGACCGTTTTGTCCTCTTGATTTGGGCCTAAGCCAATCAAAAATTCACATTTGTTGCGGTACTCGGTCTAAATGCAAAGCAAGGCAACATTCAGAACAGACCCATCAGGGACGAACGTTGCCAGGAGCAACAATCACAACCGCTGTGAGAATACAGGCTGCCCTTGGACTTAACAACTGTCAATTGAGCCTGGAATTACGGTCGTTAAGTCATGCCGGGTCGTCATTTCACGACTGACCCAATGTTACCATCTTTTATATGGCGGTCATCAAGGGAATCGCCCTGGCTGTGAGGGGATTTAGTGAGAGACTAAATTGAAACCAGCTTGGCAGAGGTGGGCTTCACATAATTTACATACTGGTTCGCCCAGCGCGCATGCGCTCAGCTTAGAAAACGTGGCTAAATAGGATGACATAGCACCAGGCGGGCCCACCCAGTCGCTACTACGGGTTCGCCTGAACTGGTAGGAACTGGCTGAATCCCACCTCTAATGTTTGGAGAGCAAACCACTGCCAAAATCTAAAACCTGAGGTAAAAGTAAGTATTTTCTATTATTTCAGGAGGGAGGTTTTTAGAAATGCATACCCCGGTATATATGATGCACGTAATTCATGCATAAACCACCACCCAACCTTTTTGTCATGTTTTCCTATGTACAGGTAGTCCTTGACTTACGACCACGATGGAGCCCAAGATTTCTGTCGCTAACAGACATTTGTGAAGTGAACTTTGCCCCGTTTTACGACTTTCCTCACCACAGTTGTTAAGTGAATCACTTAAGTAGTTGTTAAGTTATGTTTACACGGTTGTTGAGGGAATCTGGCTTCCCTCGTGGGCTTTACTTGTCAGAAGGTCGCAAAAGGGGATCCCAGCACCCCAAGACTCTGCAACGGACATAAATATGAATTTATGAATTTTGTTCACGTGTCCATGGGGATGCTGCAACGGACATGTGAAAAACGGGTATAATTCACCTTTTTCAGTGCTGTGGTAACTTCGAGGGGGTCACTAAATGAATGGTTGTAACTCGAGGATTACCCGCACATTGGTCACTAAGCGACCGGCCCTACATTAAGGACTACCTGTATCCATTCAACCAGGGGTGGGCTTCCCATTTTGTCGCTACTAGTTCGCCACGCATGCCCGGTTGCTTCATGGGCACGCGCCCACTTGACGCATGTGCCTGGCCTTCCGTGCATGCGCTTTTTGTGCGTGTGCCTTCCGCGCATGCACCCGGCCTCAAAAACGTCTCTACATAGGACGTCATAGAGCCGGGGTGGGCGGGCCCACTCACAATTTCCGCTACCGGTTCGGGTGAACCGGTCCGAACCGGCTGAATACCACTGCATTCAACCCTTTAAGCGTCTTAGCAGCTACTCAGTGCGAAGACCAAGGATGAGTAGCTACATCCTGCGTTTTACTTCCTCTCAAAACTTTGATGAAACGGGTATCGCACAAAACTCCCGGTATGCATGACCTGTAATGGGGATGGCTTCACTCCCTCCAAGGAGCAACAAAGCCCATCGTGCTTCTCCTTTTGCAGGAACAGCCACGGGAGCAGCGCTCGGTTGTTGTTTCCCATGTCCCTGAAATCAAAAGTTCAAAAAAAGGTTTATTGGAGATAAGCAAGGAGAAGAAGAAAACGACCACACCGAAATCGGGGACCCATCACGAAGCATTCATCGCTAAGCTGCAATTGTTGTTCAAAGCGGTGGAGGATGCTGTCTCAGTTTCCCAAACGTAAAATCCAAGAAAGTGTGATGGAAAAGAAACATTGCACAAATGTTTCTTTTACTGATTGTGTCCTAGGTTACCGGAGTCAGCAGGAGGAGTGTGGGGTTTCACAGCCCGCCAACAGTGGGTCATTGGAGAATGTGATTTATGACATGTCCAGTGAGGAGCGGGGAAACAGGGTCATGAGGGCACGTAACCTACGTGAGCTCAGTTCTGACTGCATCGGAGTATTGCTGAAATGTCGCTCCTAATAAATGGCTATAGTTCTTTTGAAGCTTGGCTCGTGGCTCATGAATTAATTAGGGCAACTTTTGGAAACTTCCCAGGAATCTTTTGAGTTCACTTCATAGGGTTTGTCATGTTTGGGGAGCTGGGTCAGTACATGGAGAAGTTCACCAGGGTCAGGTATCTACCAGGGGAATGAAGCTTCCGGAAAAGCAAATTACCTGGTCAGTTTCGCCAACACTTCTTCACACTGCTGCTTCTTCTTCACCAGCTGGTCTTCGTAGGGCATGGTCCACAAAGGAGTCACCACATCTGCGATCTGCTTGCTCAGAGGCTCCTCCTCGCCGTCTTTGGACGAAGCCGGACGCTTGGACGACAACTCTTCGGCGCCTTCCTCTCTCTTCCTCTTCTTCAAAATGGGATCCGCTTTCGGTTTGGCCAAGCGGACGCTCAGGTTCCGGTTCTTCCACCGGGCCCCGTGGAGGACTTTCATCGCTTTGTCCCTTTCTTCCTCGCTCTTGAAGGTGACGAAAGCAAAGGTCTGTTTTCCCATCAGTTTTATCTTATGCGGGTTAAGTCCATATCTGGCAAGGAATTTCTTGACTTCGTTAAAGCCGATGTATCTCGGGAGATTCTGAAGTTCTACCTTGTAGATTTCTGAAGTGAACAAGTCCTCTTTAATGTACCTGTACATGTTGGAAGTATCTGAAGGGTTCTCCGTATTTGTTTCTTCGGTTTGGACCGCCGATTCCGGAGTGGTACATTTTGGATCCAACGAGCGCACGCAATCCTCGTTTTCTTCCATTATTTCAGCCGCTCTGTAAAGAAAAACAACAGATTTGACTCTCTCACAGCACTAAACCCCGAACCAAATCACAGGGAGATCATTTGAGGGTAAAACTAACCGAATGAATGGTCTCCGGACGAAGTCAGAAAACGTAATAAATCACAATTAAACTGTGTGGCAAGGATTACAGAGAATCTTTGTGACTCTTAGCCAGAGTTATGATGGATTACTGGAATACTGGCTTACCTCACCTCTAGAAGGGGAAAGGTGTTTTAAAAATATAAACAAAAATAATACCTGTACTAAAAATCAGCTTTAATTAACTGCAAGTTAATTGGCTCAGCAGCTGTACTCTATCCTCATCATCATTTAACAACCCAATAATCCCTTGGGGGGGGGGTAGAGTCTGGGCAACTGAATGGAGCTGAGTGTTTACTGGCCGGATGCCCTTCCTGTCGCCAATGCGGAGTTTTCTTCAGCAGATATATTCTCATTGTGCCCAGAGAGAGAAATATCTGCCTCTACCTAGGATCAAACTCACAGCCTCCTGATTGTGAGGCAAGAGTTCCACTTCTAGGCCACCGCACCACTCTTAGCAGCTGTACTCTATGCAAGGTATTAAAGAAACAGGAGACAACTTTAACAAACTCATCCTAGCAAAACATTAACCAGATAACCAGCAAAAACACAAGAAAGCAGAAGCCATGGATTGATCCAGGAAGATCTAAGAACACAGAAGCATAGAGTTGGAAGGACCTCCGAGGTCTTCTAGTCCAACCCCTCATATCATCCCAGTCCAAAGGTTAACCAGTCTATTTTTGAAAAGCTGGAAAAGTGAGTGGTTGTAATGCTTCAGCTAAACTGGCCACGGTTGTGCTTTATTAGTTTTGTGCGATTTCTGGTGGTAATTTTGAAAGTTTTTGATTTGTATTGAAATGCTGGCTGGAGAATTCTGGGAATTGAAGTCCATCTGAAAGTTCCCAAGGTTGAGAAACCAACAGGGTTCTTGAGCAGGGAAGGCCGGGGGAAAAACTCAAGGCATCCCATTGAACAAGGTGCTTTTCCATGGGAGGGGGGGTTTAAGACTACATCCCCCAGAACCCCCTGCGCAGGAGTCCTCCAACCTAGCGCCCTCTAACCGAGCCTCCTACAAGCGGGGCATTCCTGAATTTGCAATCCATCCGCATCCGGAGGGCGCCAGGCTGGGGAAGGTTGCAGGGGCAGCCCTATGCTCGGCCAGAAGCCCAAGGAGCCCCCGCGTGGAACTTTCCACTCACCTCACCCGCCCGCCGGGCCCACCAGGCGAGCGGCCCCAAAGACCCGCCTCACACAGCGCAGGCGCAGGGAAGGAAACAAGGGCGGGGCTTCTAAGAGAACTGGGCCGGCATGACGCCGCGTGCGCAACGTCGCTCCGCACGTTTTTTTGTTTTTTCCTCGAAGTCTTCTAAAGCAAGGCTGAAAAAATCCCCGTATGTCCATTCGCGCGCGCACGCGCGTGCGTAAGGGTGAGCGTGCCCCTCCTCCACGCAGCGTCGCCCCTCGAGTTGAGGGGGGATCGCGCGAGGGCCGACGGGAAGGAGGGCGGAAAGCGCGCGCGCGCGAGGCCTCTCCACGCTGCTCTAAAACCCTGCCGTTTCTCTCCTCTCCTCCCCACTCCCACGCGAGAAAGTTCGTTCCTCACCCGCGGGCCGGGGAGAACGGCGCTAAGAAAGCGGGCCCCGCTGGCTTAATAGAACAAGCCGTCGAGGTTAGGCCCAGGCTTTTTCCATTCCCGTCAGCCTTTGCGGCGGCGGCAGCACCAGCAGCGCGGGCCGCGCGGTGGGCGTGACCGCAGCGTCGTGTGGGCGGAGCCAAGGCGGCGCAGCGACGGAGCTCGCGGCGGGAGCGGGCAGCGGAGGCGGGAAGCCGCGCGGCGACGGGGAGCGAGCCCAACGGGGGAGCGGCAGCCCCACCATGGCCGAGACGAAGGTGAGGGGAGCCGAAGAAGCGGAGGGCGAGTCGCTGGGAGGGATCCCCGCCGCCGCTAGGCCCTTCAGGCGCGGGGCGGCCTTCCCTCACCGGCCTGAAGGGAGGGGGTCGGCCTCCCGTGAGCCCCCCTAATATTATTCCCCCCCACCGAATATTATTTTTCCCCCCCGGAGGCTGCCCATCGTGAGTGCCGCCTGGGACTTCATTTCCCAGCATGCCTTGCCTTTGCCGGCTATGGCCGGGCCTTCGGGGAGTTGTAGTCCCGGCGGGAGAGACGGGTCCTGCGGCCTCGTGCTTTTGCTCCTCCCTTCTGGGGCGGCCCACGTGCTCGCCCGGGGGGGGGGAATGGGGGGAAAAGCGGGAAGAATCTGGATCGCGCCCCTTCCCCCCCCCCAAAAAGCCCCTGGGTGGTCTTTTAATTGCCTCCCTTGGCTTGTGGGGGTGGGTTCATTTTTGGCATTCCTAAGCCAGCCCCTCCCCCAAAATTGTTTTCCCCCCCCGAGAAGAATGGCCTCTGCCCATGAGGGTCTTCCCCTGGCTGGATATCAGGGCAACCATCCCTGACCCCAAAAGCGATGCCCGCCTATTGTTTCGTCCAGGAAACCCTTCCATGCATGGCCCCAATAATAATTATTTATTAAATTAATTAATTATTACTACATTTTCATGGCGCTCATCTCCCCTACGAGATGACTCTGGGCCCCAGTGTCCTCATGTCCCGTCCCCCCTCCAAAGCAAGGACCCAAATTTCGAACAACTACTATTTTCCTGGTGCATTGTCTTTTTTTAAAAAAAAGAACATTAAATTTCTATGCCTGTCTTAAACTTTTGCAAACATTCTTGTGGCTTCCTAGGTTCACCAGTCTTTTGGACTCAAGACCCCTTTTGCCTTAAAAATGATGGGGGAGCTTTGGTTGATATGGGTAACATCTATGGAGGTGTTGTGTGTTGGAGATTTAAACTGAGAAAGCGTTAAAAGTGTTTATTTGACTTCATGAATACCAGCAAAAAGGTGGGGGGGCATGCCACCCATTGAGAACTGCTGGGCTAAACAAACAGCAGTGATTTCCCTTAAATCGGGGATTTTCAGGTTCCATGATTGAAAATTTTAAAGAAAGCAGCAGGTGTCTTTGGGCCTTCAGACTTTGGTAAACTAGATTGCTGTAAAAAATTGCAATGTGTGAAAGTCACTTTGGGCATCATTAGTTGTTTCAAGGGTCTATTTTTTCTCAAGCACAAAATAAAGTGCAGAGAAGGTTCAATTTTGGAGAAGGAAAATCTTCAGATTTTAAAATCCTCATTTATATAGTAGCCATCAAACTCCAATTAATCTGTTTTCATTCTTGGTTTTTGACTAAAATACAAACACGGGAATCAGAGGTGGGATCCTACCTCTGATTGCCGGTGCGGTTAATTGCTGACTTCGCGGCAGAGCCGAAGACTCTGCTCGAGCTTGCTCCCGTTCGCGGAGCGGGAGCCTTTCCCGGGCGCTTTCCCCGCCCGCATGGATGCCGCCAATTGCGTTCTTTTGCCCTCCGCGCATGGCCCCATGCGCAGAGGGCAAAAGAACGCAATTGGCGGCATCCATGCGGGCGGGGAAAGCGCCCGGGAAAGGCTCCCGCTCCGCGAACGGGAGCAAGCTCGAGCAGAGTCTTTGGCTCTGCCGCGAAGTCAGCAATTAACCGCACCGGCAATCAGAGGTAGGATCCCACCTCTGACGGGAATGCACAGTTTGTTTATATTTCATTTCTCTACTGACCACTGCCAAAGACTCCTGAATGGAGCCTCCATTTTTTGTGACAGCATCCTTTTATTGCTGTTTTTATATACTCTTTTCACAAATCTCTGCTGGTGTTTATTCCTTGGAGGAGGGAGAATGTTCACCACCCAATTACGGTATATTTTTAATATGGTTGGATGTCAATTGAGCACCATGTATACCCATATTTAGAGGTGTTGCAAGCTAGCACTGTTTTTTTCTAAAGTTTAGAAAGTAATAAGGTAGCTAAAAACATTCTAAAGTTTAGAAAGTGATAATATAGCTAAAAACATGATTTGGAGATTTCTGCTTGTGAGCTTTTTGAACTCTCTTCTTTTGCAGTTCTGTTGACTTCTCCCCCCCCCCCCAAAAAAAAACCCTGTTGCTGCTGTTTTCAGAATGAAATAGGATTAAATTAGCTTTCTAATGAAAGGCAAACCGGTGTGTTTATGAGAATGTCTACCTTAACTCTCTGAAAACGATCTTCTCTAATAAGCCTTTGATGCATTTCAAGCTTTTCCCTCTTAACTCTGCAGGATGCACACTCTGAGGAGCATGACTCAGCAATTGACAATGCAGATGATTCTAACCACGACCCGCAGTTTGAGCCCATTGTTTCTCTTCCTGAGCAAGAGATCAGAACTCTGGAGGAAGACGAGGAGGAGGTTTTCAAAATGTAAGCTCAAGCTGAAGCTTTCTGTAATCAAATCAACAGACTGCCTTAACTTTCAGGAAGTAAACTTTCCAGGTGTAAAACTGAAGTCCCAATTTTGTGGGAAATGTGATGGTGTGGCAGGCTTAACTTTTAACAAAATGGGTTGTTTAAACTCGCTTCAGTGTTGGAACTCTAGGACATGGGTCTCCAACCTGTGGGCCCCGGGCCCGCTAGTGGGCTGGGAGGGGTTTGCAAGGGCACACGGACATCTTGTGCATGTGTGCACGCTCCATTTAAGTGAGCGGCAGGCACACATCCATGCCACTTGCACAAATGGAGCTGCACGCTTTCTGGCCGCTCACGCAGAACCTCTTCCACCCCACCCCAACGTCCGGCCAGAAACATTGGGGAACTCTGCTCTAGGACAATAAATGTGATGGAGTTAGCAGACATGGTGAAATTGATTCCCTAAATTAAAGAATTTACCTAGTTTTGTTTCTAATTGGAAACCACTTCTTCACTTTCTGCTGGGGGTGGGTGGGGGATGAAACTTGAGTTTAGGTTTCGGTGATTAAAATGATTTTGTAATTGATAGAAGTAACTTTAAGGTTCTGAAATGTAAAGTAAAAGGTCTGTATTATTTTTTTAGTCTGCTGCACTGAAGAAAGTCAGAAATTGTTACTTTTTTGCATGTTTTTCTCCTTTTTTATTTTCCTAACTTTTGTTTCTTCTATATTTTATCTCATCATGAAGCTTAATTTAATTTAAACTTCTTTAAAAAGTGTTTGAACTCCATTGTACCTAACTGAAATTGAATCAGCCATCCTGAAAGTAAATTTTAAAGGCATTTTATTTTAAAGGCGCTTCTCTAGAGGCATTTATCAAACTATGACTTTCAGGTTTGTGTTGTTTGTTGAAGAAAATTACCGTATTTTTTTTCGGGCTATAAGACGCACCTAGATTTACAGGAAGAAAACAAGAAAAAAATAGTTTTTGGCCTCCGCGTGTCATGTTTTCACCCTCCGCGGCCCCCAGAAGCACTCTACAGTGCTCCGCACATCCCATTTTTGGCCTGCAGAGTGCTGCTGGGGGCCAGAGAGGGCAAAAATGCGACGCACGGAGGGTTCAGGAACCCAAAAACAAGCCCGTTTTTTGGCGAAAACAGGACGTACGGAGCACTGCAGAGTGCTTCTGGGAGTCGGGGAGGATGAAAACACGATGCGTGGAGGGTTCGGGGGCCCAAAAACAGGCCCATATTTGGTTTATAAGACGCACCAAAATTTTCACCCACTTTTAGGGGGTGCGTCTTATACTCTGAAAAATACGGTAGTTATCTCAGAGATGCTAAAAGATCCTAATTCAGTATAATCTCTGGCATATTCATTGCCATTAATTTCTTTTTTTTTTCTTTTTTGCATTTTATTTTTTTCATGAAGGCGAGCAAAACTTTTCCGATTTGCATCAGAAAACGACCTTCCAGAATGGAAAGAACGTGGCACTGGGGATGTAAAGCTGCTGAAGCACAAAGATAAGGGGACCATCCGCCTCTTAATGAGGAGAGATAAGACTCTTAAAATCTGTGCTAACCATTACAGTATGTAATTTAGTATTCTTCTAGTTAAGATTGCTGTATATGTTGGTATTGTAACAACAAACTCTTTGGCTCAATGATTTTTGAAAACTACCCTGTTTCCCCCCCCCCCAAAAAATAAGACATCCCCTGATAATAAGCCCAATTGGGCTTTCGAGTGCACGGCAGTAAGACCAAGCGCTTATTTCAGGGTTCAAAACAATATAAGACAGGGTCTTATTTTCGGGGAAACACGGTATGCAGAGCTCAATTACTATATTTGGAGTTATAAGTTGGACTGTTAGAAATTGAATAACAGCGATAACATTATTAAATCTTTTTGACAATATTTTAAATATGGATAATAGACAACTGGACAGTCATTCTTTTCTAGATAGACTTTTTGATCTTCCTTGCTGGTTCTTCGCAGCTTTATACTATTGCTTGATAGTTTGTATTATCTTGCTGTATTACCTGTGCCTATAACTCCTCCCCTCCTCACTTTTAGTAACACCTGTAATGGAGTTGAAACCCAACGCTGGGAGTGACCGGGCCTGGGTGTGGAATACACATGCTGATTTTGCAGATGAGAGTCCTAAACCAGAGCTTCTGGCAATTCGGTTTTTAAATGCAGAAAGTAAGTTCCTTGTTTTGGAGAAACTGGACTTTTTTTTAAAAAAAAAGTGGGCCTTCCTCTCCTTGTGGTTTAGGGAATGATGGGAAAACCTCACACTGTTCCATGAGATCTGTCAAATGGGCCAGGAGGAGACTCAAATTTTTAAGCCAGAAAAGAGGCAGTCCAATGTATTAGAGGGCTATATACAGGGGCGGGGCTTCAGGATGCCAAAAATGGCTGTATTCGGTATATAAGACACACCGACATTTCCACCCTCTTTTGGGGGGCAAAAAGGTGCGTCTTATACTCCGAAAAATACGGTAGATGGTGTGATGCATCCTCGACTTACAATTGAGCCCAAAATTTCTGTTGCTAAAAAAGCAGTTCCGTGTGCTTTGCCCCATTTTACAACCTTTCTTGCCACAGTTCTTCAACTCGCAAAGCATCCCTGCCCTGCCATAGGCAAGGGGGGATGGGAAACCAAGGAAGCAGCACGGCAGCCAAAACAGAAGCACATTCCAGACATATCTCTCTCAAGGCTGTCTCCCAGGGTAACCTACAGCTGTTGGCTAATGTGATTGATGACACACCCTGGGGGAGGAGGGAAACAGGGTCATGATTGGGGCGTAAATTACGTGGGGTCAGAGTTGGCTTCACCTGGAACATGTGGACATGAATCTCCTAATAAATAACTGGATTTCTTTTGAAGCTTGGCTCATGATTTAATTAGGGCATCCGTCGGAACCCTGACACCGTTGTTAAATGAATCACTGCAGTTAAGTTAGTAACACGATTGTTAAGTGAATCTGGCTTCCCCGTTGACTTTGCTCGTCAGAAAGTCGCAAAAGTGATCACATGACTCCAGAAATACAGATACAGATTAACAGAGTTGGAAGGGACCTTGTAGGTCATCTAGTCCAACCCCCACCCAAGCAGGAGACCCTACAACATTTTTTGACAGATGGCAGTCCAGTCTCTCCTTGAAAGCTTCCAGTGATGAAGCTCCCACAACTTCCGAAGGCAAGCTGGAGAAAACTGCAACCGTCATAAATACATGCCGGTTGCCAAGCGTCCAAATTTTGATCCCGTGACCACGGGGATGGCGCAGTAGTCGTAAGTGTAGAAAAAATGGTCATAAGTCACTTTTTCCACTGCCATTGTAACTTTGAATGGTCACTAAAAAAATGGCTGTATGTTGAGGATTACCGATATCGCAGAAATTTGCAAAGGGGTGAAGCAAATACGGATTCAGAGAGATACTTCTGGGGCCTCAACCTGTGAAGTTACAAAGCTCCTTTTTCCTGCTGAATGAATTACAGCTAGTTCTCGTGTTACAACAGTTCATTTAGTGACTTTAAAGTCACAACATCACTGAAAAAAGTGACTTAGGACCGCTGTTCTCACTTACGACCATTGCAGCATCCCTACGATCATGTGATCAAAATTCGGATGCTTGGCAGCTGCTTCATATTTATAACGGTCGTGGTGCCCCAGTCAGTGGGGAAACCAAATTCACTTAACTCTGTTACTAACTTGACAGCTGCAGTGGTTCACTTAACTACTGTGGCAAGAAAGGTCGTACGATGGAGCAAAATTCACTGAACTGTCCCACTTAGCAGCATAAATGTTGGGCTCAATTGTGCTCGTAAGTCGAGGACTACCTGTCCTTGCAGTTTCTGTCTAGTACTAGACTACAGTGACCTCAAGTGGCCACTCCTGTCATACCAATTTCACAATTTTGGTTGTATAGAAATACACTCTGCTCTTAATGACCTCACCCTTGTTTTAACCCAGTGGTTCCCAACCTTTTTTGGGCCATGCCCCACCTAAGCATCTCTAAAATCCTGATGGCCCCCCTCCCCGTGACATAATTCTTACTATTCAAAAAGTGAACTCCTACTCACGCGGAGGAAGCCTAAAAGGCCATTAACGTGGTTTAAACAAGGTTCCAGTTGCCCCCATTAAAAATCAAATTGCCCCCCTGTGGGGCATGGGCCCCACGTTGGGAACCACTGCTTTTTAACCCTGGGCTCGGGGACTTAATTTTTCCATCAGAAAGGCCACAGGGTTTCTAAAAGGTGAAATTTGGCTGAAATCCTATCCACTGCATGCAAACCTTAGCCTCTGGCCTGATGAAGCACGTGCTTTCCTGCGTGTTTCGAGTTGCTTGCTTAAATCCACTGCATCCTATCTCTGATTTTGCTTCTTTCAAACAGACGCACAGAAATTCAAGGCAAAATTCGAAGAATGTAGGAATGAAGTTGATGAAAAGGGAAAGAAAGGTAAGAAGTTTGTATTCGCTTACTTCTGGGGAAAAAAGGAATATTACCCTTCAAGAGATCAGAAGCATTTCTGCAGAAGTCCCTAACCAGTCAAACAAGTAGGCAAGAGATAAAGTCTCCACCACACATTTTACACAAGTGTGTAAGATATGTATAGACTTTATATGTGTTACCTAGAGCAGGCATGAGAATTGTGCATTCCATTGAAGGAGATAATTTCTCTTTCTCCTTTGCTTGGCCTGCCATTTAATACTCATTTTGTGCCCATTCTTGATTTTGCTTCTTTATTTTTCCTTATTGGAAAAGAAATAATAGAATCCTTCTGTCATTAATCATCCGTTCTTTCACATTTAGTTGTAGGAAATACATTCAGAATTTGTCTTCGGGGAATATCCATCCTTAATCTCCGCTGTCTTTTATGATTGTTAGCTCAACTTTATGAAAATATTCCAGTATCATTTAGCCAAATGGAATAAAAAAATCTGTGGGCTGCTCTTCAACATGGTACATGTAGTCCTTGACTTACAACCGGTCCTCACACTTGCAACCATTGCGGCATTCCCCACAGTCACATGATCAAAATCCAGGCGCTTGGCAACTAATGTGTCTTGAGTATCCTGGGATCACATGATCAATATTTGCAACTTTTTAAACTGGTTTCCAACAAAGTCAATGGTGGGGGGGAAAGCCATATCCCCTTAACGACCGACACGTAACGATTGAAGCAGGCGGTCATAAAATTGGGTGTGATTCATTTAACGTCCTTAATGATGTCGTAAGTCAAGGAGTACCTTGTGTCTATGAAATCAAGTACCTTTAACTTTAATGGACGGAATGATTTTCCATCTGGTCAGATGTGGTGGGAAACTGGAGCAATTGTTTCAAGACTGGGACCCTTATAAATGAAGCAATATTTTTGTGTTTTTATTAATTCCGAGGCGTTGAAGCCCACCCTATTCTGCTCAATAGGTTTTCCATTTTCATCTGTATCGGCAGGCTCACTCTGCGCATGACTACAATAGTCACAGTGCTTTTTCAGTCTGCTAGAGTAGCAGTCCAGAATAAAACAAAACATTTCCTTCCTTGTGGATTTGTTTCCATTGTCTTGGCACATCACGTTGAATGCTGAACAGATTTTTAACTGTTAAACTTGTGAAAATGCTAAACTTTCAAGTAATTCTTAGATATTCAGGCAAAGCAAATTGGAAAATGATTTTCTTCTTCATGTATATATTTGAGCCACATTAGCAAAAGGTTCTCGTGTTATGTTAAGTTTTTGGCATATCTCTATATCTGCAGTTCAAACTCATTCGGTACATTATTGCAAAGACAATGTTTTCCCTTGTGCGTTCCATAACATTGTTTCCAGCTAATGCCTATTAAATGCTAATGGTCTACACCGACATTTTTTAGCAGAAACAGACAAAAACGATAGCGCTGATAAAATTGCTGAAAAATTAGAAGACCTTTCTGTAAAGGATGAGTGCAAAGAATCGGAGAAGAAAGAAGACAAAGAAAAGACTGAAGAAAAGCAATAAATCATTTTGGGCCTTGTGTTTTTCTTTTTCTTTCTTTTTTTATTTTTTTCTTAATTTTTACAAGGGACTTTATAAAGAACTGTATTCTAATGTGTTTTTTTTCTAAGCTTTTGCCCTTTTGGAAGAATTCTCCAGGAAAAAAAAAAGATCCATTCCCCAGTCATGAAAATGTACTGTGCTAAAACTCGCTTTTCCATAGTGGAAATACTTATTTATAGTCATCCAGGAGAGTGAACAAATAAAGCTTTGGAAACGGTATGAAAAAGGAGAGGGTTTTCTATATACACTTCATGTGTGGCTGCCCTTGTTACCTTGGGTTATATGTTTGGGTGCCTATTTTAGGTGAGGTATAGTGTAACTGAATTCTACTGATTGGGGAAAAAAAGAGAGAGTAACAAAAGATGTTTCTGATGCATTGTGGCTGAATGTTGTAATGACTGAAAGGAGAAATTTTATGCTAAGGTTCCTTTTCTTGTAATTGAGGTTTGAGTGACCTTAAGTGTTCTTGAGCAGATTTATTAGAAGAAAACGACATGTCCCTTAAAATCTAATGTCATCCCACAATGGCCTATGATGTATTTCAAAATATTGTGGTTTCTTTTGGTCGTCGTCTGCGATCCAGAAAGGCAGAAATAATATCTCTTTAATTATTATCAAAAGTGGGAGATGTCCAGCGAATGCGATTTTTTTTTTTTAAAGCTGTTTCAAAGGCCTCTTTTCCTGCCAAGCAAAAAATCCTTCTTTGCAAATCTGGACTGGCTCTTCTGTGTAAATGGGGCAGAAGTCCAGTTCCTTCTGTATAACAATTTTCAATATAAACTCTCCATGTAGGTATGAAGACAAGTAATAACATTTTCTGTTGCTTTGCTGTCTCGTTTATAGCGTTTTCATAGTGTGTTCTGGAGAAACGGGGGTGGGTGGGATTCACCTTTTTTAAAGATAACTTTTGGTTGTGAGAAAAAAAAATAATCACCTTTCTTACTTAATGCCACCCGGGGAAAAGCACTGATTGTCTGCATTTGCATCCGTTAGTCGACATGATTTCCTCATTTAACAATAAACTTGGGTAACAAACCTTTCATTGTGGGCTCCCTCCTCATTGTCAACTGATACTTGAAAGAATATCCTGTTCAGATTCACAGCCCAGGGACACCCTTAATCTTCACCAGAGAGACCAAAAATGTTCTGTATGATCAGCTTCTGCATCCATAACCATGGGCTACGCTCACCCAACCAAGTATGTTGTCCATCCTCATGGCAAAATGGATAATAATTGGTCTTCAGAAATTGGGGGGGGGGGGGAGGGAGATATTTTTTTTTACATATAACTCCGGCTTTCTCAGTGTGTGTATATTCTCCAAGCTGTATTCCAAAAGGTCTTCAAACTATGGCTGGCTGGAGAATTCTGGGAATTTGAAGTCCACAAGTCCTAAACTTGCCAAGTTTGGGGACCCCTGCTGAATTCTCTCCTTGACCCATTTCTCTTGAGAAATCTCCCCAAAAGTAACACAGGTTGTCTGTCCTTGCATATAAGTTGAGTGCCTGGTCTAGTTTCTTTTAAAGATTCAAATTCTCCCGTGTCAGTTTATTCCGGTGTTGCTCAACCGTGGCAACATTGAAGAAGTGTGGACTTCAACTCCCGGAATTCCCCAGCCAGCCTAGGGAATTCTGGGAGTTGAAGTCCACACATCTTCAATGTTGCCATGGTTGACAAATATCGGCTTTACACGCTTGCATTGAGAGAGTGACTATTATACATTCCTTTTCTCTTGTTTGAAACTATGCACAGTCTTCTTATTACTTTAATTAAAAGCTTTTCTTCAATTAACAAGAACTCTTTGAACTCATCCATGATCTTTTTCTGGAATTTTTAAGTATTTCCTTGATACTCTGTCTCTCTCCCTCCCTCCCTCCCTCCCCACAATCATCATTACGGTTTTATGGATGTATTCGTTTCTTCCTGTAGTATTGTATTTTTTTGCGTTATTATACTTTGACTAAGGCATGACTGCAGGTAGGGAGATGCAGAAATACCTCAAACCAGTCCCAAGGACCTGTCAGTATACCCAACAGTGAGGTAAAAGGGGCATTGAACACTTATTTCCAGATCTGGAAATCACTATATGATTTTATCAAAAAGAGGCACTGTTCACCCAGCTAACTTTGAAATAAATTTAATCTTCATCTTTTTGTTTTGCTTAATTCTTGTAATGTAAGTGGTGGGAGGAAGCTAACAATTTGGTGTGTTGTGTTTTTGGTTCTTAGAACCTTCGATCACTATGGTCTCAGGATAACTTGTGTGTAACTGGTTTGCCCTTTGAGCTGTTTTAATGACTTGATTTCCTGTATTGTAATTTCTGGGACATAAAAAGTGAATGATGTGCGAAGAAGGGAAGAGCATCTGTTGAATGTGACTCTTTAGTGCAGCTCCTCATCTGTCACTTGGGTTTGGGAGGGGGAGGGACAGGGTGAGAAAGGGAACAATTGCATCGTTGTTGCTGTGTGTAAATGTGTACTATGCAGGTTGCCTGTTCTGTTTGCTCCCTTTGTAAAATGCAAAGCTTGTGTGTGCTTTTCCGAGGCCTCTCCTCCTCGCAAATCGTTTTTTTTATGGTGGAAACATGTTCAGAAAGAAACGAAGCCATACCGACAGGATTTATATAGTGTTTGTTTAACTTTATATATTAAAACAAAACTGTTTCAACAATGCTGTGTAAAAGAAACAGGAGCATAAAGTAAGATGCTACAAAAGAAATACGTGCCATCTTATTTTTAATTGGAAATCGGATTGGTGTCTTGAGTTATTGCAGGTTGAAGCTTATTAAATCAATACCCTGGAATGCATTGCAGCAAACGTCTGCTTCTCGTAGCCAGCCACTTGACTTGTATGAGTAAATAAAACTGCAGTTTTTATCATTTGCCATTCTGCAACCCTGTCTAGGGAAAACCCAGTTTGGAATCCGGGTAGTCCTCGACCTAACGACCACAATTGAGCCTAAAAGTTGAACATTGCTAAGTGATACAGTTAAGTGTTGAGCTTTGACCCATTTTGCTACCTTTCTTGCCACCGTTGTTAAAGCAAATCACTGCGGTTGTTAAGTGAGTAAAGTGGTTTAAGTGAATCCGGCTTCCCCCATCGACTTCGCTTGTCAGAAGGTCGCGAAAAGGATCGCGTGACCCAAGGACCCTGCAACCGTCATAAATATGAGTCGGCTGCCAAGCATCTGAATTTTGATCACATGACTACGGGGATGCGGCAACGGTCATTAGTTGAAAAACGGTCATAAGTCCCCTTTTTTCAGTGGCGTAAATTTGGTCACTAAATGAACTGTTGTAAGTCGAGGACTACCTCTAGCACTAGAAACCAGGAGGTTGTGAGTTCTAGTTCTGCTTAAGGCACAAAACTGACTGACGTTGGGCCAGTCCCTTTCTGTCACCTTGGAAGGAGAAAATCCTTGCCAAGAAAACTAGGGATATGTCCAGGCAGTTGCCAGCAGTCAATACACACACACACACACACACCTTTCTAGGACATTTTTGCCGCCTTAGCAGGATTCCTGAAACAAATTTGAAGAATGGCTCAATATTGTGCACAATAATAGCAAAATAATGCTAATGGATGGGACGTAAATTGCCTAAACTGCATTGCAACATCAATACAATACATAGACATTAAGGAGGGGGAAAATCATTTGGATTTATTCCCTAAATCGTAACCACGTACACTATTTAAAGCTGTTATGAATAATTCATCTCTCTCTGCATTGTAATAAAAGCAAATTTGGACAATAAATGCTACAAAGTCCTTGGTAAAAATCTGAGTATGCAAGATATACATATTAGCATTTGCACTAAAAAAACTGAAGATAATATATGACTTTCTCACAAACGGGTGAAAACAAAATAGTAAGGCGTCTGATAAAGCATGTGTGTGGTTGCATCAATATGATTTTGTGCTAATACTGCGGGCTGTGTTTTCTACAGTAACTTTGTACAGTATTGGCAACTGAGTTTGCCAAGTGCCTTTACTGCTTAATCCCAGAGACTTGGTGAAACAAAATGGGTCTGAAGAAGATTGTGTCATTGAAAATGTGGTTTTACCAACTGGCTTACCTCAGCTTTTGAAGATGTTCCAGCCAAGTCATAAACTCAGTCCCCATCATCTCCAGAGGAAGATTATTCCTAGCTCTTAGTGGCAAGATGATCATGAAATGTATTTGCGGCCTATCGCCATGGGCTTCTCTAGGCGGCTCAGCAACCATAAAAAATGAAATAAAAGAAGTTAGATAGGTAAAGATGCTCCAGAGGACAAATGTCTTTTGCTCAACAAGGTCAGGTAGCCCTGATGATGTTACCTAGTTGGTTAATAAAACGTCTGCCAGAAAACCAAATTTAGAGAGCACCAAGGACCCCAGGTAGGTTGATACGGTTGGATGGCACATACCTGTCTAGCTTGAGGAAATGAACCACTGAGTTGGCAATACTGCTTTGGTATTGTTACTTCTACGGAGAAGTTAACCCAACTTTTAAACTATGAAATCAATTAGATGGACGAGGGCCGAGAATCTTCATCACCTAGCTAAGGCCCAGCCAGTGGTGATGCTTGTCAGAGCGAATGATTTCAAGAGGAAAACCAAAGTCCTTCAATTTGCACTTGAATCATGGTGATAACATCATCTTGGAAGCTTTCTGACTTCCCCTTCTACTTAATGGCCTTGGACTTCCTGCTACTCTAAGTATTGAATCGACCCTGATCTGGCTTATCTTCTAAACCCAGTGAAAGTCACCCTGGGCCTTCAGGCTTGTGTGTGTTTGTGTATACACACTTGGAAGGTTGGCAGGTTACCTCAAAAAGGGTGGCAAGGATGGGAATTTAAGGGATCCAGTTAGGACAACTGCAGTTTCAATCCCCCCCCCCAGCGTTTTTGCCTGAAATCTGCTCAGAATGCCTTTGCAATCAAACTGAAGGGGGGGACATTAATCTGCCCCCTGCCCTTCGCTCCATCAGGTTTGTACCTGCACAATAGACAAAAGTCCTTTCCAAAGCAAAGCGCCAGCTGTCGCATCATGGGTGCAAAATTGTGTTGTGGATTATGCAGAAAGTGAACACATCTGTACACGCGTAGGCAGACCCATCTGGGAGACAAGTTTTGGGAAGGCAGTGGTGTAACCTGCCAATTCTGAACTTGCTCACCGTGCCTTTTTCTCCCTAACTTCCTGCGGACGGCAATCGAAAAGGACTTCGAAACCTGACGCGGTCCACAGGTTGTCTTCCTGTGGGCAAATGACCACGCTGAAACACAAAGCAAGGTTCAACTTTCCAACTCGTCCGTGGAAAAAACACCCCCCCCAAAAAAAAACAACTGCAATTGTGCTCCAAACAGGATGCATTGCAGTATTTTGCAACAATGGTTAGAATCTGTTTTTGTTTATGGGTGCCCTGGAATTCTTCACATTTCTGACTGGGCTAATTAAAGGCAGGTGCCTGTCTTTGGTTCCCACCCTGTTCCATGGCACGTAACCAGAAAGACAGCGTGGACAGACGGTCCATTCTGAAGCTGCAGCCCTTAACAGAAATGGACCTCGCTTCCTTTAGCAACCCCTTGGAGCTAAAGGTGGGAGAAATTAAGGTTATTGTAAAAATTCAGTCTCTTTGTTTATTAATCTGGTTTATGCAGGCTCTAATACTGATCTCTGTTGCTAGGTCCGTCTGGGTTCTGTAGATAATTCAGTCGTGCTATTTATATAACAAGATTTATGTAATACACAAGGTAATCCACACCCTGTACATACACCCACAAAACTCCCCAAATCAAGCAATCTGCTACCCCCCCCCCCTTTTTTTCTCACTTTTGAGATTTCCTGGAATTGTCAAGCTGAAGCCAAAAGGTGCCAACCATAAAATAAAAGAAATAACATTTATTCAGAGCACATGAACAAAAACAGGTGAAGGATTTAAATGCAAGGCCAAGAGTTGTGGGGTTGGGTTTTTTCACACCTGATCCAAAGTGTTAATCGTGGCCTGTTTGCGGCATGCGCTGTGGGGTAAACGTGGCCTTTGTAAACTGTGGCTTACGGTTTATATATGATGCTGCCAGAATCTCGCATCACTTTTTTTTTCTTTAAATCCTATGCGTTCACTTGAGAAGGTTTACCATAAATGTTCCACTGCATGAAATAGAATGAAAACTTCGGTGGGGAGTGGGCTTAAACCATTCCAGCTGGTTCTCCTGAGCCCCTTCCTCAAATTAAGCAAGAGCTGCTTGTGCTTTTTATTTATTTATTTATTTATTTTGAGAGATTTATATACCGCCTCACAGTGCAAGCACACTCTAAGCGGTTACACTAAGCAATGTATATTTACATTGCCCCCAACAATCTGGGTCCTCATTTTACCTACCTCAGAAGGATGGAAGGCTGAGTCAACCTTGAGCTGGTGAGATTTGAACCGCTGACCTGCGGATCCGTCAGCTAAAGTGACCTGCAATACTGCCTCTAACCGCTGCGCCACCTCGGCTCATATTTTAAGGGTGGTGGATCACATGTCCACATTATTTGATGATCTTGAGCTGGGGAATATCCATGGGATGAAAAAACGATACTTTAAGGATTTTACAGGATGCCCAAACTTTCTTTGGGAATCGTCAAATCAATCTTAAAAAGCCAGTAAGATCTACAAGTCTGAATTAATACCAATCTACTTTAATCCTTTATAAATAGTCCTCGATTTATAACCATTCATTTAGCCAGCCCTTCAAAGTTACGACCACAGCGACAGAAGGGAGTTAAAAACAGCCATTGCTGTGTCCGCAGAGCCGCCTAATCAAAATTCACAAGTCCCTTGGTATGTATTTAACCACGGCTGCACTGTCCGAAGGTCACGTGATTGCTATTTGCAACCTTCCCGGCCGGCTTTCCAACAAGCAGAGCCAATGGAGGAAGCTGGATTCACTTAACGGCCGTGGGATTCACTTAACGGCAGCGACTCACTGAGCGACCTTTGCGGAAAAGAAAAAAAGGCTCAGCACCACTCAGTAACCTGTCTTAGCAACAGAAATTCTGGTCCCGGTTGTCCTAAGTTGAGGACTACCTATAAAATGTATACTCTCCTCCCCTTATGGCTCTCAACAATTGTGGGAGTTGTAATACCCTACACATGGAAAACACAAAAGTGGGGTGGGTGGGTTTGGAGGAGGCTTGTTGAGTATGTATAAAAAGCGGTCCAAAAGAGACCACAAATTTCACCCAAAGTGGTTAATAACAACGTAGCATCAAATAATGTTAAGGTCTCAAGTTCTCCAGAATCCCCTCTTGTAGCAAAACTGGACCTGGTGTGGAGCTGTTATGTTCCTCTTCCTTTTCTTCTTTGACTCCTTCTTGGCCCTTCGAACCTCACCCCTTGGAAGCACGTCCACCATCCCACGGGGAAACCTCCTCCCTTGCCCTCCAAAAACTTCTCCGTGGCCAGCGGGCGAAATCGGTGACCCTTTCTGCTGGATCTCTCCTTCGCTCTGCCTTCTGCCCACTGCCTTCTGGCGGTGTTCGGTTGCAAAGAAGCGTTGGGATCTGAAGGATCTCGTCTGGAGAAGAAGAAGAAGAAGAAGAAGATGGAATCCGTTGTGGGGAGGGAATCCTGCAGCTCAGCCGCAAGAGAGCAGGCCTTCAGAGCCGGGAGGTTGAGGAGGCATCTGATGAGCGTTTCAGGCGTTTCCTTTTTCCTCTCGATTGCTGCTTCCTAAATCTTGTTTCCAGCACCATCATCTCCATCTCTTTGTCTCCCCCACCCCCTCTCTCTCTGCAGTGCTACCTTAAGGGGTTGGTTGACATCAGCCAAGTGGGCTGGCTTCTGTGGGTTGAGCTTCCTGTGCAAAAGAGGTCAGCTGTTATCCATCCCTTTTCCCCCTCCTCTTCTCTCTTTCTCTCCCTCCCCCTTTCTGTCTCAATTCCCCCTTTTATTTTTTCCTCCTCTTCCTACCCCTTTTCCCCTCCCCTCGCTTGATCTCGCTGCAGTGCAAGACCTTCATCTCGGGGGCTTCCCCCACGCCCTAGCCCTCTCTCCCCCTTCTATTTCTCTCTCTCTCTCTCTCCCTCTCTCTGTCTCTCTCTCTCTCTGGCTCCCCAGTGCCTCTCGGATACTCTGGATTAACGCACAGTGATGTATAATCCACAGAATGCCCAGCAGTATCGGAAAAAGATTTAAACCGACAAAGTACATCCCTGTCTCTACTGCAGCCGCCTTATTAGTGGGGTCAACTTCGCTCTTTTTCGTCTTCACGTAAGTCCACTGCAGCTCTTCGCTCTTCTCTCTCTCTCTCTCTCTCTCTCTCTCTCTCTCTCTCTCTCTCTCTCTCTCTCTCTCTCTCTCTCTCTCTCTCTCTCTCTCTCTCTTCCTCTTCCCTCTATCCACCCTTCCTTTAAAATATATATATATATACGGTATATATAACAAGGACCTATGGAGGTTTCTAACCCTCTGGGACATGGGACTGGTGAGCTGCCAGCACAACTGGGTTGCTCCAGGGAATGAAGATTTTTTTTTTAAAGATTTTTGGCTGAGACTACAGTGCAGGTTTCTCTCTTGGGACTGATGTTCGAGCTATTTGGGAAGCAGGGGGGGTAGAGAAGGTTTTTCGACTTTGTAAGGCTTCTCTGGCACGTCCATCCTTTCTCATTGAGAATGGTTTTGCTGGCCTTTAAAAAAAAAAAAACCCCGACTTATTGCGGTCAATTTTTTCACCGACCCACAGCTTTCGTTTGGGGTGGGGTGGGGTGGTAAAAGAGGGTGTCGAGCTGTGTGTATTTTAAGTAAATAACCTTCTGGGAAGTGGGTGCAATTGAGCCGCAAAATGAAACCTTGGTTCCTTAGGCTATGCCAGCCTGATCACCAGGCCATCGAGCCAAAAAGCTCCCACATTTTGTTTATTTTCCCCATTCCAGCCACCTCTCCAACCACCACCACCCCATTTCCCCTCCCCTCCTCTTCCACTCTATCCTTTTGCAACACATTTCTGGTCACTTTGGGGAGGAAATCCTTTAGGAGACTGGGGTAGTAATTGAGGATGAATTTTTCCCGGATCTGGAGGCATAAACAGCTTGCAAGAACTGTTCCTCCTGATCCATCGTTATTATCAGCTATCACCGTTTTAATGGTGGAGAAGTTTAGTTCTGCTTTGGAACACCACCCCCACCCTCAAACGGGTTCTCCCCCCCCTCTCCCATCTGGGTTTCGAAGTTGGACTCTTAAAAAAGAAAGAAAGATGCAGCCGTGAGTTGGCGTGGCATGAAAAAGAAGGATTTGCCTTATAATATTTGATTTGCAAAACGTTGAGTTGGAACTTCCATTTTAGCAGCATTTTAGAGCGCTTTAGATTTGTTTATAAATCCTGCAATGCTCCTCATTAAACGATTATGTTCATATAAACTCTGAAGACCAGGTATTCAAAATGGACTGAGATTTGTGTGTGTGTGTGTGTAAAATGTATGTATATATATGGTATATAATATGTATGTGTATATATAATGTGTGTATGTATATAATTGTGTGTGTGTTTATAAATGAAAATGAATGGAAACTATTATAGATCTATTTCGAGCTATTTAGCTCTCATCAGATAGCCATACCCTTACTGGGATTTGAACCTGTGCAGTCTGCCTGTAAGGCAGCAGCTTAACCTTTAGGCCACAGGCTCTCTTCCCTTATCAGCTCTTTACCAGGAAAGGGTTATATATGTTTTTTTCTGTCGAATCATCTGTCGAATATATATATAATGTATATGTGTGTGCATTGTGTGTCTGGTTATATATTTATTTTGAGAGCGGACATCAGAATGTCATTGTTTTTATTGTGTGCCAGTGTGTTCACAGAAAAAAAAGTGACAATAAAGGTTATCTTATCTTATAATTCCCTAGGGGAGATTGGTGTGCATGCCTTTCTCTATTTCTCTACCTGTGATGCTCTTCATTTTCTTCTGATATTTTATTTTTACTTGATTTGAACTGGAAATGTTTGTTTGTTGTTGTTTTTCTCTCGATTGGATATTTGTGGATATTTGTGGACCGATTTCCAATGCCTTTTTGAAGCCCTCGTAACTTGATCCTAAAATGGAATGTCAGCTAGAAAGATAAATGCTGGCTATCTCCGCTCCTCTAATGGGTTATTAGCCTGTTTGTGTCTGGCAGAAATGGCCTAGATTTGTCCTGGATGGTAATGATGGGAGGGGAAGTGCCGTTGAAGGACTGGGCCAGGCTGGGTGGAGGAAGTGAAGGATGAAGTGGGGGGGGGACACAAGCAATTGAAAGAATGTTCTCTTTTCTTAAGCATCCCTGCTCAGGTGTACTGCCTCACCTCCACTCTGATTTTCAGTGATAGAGCAGAGGGGAGGGGAGGGGGGGGAGAAAGGATGTTCAGTAGATTTAAGCTTCTGTGTCAGGATAATAAAAACAATCCCAAGAGGTGGTTCATGAAATGTTGTCCGTAGGATTTTTTTCTCTTTGGTTTTTTAATCGAGCCTTTCTTTCTTTCTTTCTTTCTTTCTTTCTTTCTTTCTTTCTTTCTTTCTTTCTTTCTTTCTTTCTTTTTCTCCCACTTTCTCTCTGTCTCTTCTTTCTTTCTTTCTTTCTTTCTTTCTTTCTTTCTTTCTTTCTTTCTTTCTTTCTTTCTTTCTTTCTTACTTACTTATCTGTCTCTCTACCTTTCTTTCTGTGTTTCTGTCTCTCTCTCTCTCCATGTTCTCTTTCCTTTGTTCCTTCTTTCCTCCCTCCCTCCCTCCCTCTCTCCCTCCCTCTCTCTCTCTTTCTTTCTTTCTTTCTTTCTCTTTCTTTCTTATCTGTCTCTCTACCTTTCTTTCTGTGTTTCTGTCTCTCTCTCTCCATGTTCTCTTTCCTTTGTTCCTTCTTTCCTCCCTCCCTCCCTCCCTCCCCCCTCTCTCTCCTTTTCTGTGTTTCTGTCTCTCTCCATCTTCTCTTTCCTTTGTTCCTTCTTCCCTCCCTCCCTCCCTCCCTCCCTCCCTCCTTTCTTTCTTTCTTTCTTTCTTTCTTTCTTTCTTTCTTTCTTTCTTCTTTTCTGAGTATGTTTCTGTCTCTCTCTCCATCTTCTATTCCCTTTGTTACTTTTTCACTCACTCCTTTCTTTCTTTCTTTCTTTCTCTTTCTTTTTTTCTTTCTTTCTTTCTTTCTTTCTTTCTTTCTTTCTTTCTTTCTTTCTTTCTTTCTCTCTCTCTCTCTCTCTCTCCCTCCCTCCCTCCCTTTCTGTCTGTCTTTCTGTCTCTATCTCCTTCCTTCCTTCCTTCCTTCCTCCCTCTTGTTTCCTTTTCCTTTACATTGCTGGCTGATTTGTTTCTGAGTTAATTGCATACTTCACTTTCACTGAAACCCATTGTCCCAGCTCTTTAAAATAAAAGTAATAAATATTTTTACAGGAATGAATAGCTATCTGAACCAAAAGCAGCACTTTGCACCTTGCAAAATAGTAGCCAAGTTACAAGTTTGTTTGTCCTCCCCTCCCATGGGAAAAAATCCCCAAACATTTAAGATCTGTGTTTAAAAAAACATGAGGGCTAATATTTATATACAACTTATTTTGTATCTACTTTTTACTTAATACCATTATCCTTGCTCCAAGCATGTTTTTTCTATGGACCACTTTTCTAAAAACGAGGCATTCTCAATACTCCTTGGGGATCTGTTTGCCAATGTTTTCATACTAGATTCTTTTCGTGGTTGAGATCTCTGTTGGCTGGATGTAATGCTTCTGAGTTGTACAAGAGTAGATTTAGGGCTTGGTATAAGCCTCGCTTATTTTATGGGGACTGTTCGAATTGTGGTTTTTGCTTTCTTTATAGACATTGTATTATATCATTGTCTTGTGCAATGCTGTTAGCTGCCTAGAATTATATACAGGGAGTTCCACAGTTCATTTAGTGACCGTTCAAAGTTACATCAGCACTGAAAAAAAGTGACTTAGGACCATTTTTCACACTTACGACCGTTGCAGCCTCCCCGTGGTCACAATTCAAATCAAAATTCAGATGCTTGGCAACTGGTTCATAGTTATGATAGTGGAGTCATGTAGAAGTAGAAATAGAATAGAATATAGAATAACAGAGTTGGAAGGGACCTTGGAGGTCTTCTAGTCCAACCCCCTGCTTAGGCAGGAAACCCTACACCACTTCAGACAAATGGTTATCCAACATCTTCTTAAAAATCTCCAGTGTTGGAGCATCCACAATTTCTGGAGGCAAGCTGTTCCATGGATTAATTGTTCTGTCAGGAAATTTCTCCTTAGTTCTAAGTTGCTTCTCTCCTTGATCAGTTTCCACCCATTGCTTCTTGTTCTACCCTCAGGTGCTTTGGAGAATAGTTTGACTCCCTCTTCTTTGTGGCAACCCCTGAGGTATCGGAACACTGCTATCATGTCTCCCCTAGTCCTTCTTTTCATCGTGTGATCTCCCTTTGTGTCCTTCTGATAAGCCAGGTCAATGGGGAAGCCAAATTCCCTTAACCACCATGTTGCTAACTTAACAAATGCAATGATTCACTTAACACTTATTACCTTTGAAGCCCTATATGGTTCAGGACCAGAGTATCTTCGGGACCGTCTTCTGCCTCATACCTCTTTGCGACCGGTTAGATCCCACAGGGTTGGTCTGCTTCGGGTCCCGTCAGCTAAACAATGTCGGCTGGCGGGCCCGCAGGCGAAGGCATTCTCTGTGGCTGCCCTGGCTCTTTGGAATCAGCTACCCCCCGAGATCCGTACTATCCCCACCTTATTGGCCTTCAGGAAAGCCGGGAAGACCTGGCTTATTCGGCAGGCCAGGGGCCAATGATTGTACGGAAGAACCTAGTGATGCTGGCCCATGGAATGACTGGATGATTGAATATTCTGTTTTAAAAGTTATTATAATGCTTTTAAAATAGTTTTTAATGCTATTTTGGTATTTTGATGATGTTTTGTATTGTCGTAAGCCGCTCAGAGTCCCTGCGGAGTTGAGCGGCATATAAATACAACTAAACTTAAACAACTGTGGCAAGGAAAGTCGTAAAACGGGGCGAAACTCACTTAACCAATGTTTCACCTAGCAACACAAATTAAGGGGCTCAATTGTGGTCGTAACTCGAGGACTACCTGTAGCTAAGATGGGCATCTATATCAATGTTCTAAGTAAAATCAAATAAAATAGCCCTTTTTATCAATGAGTGCATTTCATGCATTTTACAGCTCCTCCTTTGATGGTGGTGGTGGTGAATTTCTCTTATCTTTCCTCTATTTGTTTTATCCTATTTACACTGACCCTCAAGAGGCAGGGAGGGGTTATTGTAGAAGACCCGTTTTGTCCCATTTGGGACTCAACCGATATAGATGTTCTTCACAGGGAGCGCAACGCACGGACCTGGAGACCTCCTGGTGGCAATCCATCATCTCAGATGGAGTCCAATTACTTTCAAACTGTGTGTTTATTGATTTAATCTATATCCTGCTTTTATTAGTTTTATAAAAATAACTCAAGGGGGCGAACATACCTAATATTCCTTCTTCCTGTTTTCCCCACAGCCACACCTGTGAAGTGGGTTTTGGTTGAGAGAGAGAGGGACTGGCCCAAAGTCACCCAGCCAGCTTTCATGGCTAAGGTGGGACTAGAACTCACTGTCACCTGGTGATTGGCCTAAAGTCACCCAGCTAGCTTTCATACCTAAGGCAGGACAAACTCATCATCACCTGGTGATTGATCTAAAGTCACCCAGCCAGCTAAGGTGGAACTAGAACTCACCATCACCTGGTGATTGGCGCAAGGTCACCCAGCCAGCTTTCGTGCTTGACAGAACTAAAAACCACTGTCTCCTGGTGATTGGTCTAAAGTCACCCGGTCAGCTAAGGTGGAACTAGAACTCACCATCACCTGGTGATTGGCGCAAGGTCACCCAGCCAGCTTTCGTGCTTGACAGGACTAAAATCGCTGTCTCCTAGTGATTGGTCTAAAGTCACCCGGTCAGCTAAGGCGGAACTAGAACTCACCATCACCTGGTGATTGGCCCAAGGTCACCCAGCCAGTTTTCATGCTTAAGACAGGACTAAAACTCACTGTCTCCTGGTGATTGGTCTAAAGTCACCCAGCCAGCTTTGATCCCTGAAGCAGGACTAGAACTCACCATGCCCTGGCTTCCAACTTGGTGCCTTAACCACTAGACCAGTGTTTCCCAACCTTGGCAACTTGAAGATGTCTAGACTTCAACTCCCAGAATTCCCCAGCCAGCGAATGCTGGCTGGGGAATTCTGGGAGTTGAAGTCCAGACATCTTCAAGTTGCCAAGGTTGGGAAACACTGCACTACTAGAGCAAACTATGGATGTAAGACCTTGAAAGAACGCGGAAAGGAGCCCAAATCAACATCCTACATACACCAGCCCCCAATTTCGACGCCGAAGAGACCCACCAGGAGAATGACAATGGCTGGCTTCTCTCTACAGACCCCACCAGCCCTCCCAACCCCCCCCCCAAAAAAATAATTGAAATGACTAAATTTAGGAAAGCTATTCCTGACCTTGGCTCCAACTGCAGAGCAGCATAATTTATCCTGTTGGCGACTTCTCGTCCAGCTACCTAACGGAGGTTTCCACGGTGGGCCAAAATAGCAGGCTGACGATCAGAGGGGAAGGGTCGAAATTCTCAAAGCCCACCCCCACCCCGTTCCCTGCTTCTTTACTTCTCAATGGGGGTTTATCTCCTCCCTCCTGCATTCAAAGCTGCCTTCTCTGGTATGCTGGACCACGCTCGTTCAACTATATTGGGAATATTCCATTTATAAATAGAAGGAGCCATTTATATGAAAATTCTCCAGCGGAGATTCTTTCCTTTCTGCCAAACCATACTGTCCTCCAGTGCAAAGAAGGGGAAGCTCAAAATCCTTTAAAAAGCAAGGAAACGTTGCCTTTTTGCCCAGTGATAAATCCGGTGGTTTTTATGACCGCAAATATTGATTTTAACTTGTCCTCTTTGGTCTGTCTCTTCAAGACATTTCCCCCTTTATTTGCAAGATGTTTATTCTCCCCCCCAAGCCCCCCAAAAATGACTCCCAAAGGTTCACCCAGGCAGGGGTGAAATCTACTTACCTTCCCTACCAGTTCGGAAGCGCGCAATTTGCGATCCGCCACTGTCACGTGCGCTTTTTCACCCTCTGCGCATGCGCAGACGGCTTTGCGCATGCGCAGAGGGTTAAAAAAGAAAATGGTGGCATCCGGGTAGGTGAGTGGAGCCTTGCACTGCCGCCGCTACCAGTTCTCCGAACCACCACCAGCAGCCGGTACGCCCGAACCGGGCCGAACCGGTAGCATTTTACCCCTGGTACCAGGGTTAAAAATGAAGCAAGCTCTGTTTTTTTTCATCTTTTGGGGGACTCTGTGACTGTATATTTTAACATTTTTCTCCCTCTGTGTAAGGTAGGTAACCATATCAGGCTTAAGCATTTTGGCCTGGAAATTAAGTGTGTGTTTTATTTTTCACGAGCAGCTAAGATGTACTAATGCATAATTCTACGTTTGCCACCTTAGAAGCAAGCCAAGCAAGCATTAGAGGTGGTCAAAAGGATTTTTAAAAATGGCAGCTGCAATGATGCCATTAAAGTTGTTGTGGATAGCAATAGCAATAGCCCTTAGACTTATATACCACTTGACAGTGTTTTGCAGCCCTCTCTAAGCGGTTTACAGAGTCAGTCTCTTGCCCCCAACAATCTGGATCCTCATTTTACCCACCTCGGAAGGATGGAAGGCTGAGTCAACCTTGAGCTGGTCAGGATCAAACTGCTGGCAGTGGGTAGAGTTAGCCTGCAATCTTGCATTCTAACCACTGGGAGGGAGGGAGGGAGGGAGGGAGGGAGGGAGGGAGGGAAGGAAGGAAGGAAGGAAGGAAGGAAGGAAGGAAGGAAGGAAGGAAGGAAGGAAGGAAGGAAGGAAGGAAGGAAGGAAGGAAGGAAGGAAGGAAGACCAATAGCAATAATCCTTAGACTTATATACCTGTGAAGCAGTATATAAGTCTAAGTGCTATTGCTATACCGCTTTGCAGCCCTCTCCAAGTGGTTTACAGAGTTCAGCACATTGCCCCCCAACAATCTGGGTCCTCATTTTACCCACCTCGGAAGGATGGAAGGCTGAGTCAACCTGGAGCCTGGTGAGATTCGAACTGCCAAATTGCAGGCAGCCAGCAGTCAGCAGAAATAGCCCTGCAGTACTGCACTCTAACCACTGCGTCGCTGTGACTCTGTATCAGCGGTGGGCTGCTCCTGGTTCTGCCCGGTTCTGTGAACCGGCAGCGGTGGGAGGCTCCACCCACCCGCCCGAGACGCTTCTGCGCATGTGCAGAAGCGTTACGAGCGTGAGCGCGAACCAGTAGCAACGGATTTTAGAACCTACTACTGCTCTGTATCCATTGCTTTGTGTTGGCTTTTTTGACCATACCCTGCCCTCTTAACTGTTCCAGTAGCAGCACAACACACCAACCAAGAAGTGCAAGTATTGGATATAGTCAGTTTGGTCTAGTGCAGGGGTAGGCAAAGTTGGCTCTTCTATGACTCGTGGACTTCAACTCCCAGAATTCCTAAGCTAGCATGATTGGCTCAGAAATTCTGGGAGTTGAAGTCCACGAGTCATAGAAGAGCCAACTTTGCCTACCGCTAGTCTAGTGGTTAAGGCATCAGGCTAGAAACCAGGACATGGTGAATTCTAGTCCTGCCTTAGGAGCCAGCTGGGTGATTTTGGACCAATGACCGGGAGACTTGAGAGTTCTAGTCCCACATCAGTCATGAAAGCCCGTTGGGTGACTTTGGGCCAGTCTCTCTCTTTCAGCCCACTTCACCTCACAGGGTTGTTGTTGTGGGGAAAATTGGAGGAGAAATATGGGTTAGATATGTTTGCCATCTTGAATTATTTCTAAAAAGAATAAAGGCAGGATTTAAATTTAAATTAGCAATGCAATCTAACAACCCACCACAGCAGGGGTCTCCAACCTTGGCAACTTTAAGCCTGGAGGACTTCAATTCCCAGAATTCCCCAGGTTGGAGACCCCTGCACCATAGGATGATGGGCTTTCCTCTGCTGTACCCATATATGTACAAAGGGACATCAAGAGATTTGCAAATTCAACTTCATTGCTACATATTTATCCAATCATTTTCACCGAACGGAATATTGAGATTCTTAAGTAGTCTCCTAACCATGGGATGACATAATCTTGATCTTTGTGGAATTGTAGGGCAGGCCGTTCGTTTTATAATTTGCAGTTGATATGTGAGGGTTACATCTGAGCTGTACCCAACCTTGGAGTACCCTTTTTTGTAACGTGGCTGAATTGCACATTTGCTGATCTTACCTGGACTGATTGTAAACGGATCTGCAGTCCAAGATGGATCTAAGAAGGATCTACTTCTTTGCAGCTTCCCATTTTGTGATGGTGTAGGAATGACCTTAAAAGACTGAGCGAAGAGATGCTGCCTGGGGAACGGTCAGATAAGAGGCAGAGAGCCCACAGCTACATAATGGATAGAGAAAGAAACTCAGAAGGGACCCTCCCAAGTTTCTAAGGATGTAAAGGAGACTGCTATAATGGTATGTGGGAAAGACCTTGGGAGCTGGGGCAGAAAAGGAGAGAAGAGAGGCTGCCTAGGGAGTAGTCTGATAAGAGACGGCATAGCCCACAGCTGCATAATGGGTGGGGAAAGAGACTCAGAAGGGACCCTCCCAAATTTCTAAGGATGTAAAGGAGACTGCTATAATGGTATGTGGGAAAAACCTTGGGAGACGGGGAGATGAGATGCTGCCTAGGGAATGATTAGATAATGGACAGCATAGCCCTCAGCTTCCTAATGGGTTGAGGAAGAGACTCAAGAAGGGACCCTCCCTAGTTTCTCGGGTGGCTATAATGGTATGTGGGAAAGACCTTGGGAGTTGGGACAGAAAAGGAGAGAAGAGAGACTGCCTAGGGAGCAGTCCGATAAGAGACAGCATAGCCCACAGCTGCATAATGGGTGGAGAAAGAGACTCTGAAGAGACCCTCCCTAGTTTCTAAGAATGTAAAGGAGACGGCGGGAGATCTGTACTTTCAGACTTGCAAGATTCTGTTAATGTAGCCTTAGAGTAAATTAAATTTAGCTCATTTGGTTGTGTTCCTTGTCTTGCAAAGGCTGACCAATCTGGCTGCTTGTGATTTTCCCTGCTCAAGAGCCAGCCCCTTTCATCAGGTGGATCCGAAATTGCCCTTGCATTGCAAGGTTGCTTTTCCAAGAAGTAACATTTGCTCTCTTGATCTACTTTCTGGTGGGTATTTACAGCGGTTGCCAGTTCTTTTTGAAAGTAATTAGCGCCTCTAATTAAGTTAGGCCCTGTAATTGAAATTACAGAGTGCTGTGTCAACAGAACATCCAAAGTTTACAAGCTCAAAACCCAAGCTCATCAGAAAGATCTTATCTTTAGACGTGTAACTTTAAAACAGCCGTTGTTTGTTAACACAATCCCTAATAAAGGTGGGGGGGAATGAAGATTGGCTGATTCACAAAATCTCCTTTGCCTTCCATGACCTGAAATGGCACACTCCAGGAAAAAAATGATCACTGTATACTGGCCTGCAGCTGTCGGCATGTTTTTAACCTCTACACCTTTGGCTGGTTGGAATTTCTAAAAATGACAGTCTGACCATTCTTAAGGAACAGAGATGCTCTTCCTGAGTGGCACAAACCCTTCTGGACCGAACCACTTCAGTTTGGAAGAGGGGGCTGTAACGTTGAGTCACATTGGACATCTAGGGCAGCTTAAGGTGAGCAGAAGATATGGGAAAAGATGTCGAGAGGCTAAAGAGATCACACTTGGAATATTGCATCCAGTTTTGTTCACCACGATGTTAAAAAAAAGATGTTGAGACTCTAGAAAGAGTGCAGAGAAGAGCAACCAGAATGATTAGGGAATTGGAGGTTAAAACATACGATGAACGGTTGCTGGAACCGGGCATGGCTAGTCTAGTAAAGAGAAGAACCAGTGGACACATGATAGCAGTCTTCCAATATTTGAGGGGCTGTCATAGAGAGGAGGGGGACAAGCTATTCTTCAAAGCGCCTGAAGTCCAGACAAGGAATCATGGATGGAAACTGAACAAGGAGAGATTCAACCTGGAAATAAGGAGAAATTTTCTGACAGAACAATCAACCAGTGGAACAGAAGTTGCCTTTGGAAGTTGTGGGAGCTTCATCACTGGAGGCTTTCAAGAAGGGACTGGACTGCCATCTGTCAGAAATGGTGTAGCGTCTCCTGCTTGGGCAGGGGGTTGGACTAGATGACCTACAAGGTCCTTTCCAACTCTCTTAATCTGAATCTATCTAAGATGATCAAAGGCCTGGAGGCTAAAACATACAAAGAATGGTTGCAGGAACTGGGCATGGCTAGTCTAGTGAAGAGAAGGACCAGGGGAGACATGATAGCAGTCTTCCAATATTTGAAGGACTGCCACAGAGGAGAGGGGGTCAAGCTATTTTCCAAAGCGTCTGAAGGCCAGACAAGGAATAATGGATGGAAACTGATCAAGGAGAGAAGCAAACTAGAAATAAGGAGTTTTCTTGATAGTGAGAACAATTAGTGGAACGACTTGCCTTCAGAAGTTGTGGGAGCTCCATCACTGGAGGCTTTTAAGAAGAGACTGGACAGCCATTTGTCTGAAATAGTATAGAGTTTCTTGTTTGAACAGGGGGTTGGACTAGAAGACCCCCAAGGTCCCTTCCAACTCTGTTATTCTGTTATTGCCATCCAACCAACAACATATTTCTTCGGTTGTTGTTTTTTTCTTTCAATCGAGACAAAGGCAACCGATAGGTTGATCTTATAGCCTTGAGGTGGCCAAGAAATATTTCACCATTAGCCAGTTTATAGAGATGCTTCCTTCTCAACAATAAACTGTCCCCCTAAGTGGTTGGGATCCAGCTGATCTGACCAAAAATGATTCCCTAGTGAGATTTCTTCTCCATTTTTTGCAGGTGTAGACTTGGTTGGCGTTTCTGGTCCTGCTTGCTAACCACCGAAAGTAATGATTAGTGTAGATTAAGCCACCAAAAGTTCATGATTACAACAGCCTCATCATCCAGCTTTTTCCAGCTGTTGGCTTAAAGGTTTAAGAACACTTTAATGCTGGCTTGTTTAAACATGAATGGGTCTCCTTCTGCTGAGGCTAATTTGATTTTACTGAAGATACTTGTCTGTCACTTTCTCACAAGCTTCCCTATAGCATCCTCAAGAGCAGAGGTCTTCAAACTTGGCAACTTTAAGACTTGTGGACTTCAACTCCCAGAATTCTTCAACTCTTTAACTTTAAGACTCTAAACTTTAACTTTAATACTTTAACTTTAACTTTAAGACTTTGACTTTAACTTTAAGACTTGTGGACTTCAACTGTCAGAAATCCACAAATCTTAAAGTTGCCAAGTTTGGGAACCTCTGCTCAAGAGGATGCCTCTCAAGATCTCGACTTTTGTAATTTTCTCCCCAAACCCGTGGCTTCCTTTTTCACCCAAATGATTCCTCTGTCACAACAAGAAGATAACACTGGGCTTAAGTAGCCTGAAATAAGGTTTTAGCGGTTGGTTTGTTGGGGGGGGGGAATGGTGGCCATTGATTTCAGATTTTGCGAGAGAGAATTTGAGGGGTTAGTACAGGATCGATGCGGGATTTGCAGCCAGCGACTATCGCCAGCAGGCACAAATCCTAGGGGGTTGATTGTATTTGTGTGGCACAACCGAAGCTCCATCAGCATCAGGATGTCGGTGAGCAAAGTACGGAAGGATTTCCTGATTGGGAAAAAAATGGCTCTTAAAAAAAAATCTGCCTTTTGCAACATACTGTAATTCCTCACAATTTTTACAGCACTAGATATTGTATGATAGACCTGGAAAGTTGACCATAGCCTCACAAACTCTTTAGAGTAGAGTAGAGTAGAGTAGAGTAGAGTAGAGTAGAGTAGAGTAGAGTAGAGTAGAGTAGAGTAGAGTAGAGTAGAGTAGAGTAGAGTAGAGTAGTGTAGTGTAGTGTAGTGTAGTGTAGTGTAGTGTAGTGTAGTGTAGTGTAGTGTAGTGTAGTGTAGTGTAGTGTAGTGTGTGTAGAGAATGGGAGAGGGAGAAGGAGAAGAAGAATGAGAGAAATAGAAGCAAAGGAAGGAGAAAATAGAATAAGAATGGAATGGAATGGAATGGAATAGAGAAATGAATAGAATAGAATAGAATAGAATAGAATAGAATAGAATAGAATAGAATAGAATAGAATAGAATAGAATCTTTATTATAGTCACTTTAAATGTACACTAACTAGCATACATTAAAATGAAATTTCATTGCATTCAGTTCTCAAAAGATAATCATGATGCATATACCTACATACACACACTTACTGTAATGACACGGAGAAACATCACAGTCTAGTTCGGATGTATACATGGCGAAAAAGTTCTGATTGATTGTTTTTGATGGACAAGGGGGAAGGTGTAACAGAATAACAGAGTTGGAAGGGACCTTGGAGGTCTTCTAGTCCAACCCCCTGCTCAAGCAGGAGACCCTACCATTTCAGACAAGTGACTGTCCAGTCTCTTCTTTAAAAACTCCAGTGTTGGAGCATCCACATGTTCTGGAGGCAACACTGTTCCACTGATTAATACTTCGCACTGTTTGGAAATTTCTTCTTAGTTCTAGGTTGTTTCTCTCCTTGATTGGTTTCCACCCAGGTTTTCCATTCAGTCATGTTGGATGTGTGTTCACTTCCTTGAGTTATCAATGACCATAAAGGTGCAATATAAATAAATAAATCTAAACTGCCCCAAGTAGCTAATCCCGCTTAAATTCCTCCATCTCAACCCTTTCTTTTTTTCTGAGGCCCGAATGTGGGCAGCATCATACAAACTCCTTGAATCTGGCATGGAACTGATCTACAGGATCTACATTGCTGATTCGCCACGACAGTCTAGCCACACTTAACTTTTCTTCAAAGGCTGCTATCTGTGTGTGGAGTTGCACGCCCTGAGTTGTAAAAAATTATATGTAATTATCCCCTGACATCATTGCTGGAACCTTCGTTGTAGCTCAGCAGGAAAAAAAAACCCCGTTAGCTCAGATTCTACACCCCAAAATGCGGGTGATATCATTTTTTAAAAAGATTTGATATTTATTCTTGTTGGTTGCAAGGATGAAGGATGACACAAATAGCTCGTCGTTTCCTTCAATAAGTTGAGGGAAGTATCACTGGCAAAATCTTCAAGTCTGAAACCTTAAAACTCTAAAGAACTTTTTAATGGTTTTATGAAAGTTGGGCTGGTATGTTGGAATTGTCTTTCCTCCGAGCAGGAGAATTAAACAAAAGAAGTAATGACTCTAAACCAGGGGTGAAATGCTACTGGTTCGGCTGGTTCGCCCGAACCGTTAGTAACAAATACTTTCGGTTCTCCGAACCGATAGTAAAAATGCTTTTAAAAAGTGGGGGGGGGGAGTTTTACACGATCACGCGGCACACCTGATTGTCACAGCTGATGAACCTTCTTTTTACTTTTTTAAAGCATTTTTTTTAAAAAAACTACCTATTTGCTGTAACTGTGACTCTGTGAGGTTCCTGCTTTGTTGCAGGGGCCATTTTGTGTGAAGTCCAGCTGCTTCTGCATTGTGTGTGAGTCAGTTGTGTAGGAGTCAATTCTGTGGCTTTTGTGTTGTTTGTGTGTGAAGTGTGAAAGTTGGTTTTTGAGCTCACCTGGTCACATAACCATGACCACCAAGCCACACCCACCCAGTCACATGACCACCAAGCCACGCCCACTAAGCCATGTCCAAGCCACGCCCACAGAACCGGTAGGGAAATTTTTTAGATTTCACCACTGCACCTAAACCGATTTTAGATGCTTATAGAAGCTTTCGTTCCACTATCAAAACCCAGCCCAGTTCCCCCACTGTGGATTGAAATGGAGTTTGGTGGGAGATTTCTGGTCTTCCGTCTCCTAGAGAGTTATTTAAAATGGACACACAACTAACCTGTTTACATACCTGGTAATTGTGTGGATGTTATCTAGTTTGCTCTACATATTCAACTCCTTAGAAAATGCATGATGACTTGGTGGGTCAAAGTCTTTACATTATGAATTGATCCATTAATGAAAGACAGGTTTCCTTCCTTCCTTCCTTCCTCCCTCCCTCCCTCCCTCCCTCCCTCCCTCCTTCGGTTTTTCTGTTCCTTCTTTCCTCCCTTCCTCCCTTTGCTTTTCCCTTCCTTCCTTCCTTCCCTTCCCTTCCTTCCCTCCCTCCCTCCTTCCCTCCCACCATTTTTGTATTTTCTGCTGCTTTCGACGGAATATAGTTTAAGGCTATGCTTCATTTATTTGGATAACACTAATGTAATGAAAGTAATTTTAGATAAAAGCCATGTTTTAATGGATCTGTAAAATTTCCAACTGTAATTAGAGACAGCCATCTTTTCCCAAGATCTTTCCAGCAGATAGACATTGCAATTTCCTCATTTTTTACATGTACAGAAAGAAATATTTCTAAGTAGATTTCTCACAGCATTTGTGAACCTAGCTTTAAATAATTAAGAATTAGATATGGAGCTAGCCCATTCATTTCCATCTATTTCCTTACTCAGAATTGCCTCTATTCAAAGAATGGATGCAGCATATACGATTAATATTACTAACGCAAAAATATATTTTTAGCTGGGTTAGCTATAAACAGGCTATGCTATGCTATGCAAGGCCCTAAGACTTGTGGTGGCTCAAGAAACCATGATTGAGTCAGCAAAACAGGCCATAAACCTGGCTAGGAACACAGGAAGATGGAGTAGGACAGGGGTCGGCAACCTTAAATGCTCAGAGAGCCATTTGGACCCGTTTCCCACAGAAAAGAAAACACCGGGAGCCACAAAACTCTTCCCGTGCCTGGCTATTTCCTGAGCGGCCCCAAAACTAGCATATATAGTCGAATTAAAGATTCTGTTTTCTTCTGAAACTTTTCTGTTCTTGGATTTATCCATGGTTGGCCTACCAGGGGTCAAAAAGCTTAATAAATTGTGCGTTGGTGGGTGTCCCACATTGGCAGTTGTGACGCATATTTTGAGCGACAGGGAGCTGCAGCAGAGGGATGAAAGAGCCCCATGCGGCTCCAGAGCCACGGGTTGCTGACCCCTGGACTAGGACATTGTCTCAGAAGGTTGGGCTGATAGTAACAGCATCGTGAAAAATAGAGATTTTTACGTTTTAGCTCATGAAGTGTTCTTCAACTGGGATGACATTCTCAAAGGCTTTTTATTAGCAGTTGACCTAGAAAACATTGTGGAATGTCTTATTTTTAACCAGTAAGTCAATAGTTTTCTATTTCAGTGGATATATGATGGCACATACAAGTGTTCCTCCACGTACGATCACAGTTGAGCCCAAAATTTATGTTGCTAAACAAGACATTTGTTCTGTGAGTTTTGCCCCCTTTAACAACCATTCTCACCACAGTTGTTAAGTGAACGTCTGAATTTCTTAAGTTAGTAAGGTGGTTGTTTAGCAAATCTGGCTTCCCCATTGACTATATGTCAGAAAAAAGTGATTTGCTGACCCCAGGACACTGCAACCGTCATAACTACGAATCAGTTGCCAAGCATCTAAATTTTGATCACTTGACCACGGGAATGCTGCAATGGTCGTAAGGGTGAAAAACGGTCATAATTCACTTTTTTCAGTGCCGTTGTAATTTCGGTCACTAAGTGAACTGTTGCAAGTCAAGGACTACCTACAGTTTGCATTTCATACGATGGCACTGATGGGATAGGAATTTATTCCTACCAAGGCGATAAAGATCTTGTTCCCTTGAAGTCATCCTTACGTAGAAAATGAAACCGAGATTTAATTCTAATTAACAAAATATTTATTTCAGTATAAAAGTAACAAAACATAAATCTTAATTAAGCTACATTGTCCCAGTCAAGAATTCACATCTGCCTCGGATGGAGGCTTGCAGAAGAAGAGAAAGAAGGAGGAGACAAAACTCCTGGAATGCACACATGCATAGAAACACATATCACATGTCTGCTTGTTAAGAAAATACAGTAGATCTAGAAATATAGTAGAAGACTAAGAAATATAGCACAGAGGCTCAACTGGCAATATATTCACATCGTGACAGGCACATATTGGTCACGTCAGTTGGGTGAATTTATAAATAAAACCCATGATCCATCAACCCAAAAAATAAATTCTGAAATTTTGATCTCGGCCCAATATCTTCTACACATCTGCCTTCACTGCTCACCCCTGGACTTGTAAGTCCTATTTATTTTCTTTCTTATCCTCAGCACACATGCATACATGCTGTGCTCCAGATTTTATAAATAAATTAGCAGCTGGCCGGTGACTAAAACTCAAAACTGAGCAAGGCTGGATTTGAATATGAAGTCAGATACCGAGTAATGTAGATTTACGTCCCCCTTTGTGAATACATCAACACCTAAGGACGCCATTTCCTAACTGGCGATGGACATGGATCAGAGGTGGTATTCAGCAGTTTCTGACCAGTTCTGGAGAACCGGCAGCGAAAATGTTGAGTAGCCCGGAGAACCGGTAGCTGAAATTATGAGTAGTTCGGAGAATTGGTAACGGAAATTTTGAGTAGTTCACAGAACTGGTAGCTGAATTTTTGAGTAGTTCACAGAACTGGTAGCTGAATTTTTGAGTACCGTAGTTCGGAGAACCAGCAGCGGAAATTTTGAGTAGTTCGGAGAACCAGCAGCGGAAATTTTGAGTAGTTCGAAGAACCAGTAGCGAAAATTTTGAGTAGTTCGGAGAACCGGTAGTGGAAATTTTGAGTAGTTTGGAGAATCCTTCCCCTGCCATGCCCACCAAGCCACGCCCACAGAACTGGTAATAAAAAATTTTGAACCCCAACACTGACATGGATGATAAAGAAATGTTGGGCTCAAGGTTGACTCAGCCTTCCAGCCTTCCGAGGTCGGTAAAATGAGGACCCAGATTGTTGGGGGGGAAATAGGCTGACTCTGTAAACCGCTTAGAGAGAGCTGTAAAGGACTGTGAAGCGGTATATAAGTCTAAGTGCTATTGCTATTGGGACTAGAGTCTACTAAAACCGGGGACCAGTCAAGACTGATTGAAAAAAAAAGAAAAAGTTAGGCCAGTCAGACATTTCCCTAATAGCAAAAAAGACAGCCAAAAATACAAAAAAGAGACTCTAGGAAAAGTGAAAAGAAGATCAACAAAGATGATTAAGGGACTGGAGGCTAAAACATATGAAGAACGGTGGCAGGAACTGGGTATGTCTAGTTTAATGAAAAGAAGGACCAGGGGTGACATGATAGCAGTCTTCCAATATTTGAGGGGCTGCCACAAAGAAGATGGGGTCGACCTGTTCTCCAAAGCACCTGAGGGCAGGACACGAAGCAACAGATGGAAGATCAAGGAGAGAAGCAACCTAGAACTAAGAAGTTTCATGACAGTGAGAACAATCAAATCTGTGGAACTGCTTCCCTCCAGAAGTTGTGGGTGCTCCATCACTGGAGGTTTTCAAGAAGAGACTGGACAGCTATTTGTCCAGAATGGTATTGGGTTAGATTCGCAGGATGGTTGAGCAGGGGGTTGGATTAGGAGACCTCCAAGGTCCCTTCCAACTGTGTTGTTCTGTTATTCTGAATAAGAGTTGCTAACCAAGTGGCTAAAGGATGAAGTTTCTCCCTGCTTCAAGGAGATATTTTCTTGATTATTTCATTCTGAGCATCAATGAGATATGAAGAGTACAGAAAGAGTACAAGAGACAAGACAAAACACAGTGAATGGAAGTTTATGAAGGAGAGAAGCAACCTAGAACTAAGGAGAAATTTCCTGACAGCGAGAACAATTAATCAGTGGAACAACTTGCCTCCAGAAGTTGTGGGTGCCCCAACACTGGAGGCTTTTAAGAAGAGACGAGATAGCTCTTTGTCCAGAATGGTATAAGGCAGTGTTTCCCAACCTTGGCAACTTGAAGATATCTGGACTTCAACTCCCAGAATTCCCCAGCCAGCATTCGCTGGCTGGGGAATTCTGGGAGTTGAAGCCCAGATATCTTCAAGTTGCCAAGGTTGGGAAACACTGGTATAAGGTCTCTTAACTTGAGCAGGAGGTTGGACTAGAAGACCTCCAAAGTCCCTCCCAACTCTGTTATGCTGTATCCCGTATTCCCTTGACTAGAAATATCAACCAGGATTAGGCGAAATATTTAAGCCAAGGCTCATGTTTGGAATTTTGAGAAGACGATGTGGGTGTTCTCACAAGATGGTTACAATGGGGAGAGGTCAGCCAGTCAATTCACATGATAGGCATGTGGTGACCTCTAAAACATTTACAAAGTTGAAAAAAACTGTCGTTTCATCCTCACTTTCCTCCTTGAATCTGCTTTTATTAATTCTAGCTTAACTTCGCTTGCTTTCTGAATAGGGGAGAAGCTTGAAAGCTGAGACAATGCAGATTTAGAAAGAGTTGAAGGGCTTGAATTATAATAGCGATGTTGGGCTATGGGCAGTGCTTCTCAATTATTTTCTGTTACGCCCCCCCCCCTAGGAAGAAGTAAACATTTTGCGCCCCCCCCCAACTCTCCGATCTGGGCCCCAATGGAATTTTAGTGTGGATATTTATTATTTTACTTATTATAAGCTGCAAGCAAACTATTGGCTGGGGAAGGCTGCTCTACCCACTTACCTGGGAGTAAGTCACGCTGAACTCAATGGAGCCTGTTTTCGGTTAGGCAGGCATAGGCTACCGTGGTTAGGGCCCTCTTTTGACACGGGGCCAGGCCAGCTTAATCAAGCCGATGTTTTGGGGTCGCCGGCCTGGCCCATAAGCGCCGCCTCTGCCGGGCACTCACAGCGAATGGTGTGGAAGGAGGCTTTAGGTGCTGTTCGACTGCAGAGGATGCTCCTCCTTGTCCAGCAGCAGGTTCGACACGCCGTTCATGGCTACCGCGGCGCATGCCGAGAACAACAAGAACCCACGCAGCCGCCCCGCCCCGCCTGGCCGCCTTCTCTTCTGGGTTCGGAGCAGCGTGCAACTGGAAAAACACTCCCCGTCTGGGGGAATCGATCGAGAAGGACCATGCATGTTCCCCGGGGTCACACGCGCCCCCTTGGCATTGCTCCGCGCCCCCCGAGGCGGGGCGCCCCACTATTTGAGAAACACTGGGCTATGGCAATGAAAGCTGTTTAGTTTCAGGATCTCAGGTAGCAAAGCAAATGCATTATTTCATTTTTCTAAAATGCAAGAACTATGTAATTCTCCCTGCAGCTGGATGGTTGCCCCCATGACATTTGAAAATGAAGCTCCAAACCACGTCCTCGCACTCTTTCTTTTCCTTTCATTGGCTAAATGAAGGGCTTTGAAATCAGGGTGGAATTTGGCTATTAATAAAGCAGGTTATGTTCCTCACCAAATTAGCCATTACCACGCAGATCACTTTCAAAGCCCAGGCAAGCTCCATCCAGTTGAGTTACAACTTATATCCCTGAACATTTTTTTAAATCTATTTTTATGTTTCTCTGAACTCCAGTGAGTCAGAGACTAAATTATATAAGTTCCCTCCAAAGATTCTGGATAAAAATTTCTTTCCTTCCTTATACTTCCTTCCCTCCCTCCCTTAAATGGCCTTAACAACCATTGCAAAACAAAAAACAAAAAACGGAGGGGACATAAAATCGGGTGCAACTCACTTAAGAACCACCTTGCTTAGCAAAGGAAATTCTAGTTCCCGATTATGGTCGTAAGTCGAGGACCAGCTGTCCTAGAAATTTAAACAATAGGTCCAGAGAGAAGGGCGCTTAAGAAAATGAAGCGTTTAAGACTCGGTGATGGTTTTCAACGGCTTCCTTCGACACAGCTGATGTTCCACCAGCTGTGGGTTTTATTGCACAAAGTACATTCTCAGCAACTAAGAGAGAAACCCACAGCCATAATTGTACAGGGCATTCAGCAATCTGCTGACCTCACCTCTTCAGATGTAACACAAAGCTTGTGAATTCATCATCCCACAAAATGCCAATTCATCCCCTCTCTAGAATCACTGGACAGATTAGGAACAAACCGATCAAGCCGAGCTCTCCCTTCGTCTAAAAATAAATGAAATAAAATCAAATAGAACAGCATGCGGGGTTGTGAATTTCAAACCCCTTTTAAATCGGGGCTCTTCCAAACTTGGCAACTTTAAGACCTGTGGACTTCAACTCCCAGAATTCCCCAGCTGGCTGAGGCATTCTGGGAGTTGAAGTCCCCAAGTCTTACAAGTTGCCAAGTTTGAAGACCCGTGCCTTAGATATAGAATTCTTTATTGGCCAAGTGCGATTGGACACACAAGGAATTTGTCTTCAATGCATAAGCTGTCAGTGTACATCAAAGATATAAGTGATAAACCATGATCGTAGTCATCATAAATACATTCATCATGAATCATAAGATACAACACTTAGCGATAGTCATAGGATACTAAATGTGAAGTTTCCGAAAGATGCCCTAAATAAGCAATCAACAAAAATCATACTAGGAAACTAAGTAAAACAATATAAACTGTAAAGATACAGGCAACAAAGTTTATATACCGTATTTTTCAGAATATAAGATGCACCGGAGTATAAGACGCACCTTAGTTTTGGGGGAGGAAAATAGGGGGGAAAATCTGCCTACCAGGTATTCATCTGGCTAGCATCCTTAGTCTGGTCAGCTTCAGCACATTATTTTATCCCCTCTTTAGGGCTTAAAAAAACCTTATTCGGAGCGAATAGGAATGAAAAAAAGCCTGCAAAGACTTAGGGCTGGAAAAAACCTCCTTCGGATAGAGTAGCAATGAAAAAAAGCTTGCAAGCCAGTAAGAGCCGGGAAGATCGTTAGTGCCTCGTTAGGGCTGGGAAAAAAAAGCTTCAAAAAAGCTACATTCAGAGTAGAAGACGCACTCAAATTTTCAGCCTCTTTTAGGGGGGGAAATATACTCTGAAAAATACGGTAAGTTTGGTTCAAGGGCATTGAAACAAACAAACAAAAAAGTTTTCTCTTGAAATAAACAAAAGGTTTTTAGTCCAAGAAAGTGGGTGATGGCATTTTTACAGGCTGACAGCATTCTCTATTTAACCAAAGGTGCTTTTTTCAAGTGGCAACTGGACTTTCTGGTTTTTCTTTGAAGACGTTTCGCTTCTCATCCAAGAAGCTTCTTCAGCTCTTGACTGGATGGTGGGGAATGGAAGTCAGAGCTGAAGAAGCTTCTTGGATGAGAAACGAAACGTCTTCAAAGAAAAAACCAGAAAGTCCAGTCGCCTCTTGGAAAAAAAAGCACCTTTGGGACAACCATGACCTGGATGACTGAGAACCTCCATAGACACTGTACTTAACCACTGTGAGAAATTGGGCAACAGTGCAGAGGAAGTGGGGGGGGGGGAGGGGGGGAAATTGTGTGTCCCTTCTATTAAACTTTATTGCCATTTATTAGTCAGTGGGGACTTTAACCAGCAAGCTGCAAATGTTGTTCGTGGAAACAAAGAGCATTCTGTTTTGGGCTCTCCATTTTTTCAAACAAAAAGGAATTGCAGAGATCAAGTACTCAATACCGGCTTTAGTTTCCCCTGGAATGAATGCAACACACACACAGACACAGAGAGAGAGAGAGAGAGAGAGAGAGAGAGAGAGAGAGAGAGATGCAACTTTTGAGCCATTCGTTCAGGATTTTGAGAGGATTTTGATAAGAGCCGTGGTGGCACAGTGGTTAGAATGCAGTACGCAGGGCTACTTCTGCTGCCTGCCGGCTGCCTGCAATTTGGCAGTTCGAATCTCACCAGGCTCTCCAGGTTGACTCAGCCTTTCGTCCTTCCAGGGTCAGTAAAATGACGACCCAGGTTGTTGGGGGCCATACGCTGACTCTGTAAAACCACTTAGAGAGGGCTGCAAAGCATTGTGAAGCGGTATATAAGTCTAAGTGCTATTGCTAGTGTTATTGCCCTTCCTTCCTCCCTCCCTCCCTGCCTCCCTTCTTTCCAAGGTGTACAGTGGTTAGAATGAAGTATTGCAGACTGGCTCTGCCCACTGCCATGAGTTCGATCCTGACCCGCTCAAGGTTGACTCAGCCTTCCGTCCTTCTGAGGTGGGTAAAATGAGGAACCAGATTGTTGGGGGCAAGAGGCTGACTCTATAAAACCGCTTAGAGAGGGTTGCAAAGCATTGTGAAGCGGTATATAAGTCTAAGTGCTATTGCTAGTGTTATTGCTTGCCCTCTCTCCCTGCCTGCCTGCCTGCCTCCCTTCTTTCCAGTGTACAGTGGTTAGAATGAAGTATTGCAGACTGACTCTGCCCACTGCCATGAGTTTGATCCTGACCCGCTCAAGGTTGACTCAGCTTTCCGTCCTTCCAAGATCAGTAAAATGAGGACCCAGGTTGTTGGAGGCCATACGCTGACTCTTAAAACTGCTTAGAGAGGGCTGCAAAGCATTGTGAAGCGGTATATAAGTCTAAGTGCTATTGCTAGTGTTATTGCCCTCCCTCCCTCCCTGCCTCCCTTCTTTCCAAGGTGTACAGTGGTTAGAATGAAGTATTGCTGACTGACTCTGCCCACTGCCATGAGTTCGATCCTGACCCGCTCAAGGTTGACTCAGCCTTCCATTCTTCTGATGTGGGTAAAATGAGGAACCAGATTGTTGGGGGCAAGAGGCTGACTCTATAAAACCACTTAGAGAGGGCTGCAAAGCATTGTGAAGTGGTATATAAGTCTAAGTACTATTCTATTGATATTTTGGGCAGGATTCTCTTGAATAGTACTGTATGCATTTCATGTTTTCCTTTGGTCAGTTAACGTAAGAAAATTAAGTACCAATTTTGTACCTTTTTTTGCGGCAGTGAATGTGACCGTCGCGAAATGAATATCATGGACATTAAGCGAATCCATTGTTTGCTATGGGGGGGGCGTGTTGCTGAAAACTGGAAGTAAATGCCAGTTTGGGGTGAAAACATCATCCATCGTGGTCAAATGATTACGGGACACTGTAAATGGCCGAAATGAAACCTGGTTGCCCAGAAGTCACGTGACTAGGGAGGGGAGCATCCGTTGGAACTTCAGAACCAAATTGTAAGTACCTTTTGGTGTGTTTCCTGTGTCCTTCATAGCTTCGAACGGTCTCTAAGCAACTTAGATTAGGAGAGTTGGAAGGGACCTTGGAGGTCTTCCAGTCCAACCCCCTACTTAGGCAGGAAACCCTACACTACTTCAGACAAATGGTTATCCAGCATCTTCTTAAAAACTTCCAGTGTTGGAGCATTCACAACTTCTGGAGGCAAGTCGTTCCACTGATTCATTGTTCTAACTGTCAGGAAATTTCTCCTTAGTTCTAAGTTGCTTCTCTCCTTGTTTAGTTTCCATCCATTGCTTCTTGTCCTGCCCTCTGGTGCTTTGGAGAATAGCTTGACTCCCTCTTCTTTGTGGCAATCCCTGAGATCTTGGAATACTGCTATCATGTCTCACCTAGTCCTTCTTTTCATTAAACTAGACATACCCAATTCCAGCAACCGTTCTTCATATGTTTTAGCCTCCAGTCCCCTAAGCATCTAAAATGGTATACGGTTTCCTGCCTGAACAGGGGGTTGGACTAGAAGACCTCCAACATCCCTGCCAACTCTGTTATTCTGTTATTCAACCAGTGGCAAGTCGAGGACTACCTATAGTCTGAGAATACATCAGTGTCCAGCAACTTCCTAAATTCACATCTTCTCAAAACCTCTCTTATAAAACCTGAAGTCTTTCCCCTTCCACTGCTTTGGCTGCACTTATCTCATCGATTCCAGATTTCCCTTCTGCCAGCAAAGTAGCTTCTTATCACAAAGAAAACAAAGCAAAAAAAGAAGAAATAATAGTAGCCAGAAGGTCTTCAGATGTAGCTGATAAGGTTACCAATGAAGGCATCCAACAGCCAAAATCTTTGCAAGGCGCTAAAAAAAATGGCTCCGTCCGTTGTCCGAATGCTGGCTTGATATTTTAATAAAAAGTGTTCTGTGATCATTTCGTGTCCAGGAGCTCTAGAAGATTCATCCACAAGACCAAAGCCGAAGCTACCCGTAAATCTAATCTCTAGTCATACAAAACTGTAGGAGAAAACAGTAACACACTGTTTTGTGTTTTTCAAGCAGAAGATAATACAGCATTGTCTTCTTTTTCCGATTATTTTCAAGAACATTGTTTTGGTATTCTTTGTTCTTCCTTCACATTTTTATGCCAAAAAAAAAAAAAAAGAATCTCGGGTTATTATTTTCTTAATTTTCTTATTTTGGATGGATGGATTGCTGGTTTGGGGCCCCAATGCTTTGCCATAGCTGGGTATGAGGGTTTGAAATGAAACAACAATACATAGATCTGGAATTCAAAATTCTCAAACTCAATTGGAGGAGGGCTACCTGTTTTTTCAGTCTGAGGTCCTGTGCAGGTATTTTTAGCATAAGCAAAATTATTATTATTTTTAATAAGATTTGAAGTATTAGTGAGTGTTCAAGCAGATGTCTACCAGATCTAGATGTCAGGGTTCCAAGTAATAGACCCAAAGCAAGCAAAACTCCGAGGCAGGTAGATTCCTCAAAGGACAACTTTATTGGAAAGATCATATTGGCACAGATCTGGTGAAAACTGACTCTGAAGGCTCCTGTGGTTTTCACCTAATTAAAAGCCAAAGTTCACCCCCTAAACAATCAGTTACATGGTCCAATCAAGACACTGTCTGGTTGCCTGGTCACCTCACTCCTCCTTCCACAGTCCAGGTGTGAGAATGTCCTTGGTTCTCAAGAGAGAGTATTTTGTTTTGGCTACACAAACCCCTCTATCTCTAATCCCCCCTCCCTTTCCCTCAACTCTGGCAACACTGAAGCTCCAATATGATATTTGTAGAGACATTGACCCAGGACCCTAAAATGGCATCGAATAACTCTCACACACAAACCCAGGGGTGGGCTGCTGGGGGTTCGCAGGGATTCGGGAGAATCTCTAGCTAAGATTCTGTGCAGTTCGGAGAACCCCCAAATCCCATTCCAACCCACCCCGCCCCCCCAGGAGTCCCCACACGGCCCGTTTTGGATGCAGGTAAGTGCAGGGCATGCGCGGAGGCTCAGGGAGGGTGAAAAACGGGCCTACAGGAAGTTCTGGAAGTCCAGAAATGGGCCCATTTCCTGCCTCCAGAGGGCCTCCGGAGCCTGGGGAGGCCGTTTTTGCCCTCCCAGAGGCTTAAGGAAAGCCTCTGGAGCCCAGGGAGGGTAAAAACGCCCCCTCCCCCGCCGTGGTGCAGGAGGCTGACTAGGCCACGCCCACCATGGCCACACCCACCCAGCAACCGGGCAGAGAACCCCTTGCTAAAGAATTTGAAGCCCACCCCTGCACACACCCCTTTTCTTTCCCAAAGAAATTTAAACAACAGCAAAAAATTAAAATCTCATGACAGTGCCAGATCTTCAAAGTTCAGATCCCTTGCGAGATCCCTCATGAACTTTGGCTATTTTAAACGGGAAGCTTTTAAAACTGCCGATTGATTTAATAACCGCGTCATTATTTTTGAGCCCTCTTGATGACAACGGTATGAAATCACTCAGGGGTTGCTTGAAAAGATGGGCCGCTCGTACTGTCAATCAAACTCAGCCTCATATTCTCCTCGGGAAGCCCCCCCGGTTGAGATTGCCCGTCGTGTTCAGTGTTGTGCCATCTCGCTTCCCTCCTTCTCCTTGGCAAGCTCTGGTTGCCTTAGCCGCGGACAATATTTATATAAATATGTTTCCAGCCAGGGTGCTTAGCTGCAAATTAGCTTTCATTGTTTATACAGTGCTGTGGCACATCCTGGCTGGCCGAGCCGGGCTCAATTAAGCAAACATAAACAGTTTCTGTGCTCCCAAAGAGCTTCGATGGGTGATGGGTGACGGCAATTGGCTCTTGGAGAAGAACAGCTGCTACAATGGCTTTCCAACCCCTTGTAAGGAAAGCATCCTTTGCTTCCCTAGCCTCTGAGAAGGCGGCCGTCTTGCAGGAGCGTCGCCAACCTTTTCTTGAGGTCTCATCTTATGTTTTGAAATTCGGTGAGGATGACAGCTTGTGTGTTCTTCAAAACACACGGCGGCTCCTTATGCATTCATCCCCACGCCGTGCGTCATGCGTTGTGAGGCTGTGATAGTTGAGGATGTCAGGCCCAAAGGATAGGGATCATACTGTAAGTTGCAGTTCAGAAGACTGATTGCTCAAATCGGTACGCAAGAATCTAGGTGACTTAAATTCTGTAATAAATTGGCACCAAATAAGTCAACGGAATTCAAGAGGAACTGGGATTGCACCGTTTGGGTCCTTCTCATCTTCTCTATTACCCCCTTTTATTGGTATTATTATGATTATTACACTCTGTTGGTTTGCATGGATATTGAGAGCTTCTCTTCTCTTCTCTTCTCTTCACCTCTCCTCTCCTCTCCTCTCCTCTCTTCTCTCCTTTCCTCATTCTATTCTGTTCTGTTCTGTTCTGTTCTGTTCTGTTCTGTTCTGTTCTGTTCTGTTCTGTTCTGTTCTGTTCTATTCTATCTTCTATTCTATTATTTCTATCTTCTCTCTTCTCTTCTCTTCTCTTCTCTTCTCTTCTCTTCTCTTCTCTTCTCTTCTCTTCTCTTCTCTTCTCTTCTCTTCTCTTCCCTTCCCTTCCCTTCCCTTCCCTTCCCTTCCCTCCTCTCCTCTCCCTTCTCCTCCTCCTCCTCCTCTCCTCCATTCTATTCCATTCCATTTCATATTTTCTATTCTATTCTATTCTATTCCATTCCATTCCATTCCATATTTTCTATTCTATTCTATTCTATTCTATTCTATTCTATTCTATTCTATTCTATTCTATTCTATTCTATTCTATTCAGATTGTTGCGGGCAAGAGGCTGACTCTGTAAAGCGCTTAGAGAGGGCTGTAAAGCACTGTGAAGCGGTATATAAGTCTAAGTGCTATTGTTATTGCTATTGCTATCCTATCCTATCCTATCCTATCCCCAAGAATCTAGTCAACTAAAGTTGTACACTAAATAGTCATAAGAGTCAATGGGATTCAAGAGGGGTTGTACTTAGACCGTTTGTAGAAATGACTCTAGGCTGATGACTCACTTAACTCCACCCTCCTAGTTCTGCCTGCACTTCTCCTACAGAGTTCTGTCATAGATCCCAATTTTTCAGTGCTGTTTCTGAACCAAGACCGGCCCGACTATTACAGATAGTCCTTGACTTAGGACCACAACTGGGACCAGAATTTCCATTGCTAGGCAAGGCGGTTGCGTCCGATTTTACTGCCCTTTTTGCAACAGTTGTTAAGGGAATCATGAGGCCATTAAACAAATCCAGCTTCCCCCATTGACTGCTTGTCGGAAGCCAGTTGGGAAGGTCACAAATGGTGATCCCGTGATCTCAGGACACTACGACATACATGCCTGTTGCCAAGTCCCTGAGTTTCAATCATATGACCGTGGGGATGCTGCAACGGTTGTAAGTGCAAGGACCAGTCGTAATCTTTTTCCAAAACTATTGGAACTTTGAACAGTCATTAAACAAATGGTTATAAGTCGAGGTCTAGCTGAATGAAGACATTCTATAGATTACCTCCAGGATAGACATACAATTTTCCTTGGTCATGTCTGATCTATACATTGGAGTGGCATGGTGGCCTAGAGGTGGAGCTTTCGCCTCACAATCAGGAGGCTGTGAGTTCGATCCGAGGTAGAGGCAGATATTTCTCTCTCTGGGCACAATGAAAATATATCTGCTGAACCAAACTCTGCACTGGTGAAAGGAAGGGCATCCGGCCAGTAAACACTCAGCTCCGTTGATGTCTGATCTATACATTGTTGGACTTTTCCAGTGGCAAGGGTCCCCTCTTCAGAAGGAGGTGATCTTAAAAATTCCTGGGGCAAGAAAAAATTCATAAAAAATTAGCAATAGCACTATAGCAATAGCACTTAGACTTATATACCGCTTCATAGAGCTTTACAGCCCTCTCTAAGCGGTTTACAGAGTTCAGCATATTGCCCCCAACAATCTGGGTCCTCATTTTACCGACCTCGGAAGGATGGAAGGCTGAGTCAACCTTGAGCCTGGTGAGATTTGAACAGCTGAACTGCTGAACTAACAGTCACTGAAATGGGTTGCAGTGCTGCTTTTAACCACTGCGCCACAGTGGTTAAAAGAATTAAAAATTCTCCTTTTTAAATGGAACTCTCTTTCTTCAAGAACTGACTCTTCAAAACAGTATATCAGCCCCAGAGGGCCTTCCTGAGAGCCATTATGTTCCGTAGTATGAGTGCTATTTCATACACTGTGTGACACATACACAGACACACACACACACACACGGGCACACACAGACATTTCTGCACAGAAATGATTTCATGGTAGGAAAATGTGCGTTTATTGCCATAGTGACTCAAAAAAACCTCTGCCGTTGTTTCTATTTTGCTATGGAGACATTTAACGGCGTATCAGCTGTCCCATCGATGCCTTCATTGGAAGCAAATTGTGGGGCCCAGCTATTGTCCTTGAACACGTTTCCAGCACATGCGTCACATGAATTAAGAAGGTGTATAAGCGCACTTCTGCGGGTCAACAACTTTTTAGGACAGAACGCATCATACACATCATTGTTTTTCTTCAGACCCGACATTTGGTCCAGGTGCACGAAACACAATGCCTGGTGGGATGCCCACCGCTTACGTCAATGCGTGGAGGCTGATCATTCTGGCCAGCCTGAAATTCACAACTGCATCTAATTACAGATTAACAGAGTTGGAAGGGACCTTGTAGGTCATCTAGTCCAATCAGGGGTGGGTTCCAACTTGCCTCGCTGCCGGTTCGCTTCCTCCCGCACCGCGTGGCTGCGCCTTGTGTGCAGGGCGCGCGCAGAGGCTCGGGGAGGGTGAAAAACGGGCCTACCAGAAGTTCGGGAAGGCCGGAAACGGGCCCTTTTCCGGCCTCCAGAGGGCCTCCGGAGCCCTGTGAGGGCAAAAATGCCCCCCTCCCTGCTGCCGTGGTGCAGGAGGCCGACTAGGCCACGCCCACCATGGCCACGCCCACCCAGCAACGGGGCAGAGAACCCCTTGCTAAAATATTTGAAGCCCACCCCTGGGGGGAACCCTTGAAAGAGCACTGGTGAAAAGATCTCCACCCTTAAAAGCGATTCCTGTCTGCCTGAAGTCTGTGGAAATGTGATTATTTTTTTTTTAGCCTGTCTCTTGAGGAAGAAATCTTTGTTGATCTTTTTCCTTCAGGCCTCAGAGATCACGTTACATCTTGCGTTTGGTACAAGAGAGCCGAGGAGCGGGGTTACATGTTGCAAAAGGCATTTTTGAACCACACCTCATCCCGTTCGCCTTCCCCTTCCCAAACATCCTCCCGCCGGACTTGATGTGTTTCTGTGCTAGTTTCAGCCAAAAAAGAAGAAATAAAATAAAATGAAGAAATCGCCCTTGAAAAGTTATGGAGATTAAAGGACGAACGGCTCTGAAACGCCATCATGCCAGCTATCCAATCTCTTCTTAAAAACCTCCAGCGATGGAGCACCCACAATTATTTATTATTATTATTATTATTATTATTATTATTATTATTATTATTATTATTATTATTATTATTATTATTATTATTATTATTATTATTATTATTATTATTATTATTATTATTATACAATTGTATCACAGCGGCCAGTTGTTTCGCCGGATTTGGCATTGATTACTAGTCGAGCCCCACCCAGGGGCCTAGGAAGTCGTAATGTATTTTCGAAGTATATGTGCGGAACCGAGCAGTGCGGCTTTCTGCATTTGACTGATGGTAATTTTGTCAATTTTGAGCTGTTTTAAATGTAATTCCAGTGCTTTTGGGATAGCACCCAGTGTTCCAATCACTACTGGAATTACCACTGCTGGTTTGTGCCATAATCGTTGGATTTCAATTTTTAAGTCCTGGTATTTTGCAATTTTTTCGATTATTATTATTATTATTATTATTATTATTATTATTATTATTATTATTATTATTATTATTATTATTATTATTATTATTATTATTATTATTATTATTATTATTATTATTATTATTATTCGCACTTGTATGCCGCCCACTCCACAGAGACTCTAAAATCAGGGGTGGCCAAACTATGGTTCTTTGAGGACCTGTGGACTTCAACTCCCAGAATTCCTGAGCTAGCCATGCATGCATGGCTGGCTCAGGAATTCTGGGAGTTGAAGTCACAGGTCCTCAAAGAACCATAGTTTGGCCACCCCTGCGTCTAATTTAATCCATAATTAAATTACAATCTCCACAGAGACACTAATTTAATCCATAATTAGTAATTTATGGATTAAATGCCTTCATGTGAGGGAGCCCAATATATAGTACAACTATGAGCCCTACCTGTACAGGTAGTCCTTGACTTAAAACAGTTCGCTTAGTGACCATTTGAAGTTACAACGGCACTGGAAAAAGTGACTTAGGACCATTTTTTCATGCTTATGACCGTTGCAGCATGCCCGTGGACACATGATTTACATTTGGATGCTTGACAAGTGATTCACGTTGATGACGGTCGCGGTGTCCCGGAGTCAATTGTGGTCGTAAGTCATGGACTCCCCAAATAAGGAAATGGAATGGTTATTGACCTACGTTAAAAAAGGTGACTTTTGACCGTTTTTCACACTTATGACCGTTGCAGCATCCCCACGGTCACGTGATTAACATTTAGACGCTTGCCAACTGACTCACAATTATGACGGTTGCAGTGTCCCGGGGGTCACGCGATCCCCTTTTGCGACCTTCTGACAAGCAAAGTCCACAGGGAAACCAGATTCGCTTAACATCCTTGTTACTAATTGAACAGCTGCAGTGATTCACTTAATAAATGTGGCGAGAAAAGTTGTAAGATGGAGCAAGGACTCACTTAACGTTTCTCACTTAACAACATAAATTTTGGGCTCAATTGTGGTCATAAGTTGAAGTCCTCAACTTAAGGCAACGAGCCTTATGTTGCTAAGCCGTACAGTTGTTAAATGAATTTTGCTTTACTTTTCTCGCCACAATTGTTAAGCTAAGTCACTTTTTTCACTGTTGCTGTAACTTTGAACGGTCACTAAACAAAGTATTGTAAGTCGAGGACTACTGGTACTTACAGCAGGCCCTTCTTGGTGACTGCACAACCATGCAGAGGTCTTCCTAAACCCATAATATACATCAAAATCCAATTTTTTTTACTACCGGTTCTGTGGGTGTGGCTTAGTGGGCGTGGTGTGGCTTGGTGGGCGTGGCTTGGTGCGCGTGGCAGGGGAAGGATACTGCAAAATCTCTATTCCCTTCCCACTCCAGGGGAAGGATACTGCAAAATCCCCATTCCCACCCCACTCTGGGGCCAGCCAGAGGTGGTGTTTGCCGGTTCTCCGAACTACTCAAAATTTCCGCTACCGGTTCTCCGAACTACTCAAAATTTCTGCTACCAGTTCTCCAGAACCTGTCAGAACCTGCTGGATTTCACCCCTGATAACCCCAACCCAGTGTATGAATATTCCCACCAAATTGCTGGAGGAGTAATTGCCACATCAAAGATGACTCCGGCAGCCGCCAATTTCAACAGCGAGCGACAGATCAAGCCCACAAATACCTTGCCACTTCCTTCCACTTCACACATAAGTCAACAAACTTGGAGAAGAAGCATTGGTCTTGCCCGCAAGTCTGCTCATTACCGTCCCCTCAGTCCGTAGATTCATCACAAAGTCCATTAGCAAGTGACACGCCAATTTCTTTCTATGTTCAGCTCTGGCACGCCTGATAAATGCTTGAAGCGCCGGCCTTCACACTCTGTCGCAAACCAACAACGCTCAGGACTTATGAGGCTGTGACTTGTCGGATTGATTTTTTTATTCTCTCGATATAAAAACCGAATCTCCATCACGAAATCTCCAGAACTGTAAAGCCTACAAACTTGAAACTTGGCACGTATGTTCCTCTTGGCTTCTAGGTGCTCGCTAACAAAGGGTTTTTCAAAATGACCATCAGATCATTAGTATTTCTTATATAGTATTATATTAATTGACACGCTCTGATGCTAAGGAGTTAGACGTTCTACTCCCCCTCCCCACCTGAAAAAAACTCTGTTCCAACTGCCAGTTGCCTTATATTAACACGCTCTGATGCTAAGGAGTTACACATTCTACATAAATTTTCAAGCTTTAGGTGTCAATGTGTCAAGTCCCATCGTAACTACTCATTAATTTTCAAGCTTTAACTGTCAATTTATCAAGCCCGATCACATAGTTTTGTAGTGAAGCTACTAGTATGTATGTATACAGTCCCTATCGAAATACGTGATCCTTTAAGACTTTGAGACTTGTGGAATTCAACTCCCAGAATTCCCTGGTTGAAGTCCACGTCTTAAAGTTATCAAGTTTGGAGACCTCTGCTTTAAAAGGTCAGCCCCATAAAAAGGAGGGATACCGTGATACCCATTTTCCAACTTCCGGTGGGCCCGGTAGGCCTGTTTTTCACCCTCCCCAGGCTCCAGAAGCTTTCCTGCTCAGACCTCACCAAATTGTGATGAAAATAAAAGCACATGGGAAACAACTTTATTTTTTTTAATTTTTAATATTTTTATTGAACAGTTTTAAAAACATGTAAATACAAATATACATATATACAAAACCTACATTTAAAAAACACAACATAACATAAAACAAAACAAAACAAAACCTAAACATTTAATATTGATATTTATTTAGCAGCGTTGAGTATCGATATATCTTCTGTGTATCTACTGTATATCTCTTGTTCGTTAACTTATTTATATACACATATTTCTTAAGCTCCAATCTATTACAATTTTCTCTATCGTTTAACATCTTGTCTAAATCTCTCTACCTTTCACCCTACATACACAACCGATTATTTAATTTTGTTTCTGTGTTCCAACCAATTATACCCTCTTATTCCATATTTTATAAAATTATGTTTCCTCTTTATCTTGTATTTCCATGGTTAATTTGCTCATTTCCGCACTCTCTAATATTTTTGTTGTTATCATTGTGCTCGAAGGAACTGTTGTTGCTTTCCAGTGTTGGGCATATGTGATTCTAGCAGCCGTTATTCTATGTAATATTAGATAGAGGTTATTATTATCGGGATATCGGGAAACAACTTTAAAAACACTATGAAAGCAAGCCAAAAAAAACAAAGCGATACGGTCGACGATAGAACAATGAATATCAAAACGGTGAAAACAGCCAAAACAAATTCATATATACCAAACACAAGGCCAGCTGTTTGCACTGTTGCCACAGCGCTCCATTCTGCATAATTACCTGATTCATAATTAGTAATTTAGTCATTGTAATTAATCTATTACAGTGAAAGGCACGCTTGTAGACAAAACGTAAACCGCCTTTGTAATTTTATGCAAAATGCAAGGATTTATCTCTTAGGGACTTAGATGCCTTACTAAGGAGAAGGAGAGAGAGAGATACATCTCTTCTTAATAATAATAATAATAATAATAATAATAATAATAATAATAATAATAATAATAATAATAATAATAATAATAATAATAATAATAATAATAATAATAATAATAACAACAACAACAACAGAGTTGGAAGGGACCTTGGAGGTCTTCTAGTCCAACCCCCTGCTTAGGCAGGAAACCCTACACTACTTCAGACAAATGGTTATCCAACATCTTCTTAAAAACGTCCAGTGTTGGAGCATTCACAACTTCTGGAGGCAAGTTGTTCCACTGATAAATTGTTCTAATTGTCAGGAAATTTCTCCTTAGTTCTAAGTTGCTTCTCTCCTTGATTACTTTCCATCCATTGCTTCTTGTTCTACCCTCAGGTGCTTTGGAGAATAGCTTCACTCCCTCTTTCTTTGTGGCAGCCCCTGAGATATTGGAAGACTGCTATCATGTCTCCCCTAGTCCTTCTTTTCATGAAACTAGACATACCCAGTTCCTGCAACCGTTCTTCATATGTTTTAGTCTCCAGTCCCCTAATCACCTTTGTTGCTCTTCTCTGCACTCTTTCCAGAGTCTCAACATCCTTTCTACATCGTGGCAACCAAAACTGAATGCAGTATTCCAAGTGTGGCCTTACCAAGGCATTGTAAAGTGGTATTATTACTTCACGTGATCTTGATTCTATCCCTCTGTTAATGCAGCCTAGAGCTGTGTTGGCTTTTTTGGCAGCTGCTGCACACTGCTGGCTCATGTTTAAATGGTTGTCCACTAGGACTCCAAGATCCCTCTCACAGTTACTACTGTTGAGCAAGGTACCACATATGCTGTACCTGTGCATTTTGTTTTTCTTGCCTAAATGTAGAACCTTACTTTGTGGGTTGTATGTCCTCAACCTACGACCACAGTTAATTTCCATCGCTAAGCAAGACAATTAGCTGAGTTTATTTGCCTCACTTATGACGCCCTTCGTTAAGCGAATCCCTGCATCTGTTGAAGTGAGTCCCACGGTCGTTCGGTGAATCTTGACTTCTCCCTTGACTTTGCTTGTCAGTAGTTCGCAAAAAAGGGGATCACAGAACCCCCAGGGGAACGCTGCAACCGTCATAAATGTGAGTCAGTTCCCAAGCGTCTGGAATTTTGATTAGGTGGACCTGATCTGGATGCTGCAACGGTCATAAGTGTGAAAAATGACTCCTAAGTGTCTTTTTTCCAGTGCCGTCGCAACTTCGAACGGTCACTAAACAGACGGTTGTAAGTCCAGGACGACCTGTTAACTGTAGATACAGCAAGAATATGAACACACAGTTTGCGTGTCCACCTTTGTGCCTTTTGGCTCTCAAGAGTCTTTACTCAAAAGGCGAATGTTGTAGCTGCTTCCGTCATTTCATTAAATGCACCGTGACAGTTTGATCCCTTGTCCCTGTTTATCTGGAAGTCCCATTGTTTTCACGATTTAAGACTGCAGCCAAAAATCACACCGAGGTTTCTAACGCCAAAGGGTGGGGAGGGGGGGGAGAGGAAAGGAAAGGTGTGTGTTGTAACGGAAGCATCACACTTGGACGCCTGAAGTTATACTTGTGAAATAGCCTGCTAAGCTAAATTTGCTCAATCCCGGATTCATATTGAAACCGCCACTTGTTGGGGTTCCCAACATGCATACCACTGCTGGAGAAAAGCGATTAATTGGTCTAGAAAGATGGAGGGCTACCTCTGCTATAAAAAGTTGGGTTGGTTTTAAATACAGTAGCATGGATGTTTATGAAGATAGAATCTCTTTTCAGTGAAGCCCAGTGCCTTTGTGTTTCTTTTTTGTTAATACAGCATGGGTAATAATAATAATAATAATAATAATAATAATAATAATAATAATAATAATAATAATAATAATAATAATAATAATAATAATAATAATAATAATAATAATAATAATAATAATAATAACAGAGTTGGAAGGGACCTTGGAGGTCTTCTAGTCCAACCCCCTGCTTACGCAGGAAACCCTACACTACTTCAGACAGATGGTTATCCAACATCTTCTTAAAAATGTCTAGTGTTGGAGCATTCACAACTTCTGGAGGTAAGCTGTTCCACTGATTAATTGTTCTAACTGTCAGGAAATTTCTCCTTAGTTCTTAGTTGCTTCTCTCCTTGATTAGTTTCCACCCATTGCTTCTTGTTCTGCCCTCAGGTGCTTTGGAGAATAGCTTGACTCCCTCTTCTTTGTGGCGACCCCTGAGATATTGGAACACTGCTATCATGTCACCCCTAACCCTTCTTTTCATTAAACTAGACATACCCAGTTCCTGCAACCGTTCTTCATATGTTTTAGCCTCCAGTCCCCTAATCATTTTTGTTGCTCTTCTCTGCACTCTTTCTAGAGTCTTCTTCTTCTAGAGTCTTATCATTCCCATCTCCTCTCCTCTCCTTTCCTTTCCTTCCCATCCCTTCCCATCCCTCCTCTTCTCTCTCCTCCCTCTCCTTCTCCCTCTCCTTCTCCCTTTCCTTTCCTTACCTTTGCTTTCCATTCCATTCCTTCCCTCCCCTTCCCTCTCCTCTCCTTCCCTTCCCTTCTCTTCCCTTCCTCCCTCTCTCCCTCTCCCTCTTCCTCCCTCCCTCCTTCTTTCCTTCTTTCCTTCCTTCCTTCCTTTCTTCTTTCCTTCCTCTCCCCCCTCCCTTTCTCCCTTTCTCTCTGTGTGTCTTTCTCTTTTTCTCTCTTTCACTTTTCTTCCTTTCTCCCCTTCCCCTTTCTCCCCTTCCATTCCCTTCCTCTCTCTCTGTCTCTCACCAATTCCTGGTGTTCAACCATGGAAGTATTAATCAGACCCAATCCTGCTTAGCCTTTCGAGATCAGCCAAGGTCATCTAGAGGCTGCCATTTAATTAGGTGGATAATTATTATTAGATTAGGGCATTAGTGCATTGAGGAGCACCAAGTTTTCTCCCTCCCCCCCCCCTCTCTCTCATATTGGATATCAGTATTCAGTACAATTTAATGTCACAGACATCCTACGGATTACATGCATTGTATTTTACATAAATACTGTGAAAGTTTCAGTCTAGCTTTTACAGACTTCAGGTTACGCAGCGATGTGACATGCATCCCTTTTGGGGGATAGTGGGAATCGAGAGGAAAGTAAGGTTTAGCTGACAGCCAACTAAATATGAGCCAGCAGTGTGCAGCAGCAGCCAAAAAGGCCAACGCAGTCCTGAGCTGCATAAATAGAGGGATACAATCAAGGACCAGAGAGGTACTAGTATCACTCTATAAAACCTTGGTCAGACCACACCTAGAGTACTGCATCCAGTTTTGGTCACCACACTACAAAAAAGACATTGAAACTCTAGAGAAAGTGCAGAAGAGAGCAACCAGGATGATAAAGGGTCTGGAAAATAAAACATACGAAGAGCGGTTGCAGGAACTGAGCTTGGCCAGTCTGGCGAAGAGAAGGACCAGGGGTGACATGATAGCAGTGTTCCAATACTTGAGGGGCTGCCACAGAGAGGAGGGGGTCAGGCTGTTCTCTATGGCACCAGAAAGCCAAACAAGGAATAACGGATGGAAGCTGACCAAGGAGAGATTTCAACCTGGAAGTGAGGAGAAACTTTCTGACGGTGAGAGCGATCAACCAATGGAACAGCTTGCCAGCAGAGGTTATGAGAGCCCCAACACTTGCGATCTTCAAGGAGAGACTGGACTGCCATCTGTCTCAAATGGTGTAGGAACTCCTGCTTGAGCAGGGGGTTGGACTAGATGACCTACAAGGTCCCTTCCAACTCTAATAATAAATCTAAATCTAAAAGGTCCTCCTTTTCCTTTTAATTATTGTTTACCCTTCTCCTCTTTCCACTCTATAATTTTTACGTCTGCCTCTCTCTCTCTTTCCTCATTCTGCACTGTGACAATCCCACCTCCTTTCGTTTTCTTCAGGGGAGGAAAAAAACAACCCTACACAAACTCTCGGGGCCGACCTCAAACGAAAAATGGTTTTTGTTGATTTGCCCAGTGAAGATTTTAACGCAAGAAACCCTGGTGCCACCAGGGACTATCCATTAATGAAATTCTCTTTTTACGGACCAGAGGGAGTTGCGCTTCATGCCAAGGTTCTCAGCTGGTGGGACTAAATATCGGGACTGGCATCGCTGCATTAAATGTTTTCCATCTGGGCTCCTGGGCTTGCTGTTGCCAAGTACGTGGCATGTTAGACAACAGTTACCGGAGTTAAATAAGAATTGGCTGGCATCGCGGAGCCCTGTGCCCCCTGACAGTGTCACTAGCAGACCGAATACTTAACGTGAGAGATGGGCGCAAAGAAACCAGACGGGAAAACAGAGTGGTTAGGCAGAGAAAAGTGTGGCGCGCAACCTAGCCAAAAATTGATGGTCTGCTTTCGAATCAGTGTCGATGCTTAGCAGCCACTTAAATAGATTTTTCTCCAGGTTGAGCTATCTCCAATTTGGTCCTTCAAGCCTTCCAATGGTGTTCCCATCGCTACCGTAACTGAGTCCATCCATCCATCTCTTCTTCTCTCTCCTTCCACCTTTTCCAGCCTTATGGCCTTCATCAAACAACTTAGGACTTAACATCATGTGTCCAAAATATGACTTAGAGCCGTGATGGGGAACCTAAGGCACATGTGCCGGAAGTGGCACATAGAGCCATCTCTCCAGGCACGCGAGCCATTGCCCGTTGCTCTTCCGGGTTCCAGCATGCTAGCCATCTGGTCTTCACATGCGTGGGAGTGCCGGAAACTGGAAGCCCAGCCGCCTGGTGCGCATGCATGTGCCAGGAAGATGATCTTCCAGTTTCAGGCGCGCATGCGTGCACGAAAAACAGCTGGCCATCCATGCGCTGAAAACCGGAAGATCATCTTCCTGGTATGCGCATGCGCACCAGGCAGCTTCTCTTCAGTTTCTGGCATGTGCATGCACACCAGCCAGCTGGTCTTCGCGCATGCATGCACACCAGGAACCAAAAGGCCAGGTGGCTGGCATGCATGTGCGCACCGGATACTGGAAGACCATTTTCCCAGCATGCGCATGCACACCGGGCGGCTGCTCTTCTGTTTTCTGGCATGTGCGCACGCGCATGCTCCCATTTTGGCACTCGGTGACGAAAAGGTTCGCCAACCACTGACTTAGAGCCTGGTCTTTTGTATCTAAGTGAGAACTCTAGATTGTTTTGTCCAACTTTCTGTTTGTTTGTTTTCTTGGCAATCCATAGTATTCTCAGGAATCTTCACAGAACCATAGGGTGGTGGAAGAGACCTTGGAGGTCTTCTAGCCCAACCCTCTGCTCAAGGCAGGAGTTCTTATACCATGCCAGACAAGTGGTTCTCCAATCTTTTCTTTTTCCTTTCTTTTTCAGTTTTAAAAAGTTTTATTACATATAAAAAATTCCGTTTCTAAATAGTTTAAGAGATAATAATCATAATATTTACAATAGTATTCATCACATTGGTATTAGTATAATAATAATAATAATAAGAGATAATAATCATAATATTTACAGTAGTATTCATCACATTGGTATTAGTATAATAATAATAATAAGAGATAATAATCATAATATTTACAGTAGTATTCATCACATTGGTATTAGTCTAATAATAATA
>JALIGW010000030.1:0-167500 GCA_023053685.1 Diadophis punctatus similis | reverse complement strand
CACAGCCGCAAAGTCATGGAAGAAATGATGTTCACAATTGAACTAAGCCATTTTGTAAGGTTTAAACAAAGAAACCAAATAATAGTTTGGGCTTGTGAGTGAATCAGGACAAACGATCATTCTAGGCTAGTCATTGCGACCAGAATACTAAACTTGAGCAATCAATATTGTTAAACCCAGTTGGGATATTTGGGAGCGCCAACCTATTCACATCTGCGGGTATTTTCCTGGTAGCTACAGACTATTTTATCATTTAGATTCAAACACTGGGTTATTTTTGTTTTTATTAGAAGAATTGCAGCCAAATAATAGTGCTGACTTCCCATTTTCGTTTGAAATTGACTCAGTCCAAAAAGCCCACACAATATGTTTCCTGAGAAGTACAAAGGAAGGTTTTTATGGTGGAACTGGTGTGTCTAATGCACGCGCGCACACAAACACCCACTATTCAAAACTTGGCGGAGAGAAATTAACAGCTCCCCTGTTGTTCTGAGGAATCTTGGTTGATAGCTCCAATCACATTCTCCTTATCGTTTTCGTGAGCAAATGCCTCTCGCATGGCAAGACGTTTCCCCAGAGGGGAAATTTCCAAAGAAATTGAAGATAGAAGAGACACCTTGAAGTGTGTGATGCTTTATATTGCATGACGGAGGTTCATCTCCATAGGCCCTTCAACCACCACTCAGAAGACCTTTGAGGATGACGCTGGCTGAAGAATTCTGGGAGTTGAAGTCCACAAGTTGCCCTGGTTGGATTCCCCTCTCTAGAGGGTGGGGGAAATGACCACAGAGATGTGGATAGGTTTAATCCCACCCATCCAGGGGTGAAATCCAGCAGGTTCTGACAGGTTCTGGAGAACCGGTAGCGGAAATTTTGAGTAGTTCGGAGAACCGGTAGCAGAAATTGAGAGAGAGAGAGAGAGAGAGAGGGAGGGAGGGAGAGAGAGAGAGAGAGAGAGAGAGAGGGAGGGAGGGAGGGAGGGAGGGAGGGAGGGAGGTTGGGCCAAAGGGTGCCAGCGTTGCAGACAAAATAGACAACACAGCCTGGCATTTAGTCAACACAGAGGTTGGAACATTTCCAAGGGTGGGAAGGAAAAGAAAAAAAAAATATGTCCCCCTCCTCTTGGAAGAACTATTATGCTTTTGTAATCAGATGTTGGTGACTATGGACTAGTTGGAGGCTGCTCCCTGACCACCACCCCATGGTAAGGAGAGGCAAATCTGATGTCTTGATGAACTTACAAAAATACAGTTTCAGTAGAAGAGAATAGGGTTCAACTCTGGAGTCCCTGGTGCTCTCTGAGCTTGGTGGTTTTCTTGCAGATGTTTCATTACCCAACTATCTAACATCATCAGTGCAAGAAGGGAGTGGGGTTTGTGGAGGAGGAGGAGGAGGAGGAGGAGGAGGAGGAGGAGGAGGAGGAGGAGGAGGAGGAGGAGGACTGTGGGTCCTTGGTGCTCTCTGAGTTTGGTGGTTTTCTTGCAGATGTTTCGTGACCCAACTATGTAACATCATCAGTGCTAGAAGGGAGTGGGGTTTGTGGAGGAGGAGGAGGAGGAGGAGGAGGAGGAGGAGGAGGACTGTGGGTCCTTGGTGCTCTCTGAGTTTGGTGGTTTTCTTGCAGATGTTTCGTGACCCAACTATCTAACATCATCAGTGCAAGAAGGGAGTGGGGTTTGTGGAGGAGGAGGAGGAGGAGGAGGAGGAGGAGGAGGAGGACTGTGGGTCCTTGGTGCTCTCTGAGTTTGGTGGTTTTCTTGCAGATGTTTCGTGACCCAACTATGTAACATCATCAGTGCTAGAAGGGAGTGGGGTTTTTGGAGAGGAGGACGAGGACGAGGACTGTGGGGTCCTTGTGCTGTCTGAGCTTGGTTATTTCTTGCAGGCGTTTCATTACCCAACTAGGTAACATCATCAGTGCTAGAAGGGAGTGGGGTTTGTGGAGGAGAAGGAGAAGGGGAGGACTAGGAGGAGAACTGTGGGGTCCTTTTGCTCTCTGAGCTTGGTTATTTCTTGCAGACTTTTCATGATCCAACTAGGTAACATAATCAGTGCTGGAAGGGAGCGGGGTTTGCAGAGAGGAGGATGAGAAAGATTATGGGATACTTGGTGCTCTCTGAATTTGACTGATTTCTTGCAGACATTTCATTATCCAACCAGGTAACATCATCAGTCCTAGTGAGTGTGGGGTTTGCTCCCTGTTTATATACAATAGCTTGCCTGCTGGTGTGGATGGAGGTTTTCTCCTTGGTAGTTCCTTGATCGGGGTATTGTTTTTTTGCTTTAATAGTTGGTATAAAGTTACTGTCAGCTTCTATGATTCCAAGAACAAACACTTCTATAAAATGAAGGATTCTAGTCCTTTAATTGATGGAATCACATTTTACAAAGTTTATTTTTCAAAGGTTTTTGCACATCCTAAGTTTTCACAAATGCTTTGAGAGCTTGTAAAAAAATTCCAGAAAACAAATTATACCAGAAACAGCAAAAGGGTGGGGACCGGGACATCTGGCCGATGCTTATAATTATTCACTGTGTCCTTTATTTAAACTTTGCTGAACTCATTCAAACATGCTATTTATTTTATCCTGCAAAGCCAATAAGGCATAGAATTACCCTCGCTTACAATTGTTTCGGATATTCTGACCTTTCTGGTGTAGCCAGTTTGTCAGATAGGAATTTTCCTATCAAGAGGCGATTTAGGATCTTGCTTCCCTGAAGTCATTCGTACTTAGAAAATAAAACCGAGATTCAGTTCTAATTAACAAAATATTTATTTCAGTACAAAAATAACAAAAGAATAAACCTTTAATAAGCTACATCTTCTCAGCTAAGTATTTCACGTCTGCCTCGGGCGAGGCATCGAAGAAGAAGGGAAGTAGGAGGAGACAAAACTCCTGGAATGCAGGCATGCGTAGTAAAACATATCACATGTCTGCTTGATTAGAAATACAATAAATCTAGAAATAGTAGAGATGCACAACTGGCAATTATTCACATCGTGACACAGTTGCACAAGAGAAGAACATAAAGAATTAAAAGAAAAGAAGTACTTAGGACTTAGGAGCTGAAGTGGTGCAGTGGTTAAATGCTGTGACTGCAGGCTGACTGCTAGTTCAACAGTTCAGCTGTTCAAATCTCACTAGGCTCAAGGTTGACTCAGCCTTCCATCCTTCCGAGGTCGGTAAAATGAGGACCCAGATTGTTGGGGGCAATATGCTGAACTCTGTAAACCGCTTAGAGAGGGCTGTAAAGCACTATGAAGCGGTATATAAGAAAAGTGCTATTGCTATTCTGCAAAATCCACTCTTGGGCGATTTATTTGTTTCCGCATATACTACTTCTCTTGTAAATTACTATCCTTTTCCTTTTCCTTTTCCTTTTAAATCCTCATCCATGCGATTTTTATGGTTTCACGGTGATCATTGATTGCGAATATACATTGAATTGACAACTGGACAGGACCAAAACACCACTTTATAACTCATCCTTGCGGATTTAAAATTCATGAATCTATGAACTGAATTTCCCAAAATACAGGTATAGTTCCCAACTTACAACAGTTCGTTTAGTGATCGTTCGAAGTTACAACGGCACTGAAAAAGAGACTTACGACCGCTTTTCACACTTACGACGTTTGTAGCATTCCCTATGATCATGGCATCAAAATTCAAACGCTTGGCAACTGACGGTCGCAGCGCAGTGGGAAAGCCAGATTCACTTAACAGCCGTGTCACTAACTTAACAACGGCAGTCATTCACTTAACAACAATGGCAAGAAAGATCATAAAATGGGGCAAAATTCACTTAACAACCGTCTCGCTTAGCAACAGAAATTTCGAGCTCAATTGTGGTCGTAAGTCGAGGACTTCCTGTTTCGAATTGTTTGCCTATTTTTATTCCTTCACTCTTAATATTGCCATTCCTTCTGTAGAAGATTATTAATGCTTAGATTAAAAACCACGGGTTGTCAACGTATTACTGCAGCTGGTCCTTGAGTTACGACCACAGTTGATCCCAAAATTTATGTTGCTAGGTTGAAACATTTTAAAGCGAGTTTTGACCCATTTTACGACTGTCAGCTGTTGCGTTTGATGAATAATGTCCTTGTGCTTCTTCCGTACAGGTGCCCGTGGCTGACCAGAGCCATCTCCCCAGCTGTTCCACTCTACAATGGGCTCGTATTCCTGTTTGTGCTTGCAAACTTCAGTATGGCCACCTTTATGGACCCAGGAGTCTTCCCACGAGGTAAATCGGGAATTTCAGAAGTGCGGGAAGGAAGGAAGGCCTATCCTACCATTTCTTGTAAAATTCCTTGAAAATGCCGATGATGTTGTAGAAACGTCAGCGTGTGCGAAGGAGTAGAATCCGTACGAGAAGTTTCAATTAAACTATTTCATTGCTAAAAGCCTACACACAGGAATCTTCTCAGCTAATCTGCTAAGATTTAGATAAGGGTCAATGGCACTCAAGAGAGGTTGAACTTTTTGTTTGCTGCTACCTGCGGATTCTAGGCTTATCCCCCTTTTCACTCCACCCCCAGGTTCTGCCACTCCTTTTTCTACACCCATCTGTCCATTTTTGTGGTTCTGACCAAGAAAATATTTGCATCGATCCACAGGGGCTCCCCATTAAATGTCTCAAAATCAGTGGTGCCCCTTGAAGATGTTTCATCTTTACGTCATCCAAAAGGTCCTTTTGGTGGACAGATAATCACTGCGAATTGGACCACATTCAGTCCCCTGTCATGGAGGTTCTCAGTCATCCAGGTCATGGTTGTCCCAAAGGAGCTTTTTCAAGAGGCAACTGGACTGTCTGGTTTTTTTCTTTGAAGACGTTTTGCTTCTCACCCAGGAAGCTTCTTCACCTCTCACAGCTGAAGAAGCTTCTTGGATGAGAAGCGAAACGTCTTCAAAGAAAAACCAGAAAGTCCAGTTGCCTCTTGAAAAAAGCACCTTTGGGACATTCCGTCCCGTCCTTTCTTTGCCCTTGGATCATTTTTTCTGGGTATTTTTCATTAGAGCCCAGGGAATATTAACAGCACTTTTATTACATGTGAAGGTTCAGTGAAAGTGATTTATTGCTAAAAGCCTACGCACAGGAATCTTCTCAACTACCTTGCCAAGATTTAAATAAGGGTCAACGGTACTCAAGAAGGGTTGGACTCAGCGGTGAAATCTACTTACCTTCCCTACCTTCCCTACTGGTTCGGAAGTGCGCGCTTTGTGTCACACCCGCGTTTTCATCTTGTGCGCATGCACAGAAGGCTTTGCGCATGCGCAGAGGGTTAAAAAAAAGAAAATAAAATGGTGATGCCCGGGTGAGTGAGCGGACCCTCGCGCTGCCGCTGCTACTGGTTCTCCGAACCACTGGTGGCTGCTGCTACTGGAACGCCCGAACCGGTAGCATTTCACCCCTGGTTGGACTTGGTTTGCTTGTGGCTATGTAGGGATTCCAGGCTGATTCCTCTTTTCACTCCGCCCCCAGATTCTGCCATCCTGCAGTCTGTCTTGATGGATTGATTCAATTTTGAAGAGAGGAGAAATGATTAATCCCTCTGGAAATAAATAAAATAATAAATGCAGGCAGAGGAATAAATTGGATGCCTTTCAGGTTATTATCTGTGGCAATGCTTCACAACAGAGATGCCTCAGATAGAAGGGACATTAGGAATTGTAAGAGACCTGCATCAGAATCCTCAGCCAGCTACAGGTAGTCCTTGACTTACAACAGTTCATTTAGTGGCCATTCAAAGTTACAACGGCACTGAAAAAAAGTGACTTATGACCGTTTCCCAAACTTACGACCATTGCGGCATCCCCATAGTAACGTGATCCAAATTCAGATAGTTGGCAACGGAATCATATTTATCATCTCCATTTAACGACCCCATAATCCCTTGCGGGGTGGAGTCTGGGCAACTGAATGGAGCTAGCAGAGCGTTTTAATGGCCGGATGCCCTTCCTGTTGCCAGTGCGGAGTTTTGTCCAACAGATACATTCTCATTGTGCCCAGAGAGAGAAATATCTGCCTCTACCTAGGATCCAACTCACAGCCTCCTGATTGTGAGGCGAGAGCTCCACCTCTAGGCCACCGCACCACTCCAACTGACTCATATTTATGACGGTTGCAATGTCGTGATCCCCTTTTGCGAACGTCTGACAAGCAACGGGGAAGCCAGATTCACTTAGCAACCCAGTTACTAACTTAACAACTGCAGTGATTCGCTTAACAGCAGTGGCAAGAAAGGTCGTAAAGTGGAGCAAAAAAATTACAAACTTAACAAATGCCTCTCTTAGCAACAGAGATGTTGCAGTCAATTGTGGTCTAAGTCAAGGACTAGCTGGATATGTCCCTTTTGAAGGACCTTCTCATCGAGAACCCGCCACCTGGTTGTCTTTTCACACTCTGCTGTGTCTTCGTGCCCTGCTATCCTTCAGATGTCCTCGATAACCTATTTTGTGACTTTAATAAGTCTCTAGATTTCCTAATCTTCTTCTTTGTACACGCCAGCTTAGTACTTACTCGGGGTCTGAATGTGCCAATTCATCCCTTGGAATGCTTTCGTTGTTATTTTGCAATTTGTTATTGTTGGGGCCAGTGACTCAGACTTGTCAGCTGGGTGGGGGGGTGTTTGGAGCATGCTCTGCTGGGTTTTGGATTGGCAGATGTACATAGGAGCTGAGATAGCGCAGTGGTTAAAAGCAGCATTGCGACCTTCAGCTGATTGCTAGTTCAGTAGTCCAGCTGTTCGAATCTCACTAGGCTCAAGGTTGACTCAGCCTTCCATCCTTCCGAGGTGGGTAAAATGAGGACCCAGATTGTTGGGGGCAATATGCTGAACTCTGTAAACCGCTTAGAGAGAGCTGGAAAGCACTATGAAGCGGTATATAAGTCTAAGTGCTATTGCTATTGCTATGTAAGCAGTCTTGGCAAGTTTTGAGTTGGGAATACGCTTTTCACGGGGAACAGAGCCCATTGTACATCAAGGGTGATCGGGTGGGAGAAATATGACCTGTGTGTCTGGCTTCCCACAACCAAAAGGTTACAAATGACCAAATGGAACATAATTGGACCGCCCTGCATCCATCCAGGGATATTGATGGTTAGAGATTGGAGGCAGACGGAAAAAACTATACTGTACTAGTCCTCGGGTTACAACAGCTCATTTAGTGACTGTTCGAACGTCACTGAAAAAAAGTGACCTTCTGACAAGCAACGTCAGTGGGGAAGCCAGATGACACTTAGAATAACTTTATTGTCACTTTAAACGTACACTCAACGGCATACATTAAAATGAAATTTCGTTGCATACAGCTCCCAAAGGTTCACCACCTCCAATATACATGACTACACGAACATGACAAAAATATAAATGAATAAGTAAAAGATTATGCATATACCCACATATATTATATGACACAGAGAAACAACACAGATGTTCAGATGTTCAGATGTATACGTGTACATGGCAAGAAAAATGGATATTGCAAATTTACCAGACTGATGGTGTAGGGAACAAAGCTGTTACAGAATCTGGTAGTCCTGCTAGATGGATGGATGGATGGATGGATGGATGGATGGATGGATGGATGGCTAGATAGCTAGATAGCTGGATGGATGGATAGAGATAGAATGATAAAATGATAGAGAGATTAGAGAGAGGGAAAGGGAAAGGATGGATGGAGGGTGGATGGATAGATGATAGATGGATATGGATAGATAGATACTGTAGATAGATAGATAATAGATAGATAGATAGATAGATAGATAGATAGATAGATAGATAGATAGATAGATAGATAGATAGATAGATGATAGATAGAGCTAGATGATAGAATGATAGAGAGATTAGGGAAAGGGAAAGGATAAGGATGGATGGAGGGTGGATAGATAGATGCTAGATGGATATGGATAGATACTGTAGATAGATAGATGATAGATAGATAGATAGATAGATAGATAGATAGATAGATAGATAGATAGATAGATAGATACAAAGACAGATAGATGATAGATAGATGATAGATAGATAGATAGATAGATAGATAGATAGATAGATAGATAGATAGATAGATAGATAGATAGAAAAATGATAGATAGATAGATGATAGATAGATAGATAGATAGATAGATAGATAGATAGATAGATAGATAGATGATAGATAGATAGATAGATAGATAGATAGATAGATAGATAGAAAGATGATAGATAGATAGATGATAGATAGATAGATGATAGATAGATAGATGATAGATAGATGATAGATAGATAGATAGATAGATAGATAGATAGATAGATAGATAGATAGATAGATAGATAGATAGATAGATAGATAGAGCTAGATGATAGAATGATAGAGAGATTAGGGAAAGGGAAAGGATAAGGATGGATGGAGGGTGGATAGATAGATGATAGATGGATATGGATAGATAGATACCGTAGATAGATAGATGATAGATAGATAGATAGATAGATAGATAGATAGATAGATAGATAGATAGATAGATAGATAGATAGATAGATAGATAGATAGAGCTAAAGTGATAGAATGATAGAGAGATTAGAGAGAGGGAAAGGGAAAAATGGATGGAGGATGGATGGACAGAAGATAGATAGATTTTGAATAACTTTATTGTCACTTTAAATGTACACTAATCGGCATACATTAAAATGAAATTTCATTGCACGCAGCTCTCAAAGGATCTCCACCTCCAGTATACATTAAATAACCATGACAGAATAAATAAATACAAAATTAAGCATATACCCACATATATTATATTACACAGAGAAACAACAGTCTAGTCCGGATGTATACATGTACACGGCGAGATAAATAGCCACATAAATTTGGGGCTGTTGTAAAGTCGAGGACTTGCCTGAGCCAAGATCGTTGTGTCTCATCGAACCATTTCTTTGTATCGTCCGACCACCGAGCAGCCGACGAAGACGAGGATAAAGATGACGACTTCCGAGCTCCACTCTATAAGAACGTGGAGATCAAAGGCATCCAAGTTCGGATGAAATGGTGTGCCACCTGCCACTTCTACCGCCCTCCGCGTTGCTCCCATTGCAGCGTTTGCGACAACTGCGTTGAGGTAAGGACTTTCCTTTACGGACAGAGCTGTAACTTGCTTTAGAAATATAACTAAACACGACCCCTTGAGTATTGATTTTATAGTAAAGGCAATATAATTTTTAACAGAGTTGAAAGGGACCTTGTAGGTCATCTAGTCCAACCCCCACCCCGTCGCCCAAGCAGGAGACCCTACACCATTTCGGACAGATGGCAGTCCAGTCTCTTCTTGAAAGCTTCCAGTGATGAAGCTCCCACAACTTCTGAAGGCAACTTCTGTTCCTTTAGTTGATTGTTCTCACTGTCAGAAAATGTCTCCTTATTTCCAGGTTGAATCTCTCCTTGTTCAGTTTCCATCCATTGTTCCTTGTCTGGCCTTCAGATACTTTGGACAATAGCTTGACCCCTTCCTCTCTGTGGCAGCCTCTCAACTATTGGAAGACTGCTATCGTGTCTCCCCTGGTCCTTCTCTTCACTAGACTAGCCATGCCCAGTTCCTGCAACCGTTCTTTGTATATTTTTGCCTCCAGTCCCTTAATCATTCTGGTTGCTCTTCTCTGCACTCTTTCTAGAGTCTCAACATCTTTTTTATAGTCCCCTTTTTGGTATAGTGGATGTATCAGAAAAATTAGTAGCGATTGCCTTGCTATTGGAGGTTGAAAAATTAACTTGCATGGTCAGGATGTGGCCTGTTGATGCAATATTTTGGATTGAAATCCACAGGACTGTTCATATGACTGTAGACTGGTAATCAACACCCAGGTGAGAGGACCTTGGTTCTCTCTGAGCTTGATGGTTTTCTTGCAGATATTTCATTACCCAACTAGGTAACATCATCAGTGCTAGGAGAGAGGGAGGTGTGCAGGGAGGAGGAGAACTGTGGGGTCCTTGGTGCTCTCTGAGCTTGGTGGTTTTCTTGTAGATGCTTCAAGACCAGAGGTGGGTCTATAGAACCGGTAGCGGGAATTTCCCCCTACTTGCCGAATTGGGAGGGATCGCCAGTTGGCCACGCCCCCGAACCGGCTCTAATGGCAGCGCCTATGGTGCTACCATCTTGTTTTTTTGCTTCTCCGCATGCGCAGAAGCTGTTTTTTGCTTCTGCGCATGCGTAGAAGCTTGGTTTTCGGCACTGCGCATGCGCTTGCATGGCGCGGGAGGAAGCAAACCAGCGGCGAGGTAAGTTAGAACCCACCCCTGTTCAAGACCCTATTACATAACATCATCAGTGCTAGGAGGGAGTAGAGAAGGTGTTGGTGGTGATAGAGGAGGAAGAGGAGGAGAAGGAGGACTGTGGGGTCCTTGGCGCTCTCTGAGCTTGGTTTTTTTCTTGCAGACATTTCATTACCCAACTGGGTAACATCATCAGTGTTAGCACTGATAGACACATAGACAAGCACTGATGATGTTACCTAGTTTGGGTAATGAAACATCTGCAAGAAAACAACCAAGCTCAGAGAGCACCAAGGACCCCACAGTTTTTCTCCTCCTCTCTATAACGCCCACTCCCTTCTAGTACTGATGGTGTTCCCTAGTTGGGTAATGAAACATCTGCAAGAAAACAACCAAGCTCACAGAGCACAGAGGACCTCTCATGTCAACCCTGAACTGCAAATATATTATCGGTACACCCGAACGAGCATAGATTTACACCAAGATTAATATCCTACCAACAAACAAGAAGCAATACCCCAATCAAGGAACTGCCAAACAGGCTAACACCTGAACCAAAGACCACTGAGGTCTCTCCCAGCTCTATGATTCTATGTTCTGTGTTAAATTAGATGCCTTAATTCTACTCACCGGGTATTTAAACAACCAAACAAAGCTAGACCCAAATTATCCTGGTTGCAAACCAGGATATCTTATTCTTAAGCGGGATATCTTATTCTTAAGCGAGGTACTTCTTCCCTTTTTCTACATCTGGCACCTTCTAAGTTTCTTTCCCCTTGCGAGATGATTTTGACCACCTTGGCAGGAGAACAAAGTCTTTTTAAAATCATCTCCTGACGTACTCGGTCGTGCAGTTAAAAAAGGAGATGAGAATCAACTCCGGGCAGAGAAATTCATTACAAGGAGTCAGCCAGAGCAGAACGTAAAACGCACTCCTCTTCATTAGAGGGATGGCTGGGGTGAAGGTTAGCGAGGAGAATTTATTGGCTGAGAAGACAATAGGATTTTATGTCATGGCAGTAGTAGTGTTTTATTGAGCAGGAGGTTTATTACTAGGAAATCCTCTTCGTCACACATATATCCCTTAAATGTTCTCTCTCTCTCTCTCTGAAGTAACTTCGTGTGTCTTTCCTGGTTCTTGGAGGCCTGACAATTTGATAGTTGCTTTAGTTTGGCAAGATTCTGTCTATAGGTGAGGAACAACAAAGGACCTTGCTCAGAAATAACTCCATGTGTCTTTCCTGGTTCTTGGAGGCCTGACAATTTGATAGTTGCTTTAGTTTGGCAAGATTCTGTCTATAGGTGAGGAACAACAAAGGACCTTGCTCAGAAATAACTCCATGTGTCTTTCCTGGTTCTTGGAGGCCTGAAAGGTTGATAGTGTTGTTGTGATTGTTATTATTATGTTTCCCATTATTCCTGTGTACGCCAAGTTATGCCTGCATTATTTCACTGTCTCTCCTGTTGTCTCACCAGGATTTTGATCATCACTGCCCTTGGGTTAATAACTGTATCGGAAGACGAAACTACCGCTATTTTTTCCTTTTCTTGCTGTCTTTAAGTGCCCACATGGTCGGCGTGTTCACCTTCGGGCTTATCTATGTCTTACATCACGCTGAAAAAGTGGGTGTGGCCCACACCGCCGTTACGTATCCTCCTTTTGGGGTCCTCTGAGGTTCAGCCCCACCAGATGGGTCTCAGGCCAACACGAGAGGGATTCTTTCTGCCGTACTCCAGTGCCCATAGCACAATAATTTGCAGGGTTTCCTTAACGTCAGCATCCAGAATGACAGTCATGTGTATCACTGGCCTGTTCTTCATCCCAGTGATTGGCTTGACTGCTTTCCACATTGTTTTAGTGGCCCGAGGACGCACAACCAACGAGCAGGTAAGGCGGCTTTTCTATCTATCCTCTTACTCCTGGGATTATTTGATATTCCCTGTACCGCCAGAGCAGTTGACCGTACATGTAGCCCTCAACTTACTACCACAATTGATTAAAAACCATGGGTTGTCAACATATTACTTACAGGTAGTCCTTGAGTTACGACCACAATTGAGCCAGGGGTGAAATTCAAAAATTTTCCCTACCGGTTCTGTGGGTGTGGCTTGGTGGGCGTGGCAGGGGAAGGATACTGCAAAATCCCCATTCCCTCCCCACTCCAGGGGAAAGGATATTGCAAAATCCCTATTCCCTCCCCACTCCTGGGGGAAGGATACTGCAAAATCTCCATTTATTTTATTATAAAGCTAATTGATAGAATCTTGCAAATCTGAAAGTACAGGTAGTCCTTGACATACAACAGTTCGTTTAGTGACCGTTCGAAGTTACAACTGCACCAGAAAAAGTGACTTAGGACCGTTTTTTACAATTGCAACCATTGCAGCGTCCCCTGTGGTCACATGATCAAGATTCAGACTCTTGGCAACTGGTTCATATTTATGACCTTTGTAGTATCCCAGGGTCATGTGATCCCCTTTTGTGACCTCCTGATAAAGCAAAGTCAACGGGGGAAGCTAGGTTCACTTAACAACCATGTTACTAACTTAACAAATGCAGTGATTCACTTAACAATGGCAGCAAGAGAAGTTGTAACATGGATCAAAACTCACTGAACAACTGTCTCGCTTAGCAACAGAAATTTTGGGCTCAATTGTGGTCGTAAGTCCAGAACTACCTGTACAATCCTCTTCCCCCCCCTTCTCTTTTACAGCCCAAGAAACTAGGGAAGATCCCTTCTGAACCTCTTGCCCCATCCACTATCGAACTGTGGGCTATGCTGCCTCTTATCTGATTGCTCCATAGGCAGCATCTCCTCCCTCCACCTCCCAAGGTCTTTCTCAGACCAATGGGAGGTGGTTTCCTTCCTTTTTCAAACTGCCCTCCTTGTTTTTAATTCCAGGTGACGGGTAAGTTCCGTGGAGGAGTCAATCCTTTTACTCAAGGATGCTGCGGGAACGTGGAACATGTCCTCTGCAGCCCCCTGGCTCCTAGGTGAGATCTAAGGAGAAGCACAGAAGGTTCATTAACTAATGCTGGGTTTGTGGGGATGAGAGCTTGGGGACTGGACAAGCTGGTCTTCATTGATTTATTGATTATATTTTGAATCTGTACAAATGATAGATGCAGGTGTTAACCTCTGCCTTGGGCACTTTGGTGTGTTAACATAGGTAGTAGAATGGAATGGAATGGAATGGAATACAGAATACAGAATACAGAATAGAATAGAATAGAATAGAATAGAATAGAATAGAATAGAATAGAATAGAATAGAATAGAATAGAATAGAATACAGAATACAGAATACAGAATACAGAATACAGAATAGAATAGAATAGAATAGAATAGAATAGAATAGAATAGAATAGAATAGAATAGAATAGAATAGAATAGAATAGAATACAGAAGAACAGAACAGAACAGAACAGAACAGAACAGAACAGAACAGAACAGAACAGAACAGAACAACTTTATGGTCACTTTGAATGTACACTAATCGGCATACATTAAAATGAAATTTTGTTGCATACAGCCCTCAAAGGGTCACCACCTCCAATATACACTACATGAGCATGACTAAATAAATAAATACATACAAAATTATGTTTATACCAACATGTGTTATATGACACAGAAAAACAACATAGTCTAGTTTGGATGTATACATGTACATGGCAAGAAAAATGAATCTTGTGAGTTTATCAGACTGATGGCATAGGTAACAAAGCTGATCCAGAATCTGGTAGTCCTGCTAGAAATACTTTGAAACCTCCTCCCAGAGGGGAGCAACAGAAACAGACCATAAAGTGGGTGTGTGGCGTCTCTAACAATGCTTTGAGCTCTAACTCTACGCACATAGTGCTTATAAATAGTATCCTGAATAACAGGAAGTGAGCTTCCTGTAAACTTCTCCACTGTCCTCACCACTCTCTGTAGGGACTTTCTATCTGAGGCACTTCTGCCACCAAACCAAACAGTGATGCAGTTTGTTAAAACGCTCTCAATCGTGCCTCTGTAAAAAAAAAAAGGCCAGGACAGGAGGAGACAGATGTGCACTCCTCATCCAACGCAGGAAATCACATGACTTCATCACCCACGAAGCCTTTTTCTGTGGCTGTTCACACCAAAATGGCGTTCCTTCAGATGATCCCTCCTTGTAGATGATCTGTTTTGCTGCTATATATTTTTTATTTCTTTAGAAGCACTCTTAACTTCCTCTCTTAGTTGCTCATTAATTGTTCCTTTGTGTAAGCCACTTGCAGATACTCACCCGAGTCATTGAGGGTCTGCAGCACTCATTAGGTGGTATCTTTTAATGAAAAGCATACGTTTCAAGATCCCGTGATCTTGCAGGTACATTGTGGATCCCAAGAAGAAGGAGATGGTAAGCGTGAAGCCCCCTTTCCTGAGGCCGGATCTAAAGGAGCGACAGATCACCGTCAAAATAAGTGATAACGGTGTTCAGGCCAACCTCCACCAGAGCAAGGTGAAGCATTCTTTATGAGCTATCTTTTATCTGGGATCCACTTATATAGAAATCTGTTTCCATGTTTTCCTGGTGAAAGAGTTCCACAAAACTTACCTACGTTGGGCTGAATTCATAAAACATGCTTTTTAAGACCTAAGGGTTAAATAACTTTCACTACCTAGATTTGTTCAGCAATTTGTTTAAGCCAAAGCCAGACAAACTAAGTTATGGTCTAGCACAGGGGTCTGCAACCTTAAACACTCAAAGAGCCATTTGGACCTGTTTCCCACAGAAAAGAAAACACCGGGAGCCACAAAACCTGGGTGGGTGTGGCCAACTCAACGTCACTCACTTCCACCAGTCACATGACCCCCAAGCCACACCTACCCAGCTGGTCATTAGGGCAGAGAACTGGTTGTTAAAAAACACCGAGAACCACAAAAGTCTTTTGACATTTCTCCCTCTCTCTCTCCCTCCCTCTCTCTCTCCCTCTCCCCCCTCTCTCTGTATCTCTCTATGTCTCTCTCTCTCCCCTTCTCTCTGTAGCTCTCTTATCTCTCTGTCTCTGCCCTGGCCGCTTCTCCATCCCCCACTGTTGCCCTTACCTTCTCAGGCCAGGCGAGGAGTGACTGGGAGGGGAAGGCCAATGGTGGGGCCAACCAATGGCGGGATCACCCGATAGCCACAGCAGAGGGCCCAAAGAGCCGCATGCGGCTCCGGAGCCACAGGTTGCTGACACCTGGTCTAGCATGATAGGTGAATCCGGTCCATCCAGGCTGAAATCAAAGTTAATCATTTATTTCAGGTTTCAATCCCTGCAAAGCAAAAATTCTAGGTGCCGGATTTGTGTATTTGCTCACATTTATTTGATTGTATCCTGCCTTCATTATTTTTATAAATAACTCAAGGTGGCCAACATATATAACACTCCTTCCTCCTCCTATGTTCCCCACAACAATAACCTGTGAGGTCAGGTGGGTTGAGAGAGAGAGATTGGGCCAAGGTCACCTAGGCAGCTTTCATGCCTAAGGTGGGACTAGAACTCCCAGTCTCCCGGTGATTGGCCCAAAGTTACACAGTTGGCTCTCATGCCTAAGGCGAGACTAGAACTCCCAGTCCCCAGTGATTGGCCCAAAGTCATCCAGTTGGCTTTCATGTCTAAGGCAAGACTAGAACTCCCAGTCCCCGGTGATTGGCCCAAAGTCACCCAGTTGGCTTTCATGCCAAAGGCGGGACTAGAACTCCAAGTCTCCTAGTGATTGGCCCAAAGACACCCAGCTGTCTTTCATGCCTAAGGCGGGACTAGAACGCCCAGTCTCCCGGTGATTGGCCCAAAGTCACCAAGCTGACTTTCATGCCTAAGGTGGAACTAGAACTCCCAGTCTCCTGGTGATTGGCCCAAAGTCACACAGTTGGCTCTCAGGCCTAAGGCGAGACTAGAACTCCCAGTCCCCGGTGATTGGCCCAAAGTCATCCAGTTGGCTTTCATGCCTAAGGCGAGACTAGAATTCCCAGTCCCCGGTGATTGGCCCAAAGTCATCCAGTTGGCTTTCATGCCTAAAGCGGGACTAGAACTCCCAGTCTCCTGATGATTGGCTCAAAGTCTCCCAGCTGTCTTTCATGCCTAAGGTGGGACTAGAACTCCCAGTCTCCCGGTGATTGGCCCAAAGACACCCACCTGGCTTTCATCACTAAGGCAGGATTAGAACTCATGGTCTGGTTTCTAGCCCGATGCCTTACCCACTAGACCAAACTGGCTCCTAGCAAAACTTCTCAGACTACATTAAGCAATGATGTGTTTAACCATGGTTTGTTGGACAAGTCTCAACTGGATGGGTTCAAGCAATATATTAAGCCATAAACCAGAAAGAACACACAATGGCTGTTTTCATACGCTGGCTAAACTCAAACTGAAGAAACAATGCTGCAGTTTAACACAGTGTGTGAAGACCGCTGTTATCCTGCACAGTGTGTGGAGACATCTGGGGTGGGGGATACATGATTTAAGGGTTAGAATAGACTGCTGGCCAACACTTAACTTTGTTTTGTGATTGTTTTCAGTCTAAAATTAGCCTAGAAGCGCTGGATGAAAATACCATGGATATACAGCCTCCGCTTCCACCAAAAGGGGATTCCAGTAAATACAGCGAACTGGGAAGTACCGAAGGTACAAGATTTGATCTTTTCTTTTTTTAAATCAAGCGAACGTATGAATTTCTCTCTTTTAAAACGTTCCTTCTGGTGGAAAAATTCATGACTGGTTGAGCCCGTGATGCGGAAACTATGGGATTCATAGAAACTAAGTCATAGTTTGTTGAACTATAGTTTACTGACTAAGCCATCATTGACTGCGTCCTTATGTAATACCCTTATGTAAGCCATAAGCTAAGATTTGAAAAATTCGGAGCTGGGTTTACAGAGTTTGCTAAACCGTAAGCGAGCAATTTATATTCTAGGTTATGTGAAACTCAATCATGGTTTGGGCTTGCCATAAGCCATGGCTTGTTTTCTTGTTTGTTTTCCAGAGAGCAGCCTTTCTCCCAAACTGATGAGCCCGCCCACACCTGCCATGTACAAATATCGCCCTGCTTTCAGCAACAACTCTAAAGTCCACTATCATGGAACCTCTGAGCAGGTAAGATGGCATGGTTTGTTTATTTATTTATTTATTTTATTTAGTGTTCTTATATGCCGCCCTACTCCCTGGGGACTCAGGGTTGCAGGTTGAATCTCAACTTTGACCGAATGAAACAAAATGGCCAACTTCAAACCAACTTGAAATATTTTCTGTCTATGTAATTGCCTCTTCCTTGGGTCAAAATAAAAATGACAGTGCAATGATAGCAGACCGAACAGTGTTTCTGAATCAGGTCTTTACATAATGTGTCTGAAAGGGATGTTGTGTTGTGTTTTTTTTGTGTTGTGTTGTGTTGTGTTGTGTTGTGCTGTGCTGTGCTGTGTTGTGCCGTGCCGTGCCGTGCCATGCCATGCCATGCCATACCATGCAATTCTATGTTATGTTACGTTACGTTATGCTACGCTATGGTTATTACTCCTTTGCTTCTCTAGAAGCAAGTCTTTAACCGTCATTCTTTGTCATTTTGAACAATGAGGCCACAGCACCAATGAAAAGGCCATTTTAAGAAAGCTTTATACTGGCTCATTAAACTTTTTTTAAGGGATTTGTTCCTTGGATAAGAGAGAGAGAGAGAGACAGAGAGAGAGAGAGAGAGACAGACAGACAGACAGACAGACAGACAGACAGACAGACAGACAGACAGACAGACAGACAGACACAGAGAGACAAAAGAGAGTGTCAGAGACAGAGAGAGAAAGAGAAAGAGAGAGAGACACAGAGACACAGAGAGAGACAAGAGAGAGAGAGACACACACAGAGAGAAACACACAGAGAGAGAAAGAGAGAGAGAGAAAAAAACACAGAGAGAAACACACACAGAGAGAGAGGGGGGGGTGGAGAAATAAGTTGTCTCCGCTGATGTAGTGGTATGTAAGAATGATCTGGGAATACAGGGGAAGATAGGTTGCCTAGGGAATAATTGGATAAGAGACGACATAGCCTGCAGCTACATAAAGGGCAAAGACAGAAACTCAGAAAGGAGTACAAATCTCCCACCATCTCTTTTTTAGCCTGATAAGTTAGAGAACTTATCAGGCTAAAAAAGAGGGTGGGAGATTTGTACTTTCAGACTTGCAAGATAGCCTTACAATAAAGTCGAATTAGCCCATCTGGCCGTGTTTCCTGTCTGGTTGACCCACGAGGGCCGACAGCAGCTCCATCTGAGCCTTTCTTCTTTTCTCCCAGATCTCCCTCCAGGAAGGACTCAGGCAAAGCTCCCTGGCAGATGACAATGACAGCAGTCTGGATTATCAATCCGAGCCCAGCATGGAGCTCCCCAACTATCGGAAGAGTTCCCTTCACAAGACCTATCAGTCTTCTCCACTCCAAGCCGATTCTTTTGCCGCCAACTCCAGATCCCTCAGTCTGAAAACGGGTGGCCGGAGAGGCCCCGACAAACTGACCCTCCATCCCATGAAGTCCGAAGGGGTGACTTCAACCCCCTACAAAAGCATCTTCGCCCCCAATTCTCTCTCCAACAGGAACGGGAGCTTATCCTACGACAGTTTGCTCAACCCTATTTCCCCAGCCGGGAAGCGGTGCATCGCGCACGCCGCGGTAGGCTCCGTCGGATACCACTCACCATATTTGTCTGCCAAAATGTGCCACCTGCGGGGAAGGGAACTCCAGCGCCCGTCTCCCCAGACCTTTAGCCCCGGGCAGGGTGGGCTGACCCCGCACCCGCGAGACCCCTCCCCAGTCCGCTACGACAACCTGTCGAAAACCATTATGGCGTCCATCCAAGAACGGAAGGAGATGGAGGAGAGGGAGAAGCTCCTGCACTCTCACCCAGACTCCGTGTTTGCAGATTCAGGGGTGTATGACACCCCGAGTTCTTACAGCCTCCAGCAAGTCAGCCTGCTCTCGGACGATCCCCGTAGCTTAGTCCTGAGATATGGCTCCAGAGACAATTTGATGCCCCACAGCAGCTTCAGCGCACGCAATCCGGCTTTACAGACATCCGTTTCTTCCCTCTCCAGCGCTATGACTCGAGTGTCAAGGACTTCCACCCCTTCTCTCCAAGCAGACCTAGCCAATAACAACATCCAAGCCCATCAGGCACTGCAGGGCAGGATGAGTAACGGCTCCTACAAATCGCCGATCCACCAAGTTCCTCCATCTCCAAGTGGGATCCCCCGGTCTCCCTCGTACGGGGCTCCGAAATCCGTCTCCTTCGTTAACACGATGGAGCTAACAGAAGCCCAGTCCATAGGCACTGCGAGGTATGGAGAGTTTTAGCATGGCTGCAGTTGTGTGTGAGAAAACCGGGTGCAGAGTTCGACCTGTGGATTATTTTTAATATTTCTGGATGGTTTTCAGCCGATGGGAGAAGGTCTCAAAAATGTATGGGTGCACTTATTAAATTACCTGGAAATTAAGAGTTAAGCCAAGACTAGATTATAGGCTAGTTTGTTATTCAGAAACAGGATGTAATTCCCTGGACTCATCCAATATTTAAGAGTAACATACTAGAAAGCACACTGCACATAAAATAACTTAAGGCTGGCTACTAGACGTAAGTATCAAGTTTCGGATTTCAGCACTTAGATCCAATGAGGATATGAAATGGGTTGCTTAAATATATATTTAACAATATAGATAACAATGAGGGGGAGGAAGCCAGGAGAAACACCTTCAAAGCAATGCCCGATAGCCCTGCTTTACCCCCCAGGGAGAGAAAGAGGCAATACACCATGGGGAAATCGTCATCTGTCAGCATTACTAAGGCAGAAACAATTAAGTCAATTACAGGAGAGAGAAAAGGGTGTGGACCGGTTACACGTGCAAAGTCTAAATTGATAGGCATTACATAAATTGATAGGCATTCTATAAAAGCAAGCATCTCTTCCATGGGGATTTTACACTCTGACGAAGTCAACAGGGGTTGACGAAAGCTTAGCAATTTTAATAGTTTTAAATAAAATTTTAAACGTTCCGGAGGTCGTGATGGTTATCGCTTCTTTGTCTGTAACTATGCCTGGAACTCGCATTTTCAGAACAATTCTCAATGTGTGTGTGTGTGTGTGTGTGTGTGTGTGTGTGTGTGTGTGTGTGTGTGTGTGTGTGTGTGTGTAGCATTGTTTGGTTGATGGGACCTGGAGGAGACCAACTCTGTGGGACCTAACCGGTCGTAGGGAGGTATGCGGTAGGATGCGGTCCCGAAGGTAGTCTGGTCCTGAGCCATATAGGGCTTTAAAGGTCATAACCAACACCTTAAATTGCGACCGGAGACTAATGGGCAACCAATGCAGCTGGCGAAGAACAGGTGTTACGTGGGTGTATCTTGGTACACTCACCACAGCTCGCGCAGCTGCATTTTGCACCAATTGGGGTTGCAAGTCAAGGGCTACCTGTATAAAATCCCTTGTTTTCTGTCTACTAACGTTGGACCTTCTCTTTCTTCCAGCCACAGAGAGGATGTCCCGCTGAAGACCCCTCACAGTCAAATCAATGGACAGCCCAAGGGTCTTTCCAGAGTCGAGTGTCGAATAGGCTCAACTTCTAGTGTCCAAGCTCCCGTGAGTCCAGCTAGACACTCAAACGTTAAGAAAGTATCGGGGGTGGGTGGAACAACTTATGAAATTTCAGTGTAAACAAAAGAAGAAGAGTAAGAATATGGGAAAAGGACACACCCTCTGCCAGTCCATCTGTGGAGCTAAATACACCGTGAAGATCCAACAGGAACAGGAGGAGGAAACCCATCTGAATGGGGTCTGCTCTGTATTACTTCATGGCTGGACTTATGATTTTTTCCCCCTCCAACCATTTTGGAAAGGCAACACAGAGGTCCCTCTCTGCCGGCCAAGGCCAGCTGTAGGCTCATTCTTCAAAGGATGATGCGCTTGTCACAGCTCGTTGGGCACTTCCTGGACAAACTGACCCGTCTACTAACGGCAACGCCAGCTGTGTCAAACAATGGTTAAAAACCACTGTGCATTTGTCTTTGTCCATCCCATCCTGTCCTTAGAACTTGTTGCTTTCTCTTCCACTCCTGCTTCAAGTCTCCAGGTTGGTTGAAGGCCAAGATGAAGAAGTGGTGGAACTCATGAGGAAGAGGTGATGGAACCCAACAGGTTTCTGGCTTTCCCTTTTCAGCCCGTATGTGATCTATACAAATCTCAGAAGACCTGCAAGATTTGAGGCACGCAAGCGCTACCTAATTTATGGTCTTCTGGACCCTCAACCGTTTCCTTATCTGTGGTGGTCTTCTTAATTCATTTCAGGGGTGGCCGAAGGGAATCAGGTTTCTGCAACCATGTTTTGGGCCAGACATACAGTACATCTTCCTCCTGTTAGGATGAGTGGGAAATTCATGCGCATGCACTCACGAGAACCCTAATCTACCGAAGGAAGGTTAATGGACACCACTAGAGCTCTGAGTCTTGTTCAGTCTCTTAGACGCCATCCTTTGGGCCAAGAATTGGGACAATTTTCTAGCCATCTTCTTACCATCTGCTGAAGCAGCTGAAAACTATAATGCGCCCATGAAGAGTTGCGCAGATAAGAGGCTTCCATCCCCCCCCCCTTTGGACAATTCTAGGTGGGTTTTCAAACATTACCAATAATAACCCTGTTCTTCTTTTAAAGGAAAAAAAATATCAAAATGTTCGAGAAGGTAACTTATGATTTTAAAAACAGCCATACTCCTTCCAACTCTCCTTCTCCTGGGGGCTGTGAAATGGTGTTAAATTGTCTTGCACTGGTGCAGCGTGTATAATCTCGACGCAAGGTATTTCTTTGTTGAATTTCGCGATGTGTGTCCGTGTGTATGCGTGCGCATGTGTGATTGTGTGTGTGTGTGTGTCGGTCAGCTGAACGCACGTCTGCAGGAGACACGTCGGTGGCCTGTTTGAAGATGGACAAACTGAACATGCAGGGAGACAGCAAGACCGCGGATGGCTTAGATTTAAGAGTTGATCCGAAAGAGAATTTGTGAAAGAAAAGTGCTCTATAAAAAACTGTTTATAAAAATTCTAAGTATTTCTCCTCCAAATTAGGAAGCCTTCCCTTCCTTGTTCTGCCTCTCCCCTTCGGTGTAAATCAATCTCATATTTGAGTTTTAGAAAACAAGCAGAAAATAGAAGTAGTATATTTAGAATGCCGGTACTTAGCATAATGGCCTTAAATAATTCTTTATATATATATATATAAAGTTGGGTTACTGCCTTTCAAGACTGAATGCTGCAAAAGATCACGGTGTTAAAAATGTTGTGGGTTTGGGGGTTTTGGGGTTTTTTTTGCCCTTTTTTGCCAAATTTGGTTTGTGTGTGTGTGTGTCAAGGAAGAGCTAGGAGGGCAGGGAGGGAATGCATTCCTTAGTGCGGTGTTGGCGAACCTTTTCAGCACTGAGTGCAGAAACGGGGGCGTGCGTGCATGCACCGGAAATTGAAAGAGCAGCTGCGCGCGCTGGGAAGATGATTTTTCGGTTTCCGGCGCACGCATCAGTGGTGGCATTCAATTTTTTTTACTGCCGGTTCTGTGGGCGTGGCTTGGTGGGCGTGGCTTGGTGGGCGTACCAGGGGAAGGATACTGCAAAATCTCCATTCCCACCCCACTCCAGGGGTGGGAATGATAAGAAAATCCCCATTTCCTCCCGATCAGCTGGGACTTGGGAGGCAGAGAATAGATGGGGGCGGGGCCAGTCAGAGGTGGTATTTGCCGGTTCTCCGAACTACTCAAAATTTCCGCTACCGGTTCTCCAGGACTGGTCAGAACCTGCTGAATAACCACCTCTGCCTGGCACCCAAAACTGATGTAACATTTCTGAAGAAGTGGGGCTAATACAGATCAGCGTGGAAGAACGTATCCATGACCGAACCCAAAGTTTGCATTTAAATCAGAGCTTCCCTCCAAATGCTGTTATTGAGTTTTTACTGAAATGCAAAAGTGGAAATTATTATGCAAGGGGGAAGCTGGCTTTAATTTTCAATTTCATTCTAAGTGAATTGAAGCCAATTTTTATTTCTATCCAGCCTTCTCCATTTCTCTTTTCTAGCTTCTCTTTCCTTTTATATGAACATATTCCCTTTCTTGGAACTGGGAATGTCTAGTCTAACAAAGAGAAGGACTAGGGTTGACATGATAGTAGTCTTCTGATATTTGAGGGGCTGCCATAAAGAAGAGGGGGTCAACCTACCGTATTTTTCGGAGTATAAGACGCACCCTTTTCCCCCCTAAAAGAGGCTGAAAATTTGGGTGCGTCTTATACTCCGAATGTAGCTTTTTTGAAGCTTTTTTCCCCCAGCCATAACGAGGTGCTAACAATCTTCCCGGCTCTTCCTGGCTTGCAAGCTTGTTTTCATTGCTACTCCCTCCGAAAAAGGTTTTTTCAGCCCTAACGAGTTGCTAAGATCTTCCCGGCTTGCAGGATTTTTTCATTCCTATTCCTCCAGAAGAAGTTTTTTTCCAGCCCTAAGTCTTTGCAGGCTTGTTTTCATTGCTACTCCCTCCAAATAAGGTTTTTTTCAGCCCTAACCAGGGGATAAAATAATGTGCTGAAGCTGACCAGACTAAGGACGCTAGCCAGATGAATACCTGGTAGATAGATTTCCCCCCCCCTATTTTCCTCCCCCAAAACTAAGGTGCGTCTTATACTCCGGTGCGTCTTATACTCCGAAAAATACGGTATTTTCCAAAGCACCTGAAGGTAGGACAAGGAGTAACAGATGGAAACTAACCGTGGATAGAAGCAACCGAGAACTAAGGAGAAATTTCCTGAAAGAACAATTAATCAGTGGAAGTTCTGGCCTCCAAAAGTTGTGGGTGCTCCATCACTGGTGGTCTAAGGAGTCCTTCAGGTCATGGTTCTTCCAAAGGTGCTTCTTCAAAGGCAACTGGATTTTGTTTTTCCTTTGAAGATGTTTCGCTTCTCATCCAAGAAGCTTCTTCAGTTCTAACTCCAGACTGACTTCAGTCAGAACTGAAGAAGCTTCTTGGATGAGAAGCTAAATATCTTCAAGGAAAAACAAAGTCCAGTTGCCTTTTGGGAAAAAAACGACCATCACTGGAGGTTTTTAAGAAGAGACTCGACGACCCCTTTGTCCAGAATGGTATAGAGTCTCCCTTCTTGAGCAGAGGGTTGGACTAGAAGACCTCTGAGGCAGGGGTGGGTTCCTATTTTTTTTACTACCACTCTGTGGGCGTGGCTTATTTTGTGGGTGTGGCTTGCCAGTCATGTGACCGGGTGGGCGTGGCTTCTCGGACTGCTGAAGGGAGGGGAACTGAGATAGGTCCTGCCGCCCATTCCCCCTCCCCTCAGCAGCTCGAGAAGCCTCAAACGTGTGAAAATGCCTAGGATCATCACCGTGCGTTTGTGGCTTCTCGGACTGCTGAAGGGAGGGGAATGGAGATAGCTCCTGCCGCCCGTTCTTTCAGGGTCTCACATGCTCCCTCAGTCATCCTTCCCTGCTTGGACTCACTGTGGGGTAGGAAGGCAGTGCATGTGCAGTGCTGGAAGCTCGGCTTCTGGGCATGCGCAGAAGAAATTTTTTTAAAACATTTTTAAATTTTTTTAAAAAATGGCGGCACCCAGGCATTGGCAATCGACCACACCGGTACTGTGACGTCACCAGCGGGCTGCTACCGGTGCTATAGAGTGGACCGCACCGGTAGGAACCCACCACTGCTCTGAGGTTTCTTCCAACTCTGTAATTCTGTAATCTCCCATTAAAGAGGGAATGAACTACTAAAGGAAATGAATGCACAATTTAAAAGTTCCTAAGCCATTTTAGGGGGAAGGGGCGGGAAGCAATTAAGGAACATAGGGGCATATTCAGGGAAGTATGAAATTTAGCAGATGCCTGTCTTCTGAACACTTTTGTAAGCATAGATCAGGTGATTTTTCTGTTGAAATTTGCAAAGCTCGCTAAAGCCTCACTACCACAAGAAATATGCCTGCCTGGTTTGGGGTATGGATAAGGCTATGATGATCAGATAAGCACATGGGTGTTTCTGTAGTGCCTTTGAAATCAAAGCAAAAGGGCGGATAGTTTAAAGCAAGCACAGACACAGACATACAGACACACATGTGTAACTGTGCAGATGTTTTGCTGGGATACATACGGGTCATTTCCAGTTGTGAAACCACTCGGCTGATGATGTGCATTGATCGATCTCTCTCCCCCCTCTCTTTCTCCCTCCCTCCATCCTCCCCCCTGTGCCTCTCTCTCTCTCTCTCTCTCTCTCTCTCTCTCTCTCTCTCTCTCTCTCTCTGTATCTATCTGTCTGTGTCTCTCTCTCTCCCTCTCTCTGTGTCTCTCCCTCTCTCTCTCTCTCCCTCCTCCCTTCTCTCTGTGTGTCTCTCTCTCCCCCTCTCTCTCCTTCTCTCTGTGTCTCTCCCCCTCCCTCCCCCTCCCTCTCTCTCTCTCTCTGTCTCTTTCTCTCTCTGTCTCTCTCTGTGTCTCTCTCTCCCTCCCTCCTCCCCCTCTCTCTGTGTCTCTATCTCTCTCTATCCCTCTCTCTGTGTCCCTCCCTCCCTCCCTTCTCCCCCTCTCTCTGTCTCACTCTGCGTCTCTCTATCTCTCTCCCTCTCTCTGTCTCTCCCCCCCCCGCTCTCTCTCCGTCTCTGTCTGTCTGTCTGTCTCTCTCTCTCTCTCTGTGTGTGTTTCTCTCTGTCTCTCCCTCTTCCTCCCTCCCTCCCTCCCTCCCTCCCTGCCTCTGATTTAATTTGTTTTCTCCCTTTTAATTCCTGTGAGAAAATGCAGAATGGTAAGAATTAGAAGTCAGGACAGAGCTGAATTTTGTGAGGTCCATGACGTCAAGGTTTTTTTCCCCTTCTTCTTCTTCTTCTAAAGAGGAAGAAAAGAGAAGACACCTGGATGCTCGCAACGCTGATCCAATAGTTCCTCTCTAGTAAATGCATTCCATGTTTGTATGCAGGAGGGTGGTGTGAATTTGAAAGTGGTTATTTATCTTGGCCAGGTTGATTTAGCTCCAGCAAGGCCCAGTGAAGAAGGCAAAGACACCAGGAGATGCATCTCATTAGGTTAAGGTATAAAATGGATCCAGGCACGCACAAATTGCAAAAGGAGACTTGAACCTCCTTTGGCCGGGAGAAGATCCCTTTTGCATTAATCGTGCTATGCGAGCTGTGCTTTTCTTGTTCTTTGAAGTCTGCATTTAAAATAGACTAAATGGCCTTGAGATGGCAGTAAATTATTCAGATCTTTGAAGTAAGTTGGCATGGACCCATTAGCAGACCCTGGAAACCACAGATGTCATCCCTTTGGGCTTATTTCCAGCCGATGTGGGTCACTGGTAAGAAAGGACTGTAGATGTTAGCTCAGCTTTTGTGTTTGCGGTTAGGAGAAAGTTTCTAGCGGACAGTTTGATGCCAGGTTGGGAGATCTGCTCAAAATATGAAGGATTTTAGCTCTATCCAGCTCTTCGACTTTTTTTTTTTAACGGATAGCCAGTTCCTCTGTTTGCCACATATGTTAGAGACTTTGCTTAGTTTTGGTGTGTTTTGAATGATCTGGTTGACCAACATTATTTTTTCCCATGCAAGATATCGCAACTCATGTGTTGGGCTATAAACCCAATAATGATCATTATTCATGAAGGAGCTGATGTTGGCCGATTTTGAAAATAGGTACCAAGAACCAAGAAAGACAAATGGAATTGCTTCTGAGCAGTTTCCTTTAGGTTCCTCACCCATAGACTGAATCTTGCCCAACTAAAAGGCAAGCTACCGTATTTTTCGGAGTATAAGACGCACTTTTTTCCCTCATAAAAGAGCCTGAAAATTTGGGTGCGTCGTATACTCCGAATGTAGCCCTGCCCACTCATCGGCCCCTACCCTTCTGTCTCCTCTTCCTGGCTGCAGAGATTGCCACCGACAATGGCTTGTGTTTTTGGGCCCTGCGCGTTGCATTTTCAGCCTCCAAACGCTCAATGCGCGGTGCCCAAAATGGCTACCCGGAACAGCTGCTGCCTTCTCTAACCCCTTCCCTGCTTTGCCTGCTTTAGTCACTGGAGCTCCCTCTGAGGATCAGCTGTGCTTTCGAAGCTGTTTTTCAGCCCAAACACGAGCTAAGCGATCTTCCGTGCTTTGCCTGCTTTTCTAATAGCTGCTCCCTCCGACAATCAGCTGTGCTTTAGAAGCACAGCCCCAACCATCCCCAACCTCAAAACCAGCGAGCGAATGAATGTGCTGAAGCTGACCAGGCTAAGGACTAGCCCAGGGGTCAGCAACCTGCAGCTCTGGAGCCGCATGTGGCTCTTTCATCCCTCTGCTGTGGCTCCCTGTCGCCGGTTGGCACAATTTTGAGAGGAGCTTCCGGTTGGGGGCGGGGGAAGCACAGCGCGGCAGGAGGAGACTCTATGGCAAGGGACGGGTTTTCCGGTCAGCTCCACAATTAATAGGGCTTTCGGTTAGGACGGGTAGAGGAAAAAGGACGCCACGCTAGGAGGAGACTCTATGGTGGGGGAACCGGACTTCCGGTTGGCTCCAGAATTGAATGGGGGGGCTTCTGGTTAGGACCTTTGTGGCTCTTTGAGTGTTTAAGGTTGCCTACCCCTGGACTAGCCAGATGAATACCTGGTAGGCAGAACCCCCCCCCTATTTTCCTCCCCAAAAACTAAGGTGCGTCTTATACTCCAGTGCGTCTTATACTCCGAAAAATACGGTACTTGCATCATTGTAGCTATACTTTTGAGAATTGCTGCGGAGGAGCCGTCTTAACTCTCTCCTTCCCAATCGAACTATCTAAACTTCCCTGTCTCTTAGTCCTCTGAAATGTGGCCCATCCAGAGTACATTCCACCACAGTAGACTCGGGGCTTGTTTGTTCTCTTCAGGAAATGTCTGGAGTGTAGACAAGACTGCAGACTCAGAAGACAATTTCTGTGTTGTTCCCCAGAGAGACAATATGGACATGCCTACGTAATCACTAAGAATTCAATTTGAATTCTTGAAAGCTTTCTCGCCCCAAACATGGTTCACCTTGAAAATATGAACGGCAGGGACGTGATCGCTTTAAGAAAACCACAACGAATTTGCGTTAGGGGTCAACTTCTTCATCTTATCCCTCGACCACCACACTTTGCTTTCTTTTAACTAGTCTGCTTTTATTTTATTTCCATCAAACTTCAGGTTTATCTTTTTGCAATCCTTGTATATATATATATATATATATATATCTATATTTTAAAATGGTGGCGTTTCTAGCGTTTTAGGTGGGTTTTTTTTATATTTGCAAGAGGAAACAGGAGAAGAGGAATAAGTTTAGAGTTTCAGTTTGGTTTTTTGTTCTCTTCCTTTTTTTTTCTTAACTTGAAGCCTTAATGTTTTACTTCTTAGAATAAGCAACAGAGGGCAGAGCGGAGAAAACCATACAGCGCTCTATTTCTGCTTGGGTTTAATAATAGACTTTACCCCGTGCAGTTAAAACACACACACACACACACCAAGCATCAAAGACAAAGAGAAGGGCTTGTGAAGTTGACAGGGATAGATCACAGAGGATTCCTTAGGGATCTACTGTATATATATATATATATATATATATATATATATATATATATATATATATATATATATATATATATATATATATATATATATATATATATATATATATATATATATATATATATATATATATATTGTGTGGGAACAGCTGGTAAAGTTCAAAAAATCTTTTCAGAGCTGTCAAAATCCCAAGTCATCTTTTTTTTAATTCCCTGAGCAGATATCCTTTAGTGTTTAAAAACACACACACACACACACACACAAACACACAGACAAAACTATGCAGATGTATGCTTTAATGTTGAAAAAAAACCCCGATATGCAGCCAAGTGGGTGTGCCAGAAAAGAAAATAAGAAAAGCGTACCCAAGGTTTTGTAAATATTTGCTCATCGTATTTCTACAATGGGGAGGGGGGGGTCTGTAAGCAAGACCCTCTCGGTGAGCATTACGGTCTTGCAGACGAAAGCTTAACAGGGGCCACAATGTTGTGGACTGGCCCTGCACCCAAGCCTGGGATTAGGGACAGAAAGAATTTGAAGACTGAGAGAGAGAGAGAGAGAGAGAGATGTTGCTATTAAAATCACGGTTTGAGGACCTCGTTGTCGGAGATACCTCTTAACAGTCTGTATTCACCTGTTCTCCTATCTCAAAAACTGTTTGGAATGTAATCTGTGCAGGCTTCGTGAAACTTGTGTCTGTAATTCTCATCTCTGTCGCTTTAGTCTCAATACATATGTATATATTTTTCAATCCGGCTTTGAAGGTGGCTTCCTTACTGTTTCCTGCCTGTGCTGCTGAATCGGACCATTGCTGGGGGGCTGGGGTACGTGTGTTCAGTTTTGAATGCCCAGGTTGGGAAATTCTGAAATTTATTTATTTATTTATTTTATTTGGGGTTATTATAGGCCGCCCTACTCCCTGGGGACTCAGGGCGGCGTACAGCATATATAAGAACAACCAAATACTATTCAAAAAACAACACAATAAAAACAACAATAGAAAGAATAACAATTAAAAAGATAAAAACAACCCAAGCAACAGTCACAATCATACCGCCTGCAGGAAGAGCCATGTCTTAATGGCTTTCCGGAATGCCAGCAAGGTGGGAATGGTTCGGATCTCTGGAGGGAGTTGGTTCCAGAGAGCCAGAGCCCCCACAGAGAAAGCTCTCCCCCTAGGGCCCGCCAACCGACATTGTTTGGTTGAAGGGAACTGGAGGAGACCGACTCTGTGGGACCTAACTGGTCGTAGGGAGGTATGAGGTAGGATGCGGTCCCGAAGATAACCTGGTCCTAAGCCATGTAGGGCTTTAAATATGTTGGAAATGTTGGGAAAAGGATCTACCCCAGTGATGGCGAACCTATGGTGTTAAGGTGAGAATAAATCTCACAGAGGCGATGTGGATCTTTTCTTGGAATCCAGAACAGTTAGAAATGAAACGGAGATTAAAAGTCTAATAGAAAATATTTATTTTGGTACAAAAACAATAAATTCTGAATAATTACATTCTTACTAATTAAATGCGACCGCTCCCGGTCAGAGCCAAACCTCAAGAAGAATAATGGAGAATCAGGAATGCACACATGCGCAGAAGATCACATCACGTGTCCTGCTTGTAATAGAATGTACCATAATATTAGAATAGCGATGCATCACCCTGCATATACATACAACTGGCAATATTCACCACGTGACATATGGCACGCGTGCCACAGGTGGCACGCGGAGCCATATCTGAGGGCACACGAGGCGTTGCCCTATGTCAGCTCCAGCGCGCATGTGCACGCTGGCCAGCTGATTTTCGACCTTCCGGAGGGCTGGGGGGAGGTCGTTTTCGCTTTCCCCAGGTTTCGGGAAAGCCTCCGGAGTCTGTGGATGGCGAAAAACTGACCCAGCGGGCCTACCGGAAGTTCGGAGATGAACTCCAGTTGTTGTTTCAAGTTGTCCAGGTGTTTCCAAACTTCCGGTTGGGCCTTTGGGCAATTTTTCACCCTTCCCATGCTTCAGAAAACGCGCCCTTTGGCACCTGAGCAAAAAAAGGTTCGCCATCACTAATCTACCCCTACCACCATCAACACCACAACTAGCTGCCTTGACCAAATCTGGAGCAGTTCAGATTTATTTGGCATCCTAGAATGACCAACTTGGGAATCCTTCTCATTTCAACCCATTTAGGCGAACGAAGAAAAGGACTGGACCAGGCAGTTGGGTCTTAGACAGAAGGAACAAATGGATGGATGCTGAATCATCCCTCTGTCTTAACGTAGACATCTAGCATCCTCGATGGCTTGTGGATATCCACCAAAACGTCACCATCTTTCTTGCTCCTCGGATTCTTCAAAATGGTTAAGATTCTTTCAATTTGAATAAATCAACGGTGGGATTTTGATGTGCTGAAAATGAAACAAAACACATCAACTTTGATTCTGTGGAATGCTTCAAGACTCCACAAGGGCATCAAAGATGCAGGAAAACTGAAGAGCTAGAGAACATCATTAGTTGAGGGCTAGGGAAGGTAAGGAAGGTTAAGTGGATAGATGATAGATAGATAGATAGATAGAGAGAGAGAGAGAGAGAGAGAGAGAGAGAGAGAGAGAGAGAGAGAGAGAGAGAGAGAGAGAGAGAGACATAGATATATGGATGGATGGATGGAGATAGATAGATTAGATGATAGATAGGGAGGGAGGGAGGAAAAGAGAGAGAGATGACAGACAGATGGTAGATAGCTGTGTGTGTGAGAGATTGAGAGGTAGTGATATAGATCAGTGGTGGCTTGCTCCCGGTTCAGACCGGTTCTTAGAACCGATAGTGGCGGCGGTGGGAGGCTCTGCCCACCCGCCCAGGACACTTCTGCACATGCGCAGAAGCTCTGAGCGCGCACATGCGTGAACTAGTGGCAAAATATTTTACAATCCACCACTGATATAGATGATAGATAGATAGATAGATAGATAGATAGATAGATAGATAGATAGATAGATAGATGGATGGATGGATGGATGGATGGATGGATGGATGGATGGATGGATGGATGGATGGATGGATGGATGGATGGATGGATGGATGGATAGATAATGATGATGATATATATATATAGATATATATAGATAGATAGATAGATAGATAGATAGATAGATAGATAGATAGATAGATAGATAGATAGATGATAGATAGATGATAGATGATGAACAGAAAGATAGATAGAGATGATAGATAAGTGAAAGAGAGATTGAGAAAGATAGAGATGATAGAGATAGATGATAGATAGATATAGATGGATGGATGATAGGTGAGAGATTGAGAAAGATAGATGATAGAGATACATGATAGAGAGATAGATTGATAGAGTAGAAAGATACGGTAGGTAGGTAGGTAGGTAGGTAGGTAGGTACGGTAGATAGATAGATAGATAGATAGATAGATAGATAGATGATAGATAGATAGATAGATAGATAGATAGATAGATAGATAGATAGATAGATACAGTAGATAGATACAGTAGATAGATAGAACAGTCCAAGATCAATACAGAGATTATGACAGCCAATTACAGTTCCAAAATATAAGAGAATTAGTCTTAACAATTTATTACTTGGTATATTTCTCTTGGCAAGGCTAACATAGCCTTATGGCAAGATATAACATTTAGCAATTAAAAAGGTATCATTAAGAAAAGCTTCCAAATAACATTGGCTGGAACTGCCAAGTAATTAGGAACTGAATTAATGGAGAATGCAGCTCACTCATAATATTTACACCTTAAAAGGACCATTTCATTTTCGCCAGAGGCTCCAGGGCATTGCCCTATATGAGAAGCTGATTGTATAGTATTGTACTATACAATATACAATACTGTAGTATATATAGACTTTCAGTGGACCTCGGTCAAATCCTGACTCCGTCCCTAAAGATCTGAAAAATTAAGAGGATGGAAAGGGAAAACCATCAAATAGAACTGGAGAATAATCATCTTATTCTGCTTTCTGTGCATTTCAATGTAAATTAAAATTAACTTAATTGAAAGGAAAGAAGGATCTCTGAAGACGTTGCCAACTCAGGGTTAACTCCATTTTTTTATGGAGAGCAATAATGTGGAAAAAATCATTGTGAACTGGACAATGGAGGGTACAAAATACACTTCATCATTCATAAAATCGCAAGTTGCCTTAGTTTCTGGACCTCTTTTCCCGAACAATATGGAAAGTTAGGAAATCCCTCTGAAGAATGTGAATTAAACACAATATGGTGTCACTTGCTCAGTGCCAATGAATTGTGTATATAAAAAAATATGTGGACAAAAATGTCCTAAATTTGGACAAGAATTAGGACATTCTTGTCCAAATATTTTTTTATAAACACAATTTCTCTCTTTCATGTAAATGGTTCTATTTTAGATCCAATTCCACACTCCTTGCTGCTACAAAACAGAAATGTTTGTCATTCGTACCAAAATATTAGCATTGCTGCCAGTCAGTCTTTGTGGATTTTTGACAGTTTGGATGGCAACCAGCTGCAAAGGGGCTCAAATCAAATTACAGTTGGAAGGTTTTCTTGTCAACATCCACGCAACATTTTGAAGGGCTCTCTGTGGTCATGCAGATATAAAACCACATCATTTGGCAAGATTAGAAATTAGATGTCCACTTTGCTGTAGCTATTGACAATTATACCAGTCATTTATCCTAATATTGAATGCTTTTCTGGGTGGGCATTTTTCCCCTAAAGCTGCTTCTCTCCATCCATTCCAATAATTAAGGAGAATTTATGCCACTGTTTCTCAATTTCAGCATCTTTAAGAGGAGTGGACTTCAACTCCCAGAATTCCCCAGCCAGAATCCATGAACTTCAATTCCCAGAATTCCCCAGCCAGAATCCATGGACTTCAATTCCCAGAATTCTCCATGTGGGCTAGGGAATTCTGGGAATTGAAGACAGACCACCCCTCTTAAAGTTGGTGAGATTGAGAAACACTGGCCTAAGAGTAGACACAAGTCTTAGAGAAACAGAAAGGACTACACCTCCCATCAGCCTGGCCCATGGCAAAGCACCATGGAAGAGGAAGCCCAATGCATTAGGGTGGGAAGGGAGCATTCTTGCATTTTGATGACCCATGGAGCAACGTGGTGCCTCCCGGCTTAGGTTACAGCTCCCATCATTCCCCATCCGGCCTTGACTGTGGCTGATGGGGGCAGGAATCCATCAGACTGGACTGGAGGAAGCTAAGCTAGTTTTCCCTGTCCAAAAATAGTCCCTTCTCCTTCAAGGCGGAGGGATTGCGGGACGGATCAGCGAATCTTCGGCGGAGGGATCTTCTCCTTCTAAGGAGGCTCCGCCCCGAGCCGAAGACGCTTTTCGAGGCCGTCCCGTTCCTTCGGGGCTCCTTTAGCCCCGCCCACCAGCAAGTCCCCGCCCCCTCCTGCCAGATCTTGTTCCCTCCCCTTAAGCCGTCCAATGGCGGACGCCCCTCGCCAGTCCGGCCCCGCCCACACCGCCCGTCCGTCAACAACGCCGAGGCATTTTGTCCCGCGCCGCGCCCCGTCCGCGGCGGGAAAAGGTTGGCAGCGCGGCCGCCCCTCACGCAGCCCGGCGCTATGGCGTTCCGGCGGGTCGTCACCGTCTCGGCCGCCGCGGCCTGCGGCTTGGCGGGCGGCTCCGTCCTCTTCTCCGCCGTGGCGCTCGGGAAGCAGCAGCCGCCGCCGCCGCCGTCGCCTCAGCAAGGTCCGGAGAAGGCCGGCGGGGACGCCCCGGAGACCCTCGCAGCCTCGCTAACGGGGCCTCTGCCGCCGCCGGGGCTGCTGCTGCTGCCGTCGCCCACCGCCTCAGCCGCGCCCGCCTGGTTGGAGAAGGCCAACGGCTGCGGCTATTGGGACAACAACTGGGACAGGTGAGGAGACCCCCCCCTCACCTACACTCCCCCCCTCCCATAGCCCTCTACTTCCAGAGCCTCCCCCCCTCTCACAGCCCACCCACAACGGTCCAATCCCTCTGTTCCCATTGCCACCCCACCCAGAGTCCCCCCTCCCCACTACTTAGGGTTCTGGGAGTAGGGGGTTCTTAGGCAGGATTGTAGGGTTTCCTGCCTAAGCAGGGGGTTGGACTAGAAGACCTCCAAGGTCCCTTCCAACTCTGTTTATTATTATTATTATTTAGCCTTCTTAAAGTTTCCAAGGTTGAGAAAAACCACCCTAGAAAGTCTAGAGTCGTCATTCCCATGTGCTGTGCTTCTCTGCTCTCTGCAATGGACGGATATGAGTTCTAGCCCAAACATCCAGAAAGCAAGGATGCAGGGTAGATATTAGCACTCCAAATACTCATATGTCTGGAATGGTATAGGGTCCCCTGCTTGAGCAGGGGGTTGGACTAGAAGACCTCCAAGGTCCCTTCCAACTCTTGCTAATCTGTTTCTGTATCTACTTTAAATGCTTGAATTTAAACTGAGCTGAAGTGGTGCAGTGGTTAAATGCTGCGACTGCAGGCTGACTGCTAGTTCAGCAGTTCAGCTGTTCAAATCTCACTAGGCTCAAGGTTGACTCAGCCTTCCATCCTTCCGAGGTCGGTAAAATGAGGACCCAGATTGTTGGGGGCAATATGCTGAACTCTGTAAACCGCTTAGAGAGGGCTGTAAAGCACTATGAAGCGGTATATAAGTAAAGTGCTATTGCTATTGCTATTAAGAAAACCTCCCCTTCACTCCCTGTCATGCCATTAAGAGCTTTTTTAGTTGAATCCTCTACTTGTGCAAGTTTCCTGCCCAATTAGAAATACTTTCTCAAAACAGATGTTCTGGATGCTGATCCTGTAAGTGAACATCTGGATCGGTGCTCCGGGATAAAAGAAGACTCTGTATAGGGGTCCTTATTTCCTTCTGAATAAGGTGGCTGAATGTATGTTCAAAAATTTTAGTAACTAAAGTTTCTCTTGCCACGTCCTGCTGTTTGTCTTAAGGATGAACACGGCACGAGTTGCCGAAGATAAACAGTGTGAATGAACTTTAGTGGATGTCACTTCGTCCCTGATTTGTTGACATTATTAGTACTTTTTTTGCAGAGCACAGCCATACCTGAGTGGAGTTTAAAATCATTGGGTAGTGTTCTACTAATATCATAGGGACTAGAACCATACTCTTCAGTTTTAGGGTGGTTTAGGATCCAGCAATCATATCATTCATGTAAAAAAAAAATCAAATGTTAGCAACCCTTAAGCATTGGCTGCCATTTCTGCTGAACACGTTTTGAATAATTGCCTTAAACCTTACCAGTTCAGGAGAACCTTTGAAAATACGTATAATCTATGGCAGTTCATATTATATTTACACACACACACCACACACACCACACACACACTTCACAGTTATTGGGAATTTTAGATATCAAAGTAATTGCCTAATGACTTCTGTTTTTCTGCTATAAATGAAATAATACCTATGCTTTTCGGAACGCTGCAGTTACTAATTCACTTAGTAAAGAGAATTAAGCATTATTTTCTGCCTGATCCCTTCCAGATTAATAACACTACATCTGAACGAAAGCCTTCCTAACATTTAATTTCATAATGGGTTGGAGCTGCTGGTCTCAGTGTAGGTATGGGTAAGCAAAAAGCCCATAATCAGCTTATGTGGAGACACTGGATCCAGTCTAAGGTTTGCAGCTTGTTATTATTATATATAATAATAACTATATATATATATATATATAGGATTTTTTGCTGATAAATGAAAATAAAGGGATATAATTATAATATATGTATATATCTAAACTCTAAACCAGAATGTTTTGGGAAGAACTAAACTTGCATGCTTTCTAATTGCTGATGTCCAGGAGTGATTTTTGCTATAGGAAAAAGAGAACTTGAATAAATCATTTCTTGAAACCAAGCCAGGGTTTGTTGGCTTGTTGTAACATGCAGAATCTTGGCTTATTTTGAATGTCTGAGCACTCACTTGTGGTTTTCTTCAGTTTGTAGAACTTTTAGCATATCGGGTGATTTTGTTTAGCTATCATGGGCAAATAGTTCTTTTAGGGATGATGTTGCTCATATGTAGTTCGTGTCCCTAGCTGTTTTTCTGAACAGTTAGTTGGTATGACTATGTGTCCTATGTTTCTAGGACTAACAACAGTTAGTTAATATCACTAGAGCCTAAATCTCTATGCAATGGACTTGACTTAATTCAGTGGGGTTCCCTTTAAATAGGTGGTATCATTTTCTTTATATTTGTATTTTTATGTGCATATTTCTTTTCTTTTTAAAAAAAAATCCTAGTTAAAATTTGTCTTTAAAACTAGGAATCAATACAGATTTCAAGGGAAAAAATACTGCTTCTGCAAATCAGAAAGTATTTAGCAATAGCGAATTGATATTAATAACTAGCCCCTGTGAATTTACCTTGCCATGGATTCCATTTTTAGGGTTTACATTCAGATGTGTATTATTTTTCAACACGATGGCCACTGTTGCGAAAGTGAAACACAGTATCTGCTTACTTGAAAGTGTAATTAACACCACAAACATCAAACAGATGAGCCAGCTTTGTGCTTCTGTTTATATCTCTCATTTTCTGACTGCATTTTGTTTTGGCAGCTCCCAAGGTTTTGTTCTGGCTCGCCTTTATTTCTCTACTGTACTTAATAAATCATGAAGGGTAGAAGCAGGAATAAAAGGCCAAAATTGGATCTGCTCTTAAATGGGGGAAAAAAATAATAATCCAGTGATGGGAAATGAGTCAAAGTGCCTGGAACTTACCAAGGGGCTGAGCATGTGGCACAGGAACTGCCTTCTGCTTTTTTTTATTTTTAAATATAAACAGTTGCAGGTAAATTGCTGTCTTAGTGGATGTGTTAGTAGTTGTAAGTGAAGGGAATGAATGAAGCAGACGTCACAAATCCAAAAATGGTTGGTTGTTTCATCCTCTGTTTTGGAATAAATGGAACTGCTCAGTGTATTGGCTAAGAATATACATTTACGCAGGCTGACTTGTGTTAGCAACAGAATCTGGTGGTGTTTGATGCACACACTTCGAATCAGCCATACAAGATCTGAAATGTAACTACAGGTAGCCCTCTACTTACGACCACAATAGAGCCCCAAATTTCTGCTGTTATGTTAAGCAAGATACTTGTTAAGTGAGTTTTGCCCCATTTGACAATCTTTCCTGCCACGGTTGTTAAGTGAATCACTGCAGTTATTAAGTTAGTAACCCATTAAATGAATCTGGCTTCCCCACGGACTTTGCTTGTCGGAAGGGCGCAAAAGGGGGATCAACGTGACCCCGGGACACGGCAACCGTCATAAATATGAACCAGTTGCCAGGCATCCAAATTTTGATCACATGACCACGGGGAACATTGCAGCGGTCATTAGTGTGAACAAACGGTCCTATTTATTTATTTATTTATTTATTTATTTATTTATTTATTTATTTATTTATTTATTTTATTTATTTATTTGGTTGCTTTTATATGCCGCCCAACTCCCGTGCCGTTGTAACTTTGAACGGTCACTAAACGAGCTGTCGCAATTCGAGGGCTGCCTGTAGCTTCCGTTTGCCCATTCCTCTTCTGTCTTTTCGAGATAGTAAATGGCCCGAAGGAGATATTTATGCAGTCTTTTCAGTTGCTAAGGCTGACTTTCTCAGACAAAGGTGCTTTGCCCGTCTGCTGTGTTTAACGCAAGAATATAAACTTCAGGTTCCTGTTTTTTTAGGAGGGAACCCCTGGCTCTCATGAACCTGAAGAAGAAAAACGAAGAGACCGGTGAACAGGAGGCGTCATCTCGCTTAGCCCGCTATAAAACAAAAGCTACGAGGCACATATTCCTCATACGCCATTCTCAATACAATCTGGACGGGCAACAGGATAAAGACAGAATCTTAACGAACCTGGGTAGGTATGATGGGGTAGTAGGTAGAGATATACAATTTATGTCTATGGAGGTTCTCAGTCATCCAGGGCACGGTTGTCCCAAAGGTGCTTTTTCAAGAGGCAACTGGACTTTCTGGTTTTATTCTTTGAAGACGTTTCGCTTCTCACCCAAGAAGCTTCTTCAGTCGCTTCTTGAAAAAGCATCTTTGGGATACAATTTACGCTGAGGAAGCTGCTTATTTGGTGTATAATTGATGGAGAGCCTTCTGTTCTTTCCTAAAAGTAGAGTTTTTTCCCCCCGTACTGATTTGCTTAGTAGCCATTCAGTCAAATGACTCTGCTTGTTTTAAGCATACTTAGCCCATTAACTGGTATCTGTTTTCAAGGCAAGGAGGCCTAAACACCCTCCTTATTCAGAAAAAAAATGTTCTCCTTCCATTGCTTGCCAACTTGCAAATTTCTGCCTGAATGCAAAATAATCCTTTATATGAAGAATGCAAACAGGAATGCTGGAAAAAGCAGCAAGTTCTGATTTTAAAATACTGTGCCGAAACAAAACAAAAAAAACTCTTGAGACTTACTAGCAATTTATACATAAATGTACTTTTTAGGCCGCGAGCAAGCTGACCTGACCGGGAGAAGACTTGCGAGTCTGGGGCTGAAATTTGATAAAATTGTCTATTCTTCAATGGCCAGAGCAACGGAAACAACCAACATTATTAGCAAACATCTTCCTGGTGAGTGTCGTCTTGGAACCGAGTTTGTGGTGGTAAGCAACATTTATGTAGTTTTAACACATGCCTGGAGGACCAGCTGTCTGATTTGCTTATACTTTGAGCCCTTATATCTGAAGGGCTGGATTCGAAGTCTCTAGCCATAAGGGATCCCAGAGGTTTTGCAGATTCTCAAAGGCTTAGCTCAACGTGAGCAAGATCAACAGCAGGTGAGAGAAGACAACGCAGATCCAGGTTAGGGATCTTGCTGTATACCGGTCCCTGGCAGATCTTGTCTTTTTGTGAAACTGGTGTAACAAAAACGGCCTCACTTTAAACGTAGGGAAAACTAAAGGGATCGTTGTCAATTTCAGAAAAGGCAGGCACAGCTACACACCTCTACGTATTAATGATTCACCTGTGGAGGTGGTTCGTAGCATCATGTTTCTGGGTGTGCAGCTAGCGAGTAGGCTGGCTTGGTCGCTCAACAGGGAGACATTGGTGAAGCGGGCACAGTAGTGTCTGCATTTTCTTTTTTCTTTCTTTTTTTTACAATTTTTTTAATTTTTTTATTTCTTATACAGACATACAAATATGCAATCTCTTAATCATTAATAATCATTTTCCTTCTATTTCCCAAAATTTAAACATATGATCAGCGTTGCTCTTTTACCATTCATATCCTCTCTTTATTCCACAACAACCCTTCCCCTCCTTCTCTCCCCTTTCCCCTTCTCTCCCTTCTTCTCTTCTTTTCCACTTTCTTCTTTCCTCCTCTCCTTCTACTTCTCTACTTATTTCCCCTCCCTTTCTTCCTCTCCTTTTCTTCTTTCCCCTCTCTCCTTTCCTCTCTTCTCTTCTCCTCTTCCTTCTTATCCTTCTACTCCATTCCCTCCTTTCATTGTTTGTGTATTGCCTGCATTTTCTGTGTCGCATGAGAAAAGCACGTCTTCTTTCCCCTGTCCTTACCACTTTCTATAGAGAGCGTCTGGCCATATTGCATTACTGCAGTGGTTCCCAACCTGTGGTACGTGTACCACTAGTGGTACACGAGGGCCTTCCAGGTGGTACGCGAACACTTTCGGGGTCATGAACGATTTTTAGTTAGTTATTTTTTACTTCACAAAAATGTTTACTGCCTAACACAAGATAATCTGGCAACGATTTGCAACTGTTGCCACATGCCACCCACCTGGTCCCAGCGGCTCGAGAATCCAGTTGCTGGATGCGCGGGGCCAAAAAAGGAACGGTACAATTATGGAAATAAAGTGATATCTGATCGAATTTAGTTTCTCTGGAACCAGGTGGTACGTGGCGACTGTACGGGACCTCCAAGTGGTACTCGATCACAAAAAGGTTGGGAACCACTGCATTACTGTCTGGTTTGGAAGCATTCCTGCTTCAGGCAGGAAGGCGGTGCAGAGAGTGGTGAGGACAGCAGAAAAAATTATTGGCAGTTCCCTCCCTTCTATCCAGGACATGGCATATAAACGATGCTTGAGCGGGGTCCGTGGTATTGTCTGGGATGCTATACATTCTCTCCATGACCTATTTCCCATGTTACCTTCTGGGAAGTGCACCTTTGGGCATAAGTGTTGCAAACTTATTTTTTGCCAGACATGGCTGCAGTTAGGAACGTATCTTTTCAGTTCTGTTGCAACATTCATTCATTTTATGTTTGTTAAGATTTCATCAAGCTTTTGGAATGCATTGTGTCAGATTAAATTCTGACCTTTTACTTATCTCTTTTTTTCCAGTTGCGATACAGATTCTTTGTGTGTATCAGAGAAAGATAACATTCTAGGACATAATGCCTGATTAACACATATTGTTGTTCCTTGTTCCTACTTCTAATCTTGGCTAGTTTACCCCTGCAACCCCAAGTCAGCAGTGGTGTAAGCCAGTTAATTCCCTGAGCATCATACAAAATGACCTTGAAACACGTAGGTAGGCAAACAAGAAGCATTAGTCCAAAGGACGTTTAGTTAAGATTGGTGCTGATTTAATTGCTGATTTGGAGAAGAGAAAGAATATTGTGTCAAAGCGACCGCAACATGTTAACATTAACTTGGAAAATCGAAATGTTGTCTTGGTTTTGCTTGTTCTGGAGTATTTGTGAAGAAGCTGTGACTGATTATCGAAATTGGCTTGAAAGGAAAATATAGTACCAACATGAGATGCCTAGTTAGTGACAAACAGTAGAAGGAAACAAAATATTAAAATATAAGGGGAGGGTAAAGGTAAAGGTTCTTCTTGCGCATATGTGCTAGTCGTTCCTGACTCTAGGGGGCAGTGCTCATCTCCGTTTCAAAGCCGAAGAGCCAGCGCTGTCCGAAGACTTCTCCGTGGTCATGTGGCCGGCATGACTCAACGCTGAAGGCGCACAGAACGCTGTTACCTTCCCACCAAAATGGTCCCTATTTTTCTACTTGCATTTTTTACGTGCTTTCGAACTGCTAGGTTGGCAGAAGCTGGGACAAGTAATGGGAGCTCACTCCGTTACGCAGTGCCAGGGATTCGAACTGCTGAACTGCCGACCTTTTGATCGACAAACTCCGCGTCTTAGCCACTAAGCCACCGCGTCCCGATAAGGGGAGGGAGATAAGTCCATTTCAATGAAGAGTGGTTGAAACACTGCAAACCATTTTTAAAGAATCAAAAACCTGCAGCAAGGAAGCATCTAGGAGGGTTGCGACCACTGTTTCATAGGGAGTTAAGATTTTATATTGAAAATACAGGAGGAAAAGTGGTGTGGAACAAGTTTTAGGATCTTTTGACAGGATGAACGAATTTTGGGGTCCATGCTGGTCTGGGACTATAATAAAAATGATTGATTGGAGTCCATCATAAATTATAATAGTCGTTCCTTGCTCTACAAAGCAAGACAGAGCATTTTAGAAAGTTGACAAGCTGGCACCGATTTGCTAATATCTATCCAAGGTCCATGATCGCATCTTTCACTTCAAAAGTAAGACTTGTGTTGGAGCATTGGCAGTAAACATCTCTAGGAAATCTGTGTCTTAAGTCTGTTATGGAATTGTGTGTGTGCCTATGAAAATGGAAAGACACCAAGACCAAAAGGCCTGTAAATCCTCTTGAGTACGTTGGCTTGTGTATAAATCAGACCACACAAGGGTTGCACACATCCTTCTTTTCTGTCTTCCCCAGGGGTGACCAAGCTGAGCACAGATCTCCTGCGCGAGGGAGCTCCCATTGAACCTAATCCTCCTAGTCCTCATTGGAAGCCTGAAGCTGTGGTAATATCTATTCCAGAATTTAGCTTTTGTGGGTATAACTTCAGGGTTTCTTTTAAGACCGGCTTCTCTCCACACGTTCGGGAATGGGAGCGCGCATGTGCGCACACTTCTGGACATGCACAGAAGCTTCTGCGCATGCACAGAGCATTTTTGATAACATTTGGGGAGTGGGCGGAGCCTCCCGCCACCGCTACCGGTTCACCCGAACCAGTGCGAACTGGTAGCAACCCACCACTGCCGCACGCGTATGTGTCATCTCATGAGAAAAGGCAAAAGTTTTGCGCACTGATAAGCAGGTCATCGCTTTGCAAAGTTTACCATTCGCTGTTTTTTTAGTGACAATAAATGAACCTTAACTTATTGACAACACTAAATCAAAAATGGGCATATATAGATTAAAAGAATAATGCATTAACGGCAAAAAAAAAAGTGCAGACATTGATAGTATTATTGGAAATCCAAAACTATTCTACTGAGGGGTTTGGTTTTTTTGCAATATGTCTATTCTTCTGTAATTCGGCAAAGATAAGAATCTAAAGCTTTGCTTAAATAATATTGAAATATAAGCGAGATGGTTCTGGGACAGCCGAAGCACTAGTTAGATAAAAGGCAAGGCTTAGCAACTTAAACTGTATTTCAAGGACTTACACAGCCTGTTCTTTTATTTCCTGCTGATTCCAGCAATCCAAATAATATTAAATATCAATGTTAAGAAGAGAAATCACTCCATAGGTCGATGGACCGTCGCTTCCCTTTTGAAAACATACTTACTTAGAAAATAAAACCCTAGATTCAAATCTAATTAACAAAATATTTATTTCAGTAGAAAAGTAATAAAGAATTCTTATTAAGACTACATTTTATCGGCTAAGGAAATAAATCACTTCTACCTTCGGTAGAGATGGCGATGAGAAAGGAAAGGAGTAAACCTCTGGAATGCAGACATGCGTAATAGAATATATCATATGTCTGCTTGACCATAGATACAAGAAACAGTAGAAAAACATAGAGATGCACAACTGGCAATAATTCACATTGTGACAATCAAGGCCTCTAGATTTTAATCTGTTCCGATTAGTAAAAGAGGGAGGAAGAAACTGTGCAGGTTTTAATGATCTGCCCCTATCACCAAACTCTTGCTTTTAGCAGTATTACGAAGATGGCGCTCGCATTGAGGCCGCCTTCCGAAACTACATTCACAGAGCCGATATCAAGCAGGAAGTGGACAGCTACGAAATCTTCGTTTGTCACGCGAATGTTATTCGCTATATTGTCTGCAGGTAACCTGGGCCGCGGAAGAGATCACACCGGGGTGTGTGTGTGTTGGGGCAACGCTCCTAAATCCTTGTGGTTCTTAAGTGGGTTTTAGCACGTTGTGCCTTGCATTAGACGGAGAGATCGGATGCTTTTAGCACATGGCTGGGAGTTTTGGAAGGCCCAGTAATTGGAACAGTTGTCTGCAGGATTAACTCAGAGCTTTGGTTTCTCGCTCTTAAGTAGCGGGATTTAAAAGAACCGTTTAAACAAATGTAATATTTAAAAACTGGATGGGGACGAAACAGAATGTTTTAATACCTGGGTTTGGAGCCCTTCTGAATTGAACATCAGTAAATTTCCCCACTTCACTTTGCCTCCACAGCCTCCCCCAATAAGAATTTAATTTAATTTAATTAAATGGATTTGTATGCCGCCCAACTCCCTAGGGACTCTAGAAGCCTTGTTGATAGCTGTGGTGCTTCAGCCAATGGCCGGGGGAGTGGGTAATGGGAGTTGTAGTTCCTTACACGAAGGGCTGCAAGTGAAGGGACAAAGGGATGAATAGATTGGTTGGAATCACTATCTCTCAGAGGTTATTTCAAACGTGCGAGAAGCTTTTTATGTACCATATATCTAGCTGTGCAGACTATGGACAACATTGTTAGACTTGAGACGAGCTGTTTTTAATTACTTAAGATTACCCTCACTTAAGATCGCTTTGGTATTTGCTAAGTTTATTTTGAGTTGGAGGAGGGTTCTAGAAGCTAATATCTCAAAGAGGAGAGAGAGAGAGAGAAGGCGGGCAATGGCTGTAGAAATATTTATAGTCTTGCTGAAACAACAATTCCCTCTTTTAAAGATTCTTTTAGCTCGCCTGGGGGGATAAAAAGCTTGCTAAGTTAATTATGATTCTTCATTACGGCTCTTATTTAATCCCAGCATAATGAATTTCTGAAAAATGCTAGTCTCAGGAGACCAGTTCGCTTTTGACAACAGTTGAACTCACAAACTCGGCCTTATACCCCAAGGAAGGGGCATCCCGCCTTTCATTATTTTTTATAAATAACTCTTTTCCTTTTAAAAAAAAAAATTTTTTTTTTGAAGAGCGTTGCAATTTCCTCCAGAAGGTTGGCTTCGGATATCCCTCAACAACGGTAGCATCACTCACCTGGTGATTCGTCCCAACGGCAGAGTAGCCCTGCGCCTGCTTGGTGACACGGGGTTTATGCCGCCAGAGAAGATCACCCGCAACTGAGTAAGCCTCCTTTGGAGTTTCCCCATCAGCCTTGAACCCATGCAATAACATTGGGACACTATACAGGTGGTCCTCGACTTACAGCAGTTCATTTAGCGACCGTTCAAAGTTACGGCGCGGCTGAAAAATACGACTTACTACCATTTTTCAGTGTTATAACCTTTGTAGCATCCCCATCATCAGGTGATCAAGGTTCAGACACTTGGCCACTGACTCATATTTATGACCGTTGCTATGTCCCGAGAAATCATGTGATCCCCTTTTGCGACCTCCTCACAAGCAAAGTCAGCGGGGAAGCCAGATTCACTTAACAACCGGGTTAACTAACTTATCCACCGCAGTGAGTCACTTAACAGCTGTGGCAAGAAAGGTCGTAAAACGGGGACAAAACCCATTTAACTTAGCAACAGAAATGTTTTGGGCTCAATTGTGGCTGTTGGTCGAGGAACTACCTGTAATATTGGAACATTATTCTTGTGTGGGATACCAATTTAGTTAATGCCTCTTTCTCGTCCGTCATCCTTTCAAGCTCGTGTAAACAGGGAGGATCTCCAACCAAGAGGACAAAAGCTACTTTCAGATGTGGCCAACACTTTCCCTCAAAAGCTGCGGGCTCCCTCGACTGGACTTCGTTAGTCTCAGACTGTCTATTACACGTTAAGATTTTGCACTAGTAGCTCCTGGCGTGCGATACTGACCGCTGAGAGAATCTGGAGAAGGACCCACCTCCTTCGCGGCTTCAAAACAACAACGCTGGTGGTCTCTCACCAAAGCCGATCCAAGAATCCCCCCCCTTTCATATTGGGGGTGGTTGCGGGGAGGGAGTCAGAAATACTGCGAAGTCCAGGGATACATGTTGGGTACTGAAATCAGTGTAAAGCCAGAAGCCACCAGATCCAGTAATTCTTAAGAGGAAGGAGACGGAATCTTAAAAGTAGCGCCCTTCTCTTATTATGCAGCTCCGATTTGCACACGGGCACTGAAAATATACTTTTTAATATAAATAAAAAAAATCGGAGACGGCATCTGTAGTTAGGAGTTGTCATCCAAAGCAGCGCTTGAATAAAAGCATAGAATTGTCTACGCTCTTCTCTCTTCAAGCCCTGTCTAGTTACTTGGTCTTAAGACTTTTTGCTACAAGTGTCTATTCCTAAAAATAAATTAATAAACCCTAAAGAGGAGCCTTTCTTGGCCGTTAATAATTGGTTACAGGTTACCATTCATCACTTGATTCCACTATCAAATTAGAAGGATAAGCTATTCTGTTGATCCTTCCGTGTTATGACCCAGGTGGTCAAGGCAAGGCAGACCTCTATTTATGTCCTTTATGTCATTTATTTCTCTCAACAAATGGTCCAGCCAACGGCCCTCCCAACCACTCCACCCCCCTACCTAGGGGAAGGCGCTCCCCCTCAGAGCCCTTCTAGTACAAAAAAGCCCATCGAGTAGGAGCACGCTCACAGGGCAAGGCCCAGGGTACCAAGTCCAGTCCACAAGACAGAGTCCAGGCACAAGACAAGGGCAGTCCACAAGACAAAAAGGCGAGCAAATCTTCCAAGCGAGGCAAGGCAAACCAGCAGCAGGCACGAGTCGAAGCCAAGGGAGTGTAAGCCAAAGCAAACAATTTTTCCTGGCAGGGACTAACTCTCCATGGCTTCTCCTTAAGTTGCTCCCCTCCAGATGTTCCTTGTGAGGAGGGGCAGGGCGACCTCCTCCTGAGTATCCTTGCAGCCCTTCTCTGGGCTTGCCTACACTCTGTTCTCCGTGCCCTTGGATCAGTGGAGGCGGCAGCTGTTCCTTACCAGAGGGGATCTGCTGTGTATCAGCACCACTGCCTGTCAACAGCCGATCCTCCCGTTTCTCTGAAGGCAGGCAGCTCTCTGGCCGACCACCTCCCCATGTCCGAGGGACCTGGGACAGCATCATTCTCGAGCCCCTCTAAGGTGACCTGTCCATCCCTGTTGGACGGTCCCAGTTCCAACTCCTCCTCCTCCAAACCGGACTCCGATGGGTTCATGACACTTCTGTACTTCTTAGAGCAAAATATAATTTTTATGTGTGTGTGTGTGTGGGAGCTGAACCCTCGGCCAGTAACTGCCACTTCTAGACCGATTCAAGTGCTTCTTGTGAATCTTGTTATCTTGTTGCTTGTGGGATTGCAGAACTGGAATAGCAGGATGTTGGAATTATTCGGTGGTCAGAGAAGACACCAGTTGGGTCTATGTCAAATCAGTGTGGAAAATGTAAGTTATTTCTAATTGTCTTTATGAAAATAAAAATTGAATTGGTTTTCACTCGAGATTGCTTTAAAATTGAAAGAGTCCCTAGATTTTTTAAATGAAGGTTTCAAATTCTGAGATTGAATGCACAAGATTCACGTAAGGCAACAAAAATAGAAGTGTGACATTTGTCTGGGTCTTTGCTACTTATGCAGTGCGACATCCGATTTTATTTTGTTGGTGGGAAGGTGGAATTAATGCCAAATAACAGGCATTATGAAATGTATCCCAGTTAATTTCAGCTGCTGCTGCTTTGGGTCAGATTCTAAAAAGGCTTGGAACATATAAGTTGTGTGTCATTAACAATGTCTTAGTCATCCGTAGTGTTTCTAATCTTATACACTTTGGAAATTTTAAAGGCTGTACTTCAAAGAAGTTATTTTTTAAAACTGCCTGATTATTTTCAGCATCTTAAGATCGGTATCTGAGTAGAATGGAATTAACATGCTTCCTGTGGCTTGTACAACTGTCTTCAGAGTCTAGGGCATAGGTCTTCAAACTTGGCAACTTTAAGACGTGTGGACTTCAACTCCCAGAATTCTGGGAATTGAAGTCCACACGTCTTAAAGTTGCCAAGTTTGAAGACCTCTGATCTCAGGCTAGTCCCTTCTACCAACAACTGATTAATGGAGAAAAGACATTTTTAAATAAACGAATTTAATAAGCTTGTTTAAAATTCACATTAACACATCGACCAAAAAAAAAATACACGAGTCCGTTTTAGACATTTTCAAGAGCAATTCTTTGACCTTTCTTCAGACTTAACAAAAAAGTATTAACTGAACATTTGTGCTCCCAGAAACACCTTTTGAGTACAAAAGTATTAACAAAAGGAAAGGAAATTGGTCAGTTGCCTACGGTTTTAATTTGCAGTGGCTAAGCAGGAATGCTTTCCTTTATACTGTGGAGTAAGCGTTACACAAAGCCTGTAGCGGTCTACAATAGCCCTATCCGGCTTTGTACCATTTATGTAGAGAAGGTGTAATGCGCGTAGGGCACTACAGAAAGGCTGAATTTTAGAAACTCTGCTATACTAAAGGTATTTTCAGAAACTGCCTTATCGCAACATTTAGTACGTCATTTAGTACAAACCTGGAGAGGTTTTATACTTTCTGGAGAATATCGATAGCAAAAGCTGGGTGGCCGAAGAGGGAGGTGCTCCCAAAGCTGGTTTCTATTCCAAACTAGCTGATGACCCTGCGTTGCCCGGGTATTTATTTATCCCAATCTTGTATTAGACAGGAAAAGGAATGAATTATATATCTATAGTGCCAAATCAAAGCCTTTTTATTTACAGGGTTTTAAAAGTATAAGGATCTTGTTCAAATCCCAGCTACAAAACCTGTGGACGGCTGGGGGATTTAGAAGTGCCGCCCCCCCCCCCACCCCTGTTTTACCATTTCCTCAAACTGGGCCTGGTACATAAATCCCTGAGCTGGGCCATGCTGCACCGCCTCCACCCCTGCTGAAGTATCAATGGAATAACAGATTAACAGTTGGAAGGGACCTTACAGGTCATCTAGTCCAACCCCCTGCCCAAGCCGGAGACCCTACGTCTGCCTCTACGTAGGATCGAACTCACCACCTCCTGATTGTGAGGCGAGAGCTCCACGCCTGGGTCTCCTCTCTGGCCTCCATACTTGTTTCGCCTCGGTTGGGGTGGTCCCGTCCTTCGCACGATGAGTAGAGGCGAAGGACGATCCTGGGAACACGGGCCGGAGCTGTGAGGTGGGTGATCCGCTTAGGCCGTGGTGTGCTCAATCAAAGGCCTCTGTACTGGCTCCGTTCGCTTCGTAGGCCTACTGTGTGAGGAAGGCCTAGGCCTCTTCAGAAAAACGCTGAGCTAGGCTCAGTGTACAGAACACAACTGTTGTTCCGAAAGGCCACTGCTAGGGGTGTCTTACTCCCCCCCCCAATATTTGTCGCCAGATAGTAAGTCATATGTGCACCAAGTTTGGTTGAAATTGCTCCAGGCGTTCCAGAGTTATGCTGGAACATACATACATACATATTTATATATATATAGATCCTTAAATCGATTTGTTTAATTTTTGTTTTGTGTATAGGACACACTTATATTACATATATAAAATAAATAGATGGTTTACAGTACTTCTCGGAATCTTTTAAACTATAAAAAACTGCAAAAGTGGAAAGTTAAAATGTGTTTAATACATAAGGGAACGTTACCCATTGAAAAGCAAGACAGGAATACCAAACGTAAAAGTTACAAAAGGCACTAATAAAACTGGAAGAGTCTTTGAGTGTAGTTCTGAAGTTTTAGTACCAAAAACATCAAACAGGTAGTATATAAAATGTGGGTTACACGTCAAATAAGGAAACCAACGGTGCAGTTCCTGATGCTGTGATGATTTCAAGTTAGTGTGCCGGAAATAACTCCTCCCGCCACTCTCTTCAAGCCCTATGATTTAACCATTTCTCCCATTTTTGTATTTTTTCCCCCTCTCCCTTTTTCTGTTATTGAGGTTATCTCCAATTGCACAAGAGTAGACCTTTGCCGTATGGAACTCCCGCTATTTTTTAAAAAAAAAAATGGCTTGCAGTGAATAGAAGCATTATTTGGAGCAGGTTTAGTCTTAAATGCTGGACGCTCAGAAATCATTAAACAGTGTGAGATTTAAAACAACGGCAGAGCAGCTGTGATCTGTTCTAGCGGTTTCATCAAACACGGAGTTAATATCGATGCTATACGCTCCCGTGAGATGCAGTGATGGAACTTGGCTGTGAAAGGAAAACTGCTTTTCTGCCGCTTGGAAGCTGCAAAGTCTGCCCCCCCCCCCAAAAAAACCCAGAGACTAAGAAGGGGGGAAAATAATTCACTTGTGTTATTTATAACTTTCATTAGCTTCTCTTAAAGGTTCAGCGTAGGCCCTCTTATGCTTAACGATCCTAATTAGACCAGATTGCAAACTGCGAATCTGCACTCGCCTCTACTGGGATTGAAGTGACTTATTCCTGTCTTGGCCCAACTGGAAGATGGGTTACGATAATGGAAATTCTCTTTACAGGTGTTAGAGTCACAAGGATCCAAACGTGAGAAATTGGGAGAAAGACAGATTAAAAGTGAGAAAGAGAAAGATTGAAAGAGATAGGGGAGGAAGAGGAATAAGAGACAGAGCTTGAAAGAAAGAGATAGAAACTGCGAGAGAGAAAATTAGAGGTAGACTGGAACCTCAATTTGTAATTCCTCGAGTCCAAAAACGCCCCTTCTATCCATTGAATCCCTAAACTTCAAAATTTAGGCTTCCATTTCAGAGGCCTTTCAGGTTTAACTTCCTAACCTTACAACACTCTGACAATCTGGTAAATGGAATGCTTCTTTCCCCTCTTCTGGCAGCCCCCCCTTCCAAGAATAAATAAATAAAAAGTGGTCACAAAAGCCATCCCCGTCAAGGTTTCCACCATCCAAAATTTCCTTCACTTCCAACATTTTCACGGCCAGGGTGGCTGATTCCCCCACCCTAATGATTAGGCAGTCCTGAGAAATGCTGCCGCTTGGACAGTAGAATGTAGTTCACGTACGCCGGCGTATACCGTCCCGGGCTCCCTAAATCCGGAGAGAAGCCGCCCGCCGCTGCATTATACTTCCCCGGGCTGCTCTTCCCTGGGCTGAAGTACGGAAGGTTTCTGGCAGGGCTGGGGGTGGCTTGGCCCTTGGGGAATCCTTTCAGGGAAGGGCTGGACCACCTGTTGGGAAAAGGCAGCGGTTTTGTTAGAACGGAGTGCAAAACTTGGGAGAAATAGCTCTCTTGACTTTCTGCAGAGCGATTGGTCGTAACGGGACTGTTAGGAAAAGAGAGCCGGAAAAAATGTTGCTGTGACTTTTATAGATTACCGTATTTTTCAGAGTATAAGACGCACCTTTTTCCTCCCTAAAAGTGGCTGAAAATTTGGGTGCGTCTTATACTTTGAATGTAGCTTTTTTTCCCAGCCCTAACTAGGTGCTAACAGATCTTCCCAGCTCTTACCTTGGAGGCTTTTTCATTGTTACTCTCTCCAAAGAATGTTTTTCCAGCCCTAAGTCTTTGCAGGTTTTTTTTTCATTGCTCTACTTGCTCCGAATAAGTTTTTTTCTAGCCCATACCAGGTGCTATCTATCTTCCCAGCTCTTACTGGCTTGCAGGCTCTTTCATTGTTACTCTCTCAGAAGAAGGTTTTTTTAAGTCCTAACCAGGGGATAAAATAATGTGCTGAAGCTGACCAGACTAAGGACTCTAGCCAGATGAATACCTGGTAGGCAGATTTTTCCCCCTATTTTCCTCCCCAAAAACTAAGGTGCGTCTTATAGTCTGGTGCGTCTTATACTCCGAAAAATACAGTATTTGTAATTTAAGTGCAGGTCTTAGTAAGTTTCTTGACATAGCAAGGCAACAGAAAAACAAAGGGATGCAAACACTGGCAAAAAACCCAACTAGTGGTTAATTTTAGTTCGGTATCTTTCACAACAACTGCACAAATCGGGTTCTTAAGAAGATAAGTCACCTGAGTAGTTTTAACTACGGGGAAGAAGGAGAAAGGACAACAGACAACACTGGTGCGGTGTAGCTCTTTACTCCCTGCATCCTAGAAGGGATGCGACACCAACGCAAAGGGATAGTTGTTCCTCCCTCTGCCTAATGAACTGTTTCATGCTTCGCATGATGTACCTTCGCCGTTCAGAAGCAGGGTAGGCCCGCACGGACTCGCTCCACTTGTAAATAGCAGGGTACCTCTGGGGGTCGATCTCGACGCCGAGTAATGCCGTTAACACGTCGTCGTCCCATTTTGACGGTTGATCGCTAAGCACAGGAGGAGAAGAGCTGGATTAGGCAGCTGAGCACCACCAAAGGCAGAGGCTTACTCTCTAATCTCTCAGAAATATTTCAGCATTTAAAACAAAACAAAAAACCGTCTGGGCTTTTGCTGAGAGAGCGCCCCCCAATTGAGCAATTTTCACCTCGGATGACCCCGACGCGAATAAATAACACCTCATAAAACTGGACAAGCTCTTTCACCTTGAACAAAATTAAAAGAGCCGTGGTGGCGCAGTGGTTAGAATGCAGTATTGCAGGCCAATTCTGCTCACTGCCAGCAGTTCGATCCTGACCGGCTCGAAGTTGACTCATCCTTCCGAGGTGGGTAAAATGAGGACCCAGACTGTTGGGGATGATAGGTTCACTCTGTAAACCGCTTAGAGAGGGCTGTAGAGCACAATGAAGCGGCATATAAGTCTATGTGCTATTGCTATATCTCGCTTGTTAATTTTGTGCACATGCATCAAATCAATCAATCACACCTGGCCAATAAAAATTCTATTCTATTCTATTCTATTCTAATTGGCCACAATACTGAAGGACTTGCACAAAGATGCTTGAAGACTAAACTAACCCAGTGTCAGGATTTGCACGGCATAAACTAATCTAGAGAAGCAACCTAGAACTAAGAAGAAACTTCTTAACAGTTGGAACAATTGATCAGTGGAACAACTTGCCTCCAGAAGTTGTGAATGCTCCAACACTGGAAGTTTTTAAGAAGAGATTGGACAATCATTTATCTGAAATGGTTGTATCTTATGATTCTTGATGAATGTATCTTTTCTTTTATGTACACTGAGTGCATATGCAACAAAGACAAATTCCTTGTGTGTCCAATCACACCTGGCCAATAAAGAATTCTATTCTATTCTATCCATCCATCCATCCATCCATCATCTCTATCTATCATCTCTATCATCTCTATCATCTCATCTATCTATCTATCTATCTATCTATCTATCTATCTATCTATCTATCTATCTATCTATCTATCTATCTATCATCTATCTATCATCTATCTATCTATCATCTATCTATCTATCTATCTATCTATCTATCTATCTATCTATCTATCTATCATCTATCTATCTATCTATCTATCTATCTATCTATCTATCTATCTATCTATCTATCTATCTATCTATCTATCTATCTATCTATCTAGTCAGAGTCAGCATATTTCCCCCAACAATCTGGGTCCTCATTTTATCAAAAATATGGAAAAATATTTTTTAAAATTAGGACAGATGGAAGGCTGAGTCAACCTTGAGCCTTGAACCTTCAAACTGCTGTCAGCAGAATTACATATTTTTCGGACTGTAAGACGCACCGGTATATAAGACGCACCAAGATTTCGAAGAGGTAAAAAAGAAAAATAAGTTTTTGTCCCCCCCCAGCCCCCAGAAGCACTCTGCAGGCCTCCCAAACCCTCTGCACACCCCGTTTTTGCAAAAATGGGAAGCGGGGGGTGGGGCTTCGGGTGGCCAAAAATGGCTGTATTCGGTGTATAAGACGCACCAACATTTCCACCCTCTTTTAGGGGGAAAAAAGGTGCATTTTATACTCCGAAAAATACGGTAGCCAGCAAGTACTGCATTCTAACCACTGTGCCACCACAGGCCACCTGTATGTATTTAAAGAACATTACAAGTTAGCAGTCCTTAAAAAACATTTCCTGCTATGGAGTCCACGAAGAAACCCCTTTCTGTACCCAAAACCCCTTTCATACCCTAAAAGGAACATCTGCTTGGTTTTCCCGTTTGAGGAAGGCATTTTTAGTAAACCAGGAACGGACATCTCGGTTTGCGATTCCAAAGCGCCGGGCGGCTTCCTCTCCCCAGACCTGACCTCGGTTTCCGCCGAGGGTCTCTCTGCCTCTTGGGGATCCCCGTTTTCCTTTCTGCTTTTGACATCCTTGCTCTTCCTGGCCCCTGCTTTAGAAAGTAGGGAGCCTATTTTAGGCAGTTGCTCCTGGCATTTCCACGTTTTTGCCCCCTTCTGGCTCGGCTTGCCTGGCGAGCGTTCCCTCGCCACGGCCGGATCCTGGCAAGAGAGTTGATCAAATTTATCCATTAAGTTGGCAACGGGGGGCTGAACGTTTTCTTCCTGGCTGGGATGCCTCCTGTGGTTTCCTGTCCTCTCATCGCTAGCGCCCGGACTGCAATATCCATTTTTACTGACGGGGTCTCCCTTTTCGGGCGGCCGGATGGAGGTTTTTGTCCTTGGCATGATAGCCCCCGTATGTTCGATGGAGAGAATGTCGCACTTGGCGCTTTCAAAGGTACCGATGCTCGGTTCGTTGGGTGCTATGACGGGGCTGAAATTTCGGGCTGCGTTTTGCCTGTTTTTCACTTCTTCCAAACTCATATCGTCGTCATCGAGAAACGCTCCAACAGAGACAGAATTACAGTTTTTACTTTTACCTGTAAGGTCAACAAAAAATAAAAGCTGTGTGGACCAAACTGTAGTCTTTTGGGTTGACTATATAGCCCATTGATCTTGTCAATAGGGCTTGTTTCTTAGTGCTCCTGTTTTAAAGAGAGCTAAAATTTCCTCGGAATCTATTTTACATTTAAATTAAAACCTCTCCCATCCATTCCCTGCAGTGGGTTGCGACTCCAGGAGAGGCACCATTCTCTGATTTGTCAGGTATCCTTCATTTTTAAGGGAGCATGTCTAGAACAGGGTTTTGAGTGGTGTGGTGGCCCAGAGGTGGAGCTCTTGCCTCACAATCAGGAGGTTGTGAGTTCGATCTTGGGTAGAGGCAGATATTTCTCTCTTTGGGCACGATGAGAATGTATCTGCTGAATATGATTCCGCATTGGCGACAGGAAGGGTATCCGGCCAGTAAACACTCCGCTCCATTCAGTTGCCCAGACTCCACCCCGCAAGGGATTATGGGGTCATTAAAAGAAGATGATGTCTAGAACAGGGTTTCCCAATCTTGGCAATTTGAAGATGTGTGGATTTCAACTCCTAGAATTCCCCAGCCAACCATCCTGGCTTTCTGGGAGTGAAGTCCATATATCTTCAAGATATCAAGGTTGAGAGGTGCCAGCTGTCCAATCCCCCAAATTTAATCTTACAGGTCTGAGTTGATTGCAATGTAAGAATTTATTTTTTGCAATTATGGATTCAGAAAATGATGGGGATTCATTGAATTAAAATGCAATTGGTAACGCAGATACCACCAATGCTTTTTAACCAGGGGTGGGCAGCTAATAACCCCTTTGCACAACGGTGCTTTTTTCAAGAGGCAACTGGACTTTCTGTTTTTTCTTTGAAGATGTTTGACTTCTCATCCAAGAAGCTTCCTCAGCTCTGACTTGGATGAGAAGCGAAAGGTCTCCAAAGAAAAACCAGAAAGTCCAGTTATGCCAACCATGACCTGGACGACTGAGAATCTCCATAGAGATTTAATAACCCCATTTACGACTTGCGGACTTCAACTCCCAGAATTCCCGAGTCAGCCATTGAATTCTGGGAATTGAAGTCCACAGGTTGTAAAGGGGCCATTTTGTACTCCCACCAGCTAGCTTTCTCCTGGGACTTTTCAAAGCATTAGCAGGCTTGGCTAAATTTGTTGGAGATCAAGCACTCCATTTAAACCACCCAACCGAGGTCCCTATTCGGCCTTCAATCTTACCATGAGGCTGCGGAGGTTTGTGGTGGGCCTCGTTTTCTCCTAGCTGAGCATTATTGCTCATTTCCTGTTGTTGACTCAGGTGGTCTTCTAGGCGTCCTAACCCCTCCTGGGAAGACAGGTCAACAAAGCAGCCCAGGAATTCCCAGTATTCGACCCACGGGAACCCCTGCTCATGAGCTAACTCCCTGCAATTAAACAAGACAGAACAAAATCATTTGTGATGGTATGAAATTAATTTTGACAACAAATTCACATTTTTTAAAACGATCTACCTCAAGACTGCACTTTGATACAAAAACTACCCCACAGTTTTTTTGTTTGTCGCATTCACACACTGAAATGCCACTTTGTTTTATGCACTCATAGAACATCAAGCAAGAAAACCAACCAACCAACACAACCCCTTTAATATTACTGTATATACCCCCAAAAGAAGATCACGGCATATTTAAAAAAAGTCACAATGAAAGATCAGTAAAATAGCTAAGTAAAAACATTGGGATAAATAAAAGTCATGTGTAAGTTCCAGTTTCCCAATGAGCCAATTCAAATTCTCTGCACCTTCCCCTTTATTTATTTATTAGTGAGACTTATATAGCGCCTCAAAGTGCAAGCCCTCTCTAAGCAGTTTACACCAATAAGCAATGTATATTTATATTGCCCCCAACAGTCTGGGTCCTCATTTTACCTACCTCGGAAGGATGGAAGGCTGAGTCAACCTTGAGCCGGTGAGATTTGAACCACTGACCTGCGGATCACAGTCAGCTAAAGTGGCCTGCAGTACCCCACTCTAACCGCTGCACCACCTCGGCTCTTTTTGTTGCCCTTGATGCTATGAAAGTATAGGCAGACGTATTTGCACGCCCACACACATACAAAACACACACAAAGAACAGATTGACACCATTCTCTCTTCTTCCCAACCAATAAGCAGGATAGGGACCGTCTCTTGCCGGTCACATCTACCTGACCCTGGGGCGGGGTGATCGGCTGTCCCTGGGGCGGGAGGTGGCTAGTGATTTTATTACATTCATTTATTTGATTTTTTAAAATTAGTTTTACTGTTTTTAAATGTGGTTTTTATATTTTGTAAGCCGCCTTGAGTCGCCATGGGTGAATAGGTGGCAATATGAATTTAATAAATAAATAGGTCAACCAAAATAAAATAGGGGTAATTGAGCAGAGAAGGAAAAACAACATTTAGATCAGGTTTCTTAACCACGGCAATTTTAAAATAGGTGGCCTTCAACTCCCAGAATTCCCTGGCTGGAGTCTCTGCGGAGTGGGCGGCATAGAAATGCGACCAATAAATAAATAAATAAATAAATAAATTCTGGGAGTTGAAGGCCAGCTATTTTAAAGTTGCCAAGGTTAAGAAACATTGGTTGAGATGGTACTTCCGTGACTAAATGCACCAGGTAAATACTCTTCCCAAACATTAATTTTCGAAGGGATTCACATTTTACAGTGCTACTTCTGTAGCCATCTGCAACTCATACCAATTCTATTGTTTCCAACAACTTCTATTGTCTGCTCACACAATCCCCTCCCCTCCCCTCAAAGGAACTTATTTCAGTAATTCCAGGTAGAGCTGTTTAACCCCCCCCAAAACGTTTCTTTTCCTCTATACCTTTTATAAAAGATCTCCAGCATACGAAATACTCTTAATGCCGAAAGGAACAGGTATGACATGACATTGAATGATAATAATTTTTTAAAAATAGATTATTTCCAAAAGAGAATATTTTAAGACAGGACTACTGAATACGCAGTGTTTAAGCCTCGCAGACTAATCCCAATACATTTTTCCTCCAAGAGAAAACATTCCAGGTAGCCCTCGACTTAACAAACACAATTTTGAGCCCATTTTTGCAAAAAATGGGGCGCGTAGAGGGTTTGGGAGGCCTGCAGAATGCTCCTGGGGACCAGGGGAAGGACAAAAACTTTTTTTTCTTACTTACCTCTTCGAAATCTTGGTATGTCTTATACACCATCTTATAGTCCGAAAAATACGGTAAGTCACATTTTTTTCAGTGCCGTTGTAACTTTGAACGGTCACTAAATGAACGGTTGTTAAGTCAAGGACTACCTGTAGTTAGGAATGTTCCATGGCAATGTGTCAAACCACAAAGAAGTATTGAGAAGAAAACGGCCACCATCTGAAACATTTAATCTCTGCAATAAATGGTCTGTCTGGCTTATAGATAACACCGTGTGCATGCAATAATGATGATTACTTGCAGCTCTTGCTAGTCTATTTCGTGCTCATACGTGTTTTAACGGTTTTTTTTTTAATGTTTAATGTTGAAACACAACTCTCCCCTGCCTTTTGCCATCTGGCTTCGGGCACCGAGTCTGAAATACCTTCCAACTCGCTCGACCCCTCTTTCCAAATCAGATTTTCGGACGTGGTAGAAATATTCCGCCCTCTCGCGAGGTGGAGTCTTCCAAAGCCTGCGGAAATCTTCTGCCTGCCGAAAGGGAGAGGAGAGATGAAAGGAAGAAAATCCCAACTTTTACAGCCAGCTGGCCCTGATGCTTCAAGATAAGAAGTCCCATGTGGGCGATTTATGGACTTGTGTTATTCTCAGGGTAGCTGTTCTGCCCCAGCTACGGACCACAAAGGACGCAGCACACACGGAGTCTGTACAAACCTTAGTTTACTAATTAAGGACTACTAATGAGGTTTCTTAGTAGTTGTCCAACACAAACAGTTTAAAGCAGTCTTTTCTGAATACCGGCTGTTAATTCAACTTCATTAACAGCCAGCACAAGTCCACGAAATAATAACTCAATTCTGAGTAAACAGACTTGTAGATAACAGTAATCTTACAGTGATGGTCAAAATGCCCAGAAGCAATTTGCAGGAAAAATGCATTCCTTAAATAGGCTAGGGGAGTGGCCAATTAGCCCCAAGGCTTACTCCCGAGGAGACCTCCTCCTGAGGAACCATTCCTGCCTTTTGGCAGCTCTGTGTGCCCGTGCATTGAGAATAGGCTCCTCTTCTTCCTCATCACTGATGGGAGCTTCTGGAGGTTCTGAAGGCCCTGGCTGAATCTCCGCCTCTGGCACCGAGTCCTCCCCAGCCTCCTCACTGTCCAACTCGGGTGCCAGCTGCACAGGCGCATCACCACATCAGCCTCTTCGCTGTCGAGATCCACTACCAGCTGCACGGGCTGCTGGCGGGCTACAACAGTAGCACAGCCCTGCCTCTTAAATTGTTGTTATTCACATAATAATATTGTTAAAGTTATTAACTTAGGTACAGGCAGTCCTCCACTTACGGCCATTTAGCAAGCGTTCGAAGTTACGACAGCACTGGGGAAAAAAGGGATTTATGACCGTGTTTCACACAGAACCGTTGCAGCATCCCCGTGGCTCACATGATCAAAATTTGGATGCCTGGCAACTGGCTCATATTCATGACGGATGCAGTGTCCTGTGTGTGTGTGTGTGTGTGTGTGTGTGTGTGTGTGTGTGTGTGAAGTGATAACTTTTTGTGACCTTCTGACAAGCGAAGTCAATGGGGAAGCCGGATTCAATTGACTACCATGCTACTAACGTCACGACTGCAGGGAGTCTCTTAACAACGGTGGCAAGAAAGGTCATAAAGTGGGGCAAAGCTCACTGAACTGTCTCGCTAAACAACAGAAAGGTTGGGCTCAATTGTGGTCATATGTTGAGGATTTCCTGTACCCCGCCTGCCCAGCCAACTTCCATGCCTGCTTCATCTTTAAATACGGCATCTTCATCCTAGTTTCACAGTCCCACAATAAAAATTTATTTTTACAAATCCTGTAATCCCTTAATTGGGGATAGTCAGGGCGACTGGAGGGAGTGGAGTGTTTACTGGCCAGATGCCCTTCTTGACACCTACATGGTGTTCACAGCAGATATTTTCTCTTTGCGCTGTTGTGGCCCACCCGCAGCTTGTGCAACCTGGGCCTTTGGAACCTTCAATATCTCTTGGCAGTGCTGAGAAAGGAGGGGCTACTCCTTTCCTGAATGCAAGAGCACGCAGGGCTGCCTAGAGGCAGGAAGGTCTACTCCGGAGGAGGTCTACTCGGGAGTAAGACTCGGGGCTAATTGGCCACTCCCCTAGTCTATTTAAGGTCATCAGTTGCAGCTAACAAGATGCAGAGAACAACGTTTGAAAAAAGAGACCTGTCTAATCATAGCTTGCTCCATGACTCTTGTTTTGGCATTCTCTGCGTTGGCTTGGATTATCAAGGACTAATTTCTAGGAACTTTGCCAACTCTTGGAAACTCCGTAAGATAACCAAACTCAATTGCTCGTCATTGTCTTCAAACTCTTTGAACTGATACCAGCTATTAATGAAGCTTAATTGATAGGTGGTTGCTTGCTGATAACAGTTTGTTTGTAAATTGGTGTGTGCATCTTGTTTACTACTAAGACGTTTTATTAGTAGCCTTTGTTTCATTAAATAAGTGTGTACAATCTGCGTGTGTGGTTGTGTGCTTCATGGGGACAGAACATGCGCCCTGAGAAACATCTGCCTGAGAAACACCTGGGATTTAACTCTCCACCTTCTGAGTGGGAGGCGAGTGGACTCTTCACCACTAGGCCACCATGCTGCTCATTCTCAGTCTTGCAATACGCCATTAAAATGGAAGAAGGCGCTTCAGCGAAGAGTCCCTTTGCTCTCCTTACCTTGGAAGGACTCAGTGGCCCTGCGTAAGCCCTCACTGTCAGCATTGGATCTTTGGGGCTGCCGAGGTATCTGGGCAAAGAAGCGAGCGGGCTGCTCTCGGTTTGATCTGGGGACCAGGGGGTGCCAATCATGGGTGAAGTGGCATTATCTTCCGCTCTGAAGAGGGGCACGTAACACTGACCTGGTTCACAAAGGAACAAAAGGGATATTCAGCTGGAGAGCCTCCAAGGAACCGGTAGAACTTTCTACACATCTGCCCTTATCTCTGCTGCTGGTGTATGAAATATTTCTCAACTTCATCACCGCCTGCAGATTTTTTAATTAAAAATTTTAGAAGATATTTATTTGCTTAAATACGGCTGGTTTGATATCAGTAAAAAAATAAATTTCTACATTAAATATCCTTTTGGTCTTGTGTTGTGCCATTTGCTTTTCGAATCGCCCCAAAGCCAATGTGATAGAACAATGCCCCATAGACCGCCAACGTGAAATACCAACCTTCTAAGTGTTCCCTGATTTTTGTTTTCAGATCTGCCGATTTATTTTTGTTCCTTTCACAGATTACCTGTTAGGCAAGAAGGCGTAAGGTGTATTAGTTAAGCTAAGTCGCCTCGTATTTTGGACTTAAAGGGGGAACTGAGCTATAAAGCAGCATTTCACAGCCTTGGCAACTTTTAAGGCCTGTGGACTTCAACTCCCAGAATGTCTCAGTCAGCCATGCTGGCTGAGGCATTCTGGGAATTGAAATCCACATGTCTTAAAGTTGCAGAGCTGTAAAGTGTTTTTAATGTGAAATCAAGACATTTCTGACATGCTTTGAATGCAACTTACATCTGCTGGAGTTTGATTGTATTTATTTTTTGGATTCTTTACGATGCCCGGATGGGAAGCAAGAACACTGACCACATCTGGATTCCCAAACTTGCAAGCGAAGTGCAGCGGAGTATCAAATACCTACAAAAAATAAACGTATGAATAATCCATTATTATACACTGTTCCTGTGCGGATTGGGCGGATCTGCTTTCTACCACCCAAAATTGTTTCTATTCTATTCTAAAATTCTATTTTAGGGACGATAGCAATGGATTCTTGAGGCCGGTAGAAACGAGCGAGAGAGAATGCAGGAAGCCAAATAATGAGTGAATAATAGACAACTCTCCTTCAATTTGGAATGAGGCATTTCAGGGGAAAAGCTTTTGATCACAGGCCTGTATTTCTAGGCCTGTGCTTAGACTGATGATGGTATTATCCATTCAGTCGTGTCCGACTCTTGGCGATTCTGTGGGCCGGATCTCTCCACATCTTCCAATCTAGCACTAATTCTTTCAATTGTTCTATGCTCTGGCTGGGGTCAGCTTTGATGGTGTCCAGCCACCGTGTCCTTTGTGTTGTGGCCTGTTGGCCGCCGGTCCTCCGGCAGCCGAATCAGAGGAGGAGGAGGAGGAGGAGGCGTCAGGGCCAGCATCAAGGCAACCTAAGAGCTCCAAGTGGGAACAGGGAATGGAGGTGGTAGAGAGAGACACAGAGGCGGAGCCTGGGCCGTCCGTCAGCCCTCAGATGGAGAGTCAACAGCCCCCAGGTCTGGAGGTGGCTGATGAGGAAGAAGAGGAACAGCTGGGTTCAGGGCCTGACATGCAGATGCGCAGAAGGCAGAGGAGAGGAGAGCAGTAGAAATCTATGGGCCGGTCCACCGCTGCTAGCGAGGCCCCATCCTAGCTCTGGGGATAAAAGGCAGGGGGCGGAGATGAATAGATGTCGCAGACAACTATTCATTTCCCTGCCGGACAGACTTGTTAGCCTGCGGTGAGAGAGAAACTTTTTGCCGGGGCTGCCAGCGCTCCTAATAAAGGAATCATTGATTTAACTTCAGAGGGTTTGTCATGTTTGGGAGCCAGGTCAGAACACTTTGGTGGCCTGGTTTCCTTTTACCGCGGACTCTTCCAAACATAATTGCTTTCTCCAGTGAATTTCTCCGCACAACATGGCCAAACTAAGTGAGAGAGTAACATGTCTGGTGTTATGGAGAACACCGTATCGGGCAGAATCCAACTGAAATGAGTAGCACTTTTCCACTCAAATTCATGGATGGAATTTACCACCGCTATCTTTTGCTGATTTCCTAGAATAAATGTGAATGGTCCCGCTAAACCAGCATAGTTACGGGGTTGTAACAGCTTCGGACAGCAAGATGGGTGGCATTATCATCATCGCCTTTTAACAACCCCATCATCCCTTGCGGGGTGGAATCTGGGCAACTGAATGGAGCTTGGAGTGTTTTAATGGCCGGATGCCCTTCCTGTCGCCAATGCGGAGTTTTCTTCAGCAGATATATTCTCATTGTGCCCAGAGAGAGAAATATCTGCCTCGACCTAGGATCGAACTCATAGCCCCGATTGTGAGGCGAGAGCTCCACCTCTAGGCCACTGCACCACTCCTGTGGGTGGCATTATGTATTTATAAATGAATAAACTGAATGGATCTCGGTTCTAAGCGGAGATGTGTCCGGCAGCATCTTTGAATGTGTCCGAGATGGCCCTTGGAAAGGAACAGGGTTTACTGCGAATATTCCAGCATGAAAACCGAGGGAGTCTCACCATTTTATCTGGCGTATTCAGATAAAGATCCACTATGTAACTGATGCGCTTCTCCAACATGACGGTGTCGTCGTCAGGATACATCAGCCGCATGAATTCTGGGTTTTCCAGAGTGTCCAACAGCAGCCGGCAAATGCCGGGTTGATTCTCTTTGGCTGCCACATGCATGACGTTGTATCGACACCCCTCCTAGAAAAAGAACGGAGGTCTTCACCATTTTGGATTCCTCCACTCCAGCATAAACGTGACTTTCTTTTTTCCTGGGGGGCTATTTTCCGGACTCTGCTATCAGCCTCCAAATTAGCTGATAAAGAGAAACCGGATGTCACACCAAATGGGTGTATTTGGAGTGTTTGGTGTAGTGGTTAGGGTGTTGGGCTAGAAACAAGGTGACTGGGAGTTCTAGACCCACTTTAGGCATCAAATCCAGCTGGTTGATTTTGGGCCAATCACCAGGTGACTGGGAGTTCTAGACTCACCTTAGGCATGAAATCCAGCTGGTTGATTTTGGGCCAATCACCAGGTGACTGGGAGTTCTAGTCCCACCTTAGGCATGAAATCCAGCTGATTGATTTTGGGCCAATCACCAGGTGACTGGGAGTTCTAGTCTCACTTTAGGCATCAAATCCAGCTGGTTGATTTTGGGCCAATCACCAGGTGACTGGGAGTTCTAGTCTCACTTTAGGCATGAAATCCAGCTGGTTGATTTTGGGCCAATCACCAGGTGACTGGGAGTTCTAGTCCCACCTTAGGCATGAAATCCAGCTGATTGATTTTGGGCCAATCACCAGGTGACTGGGAGTTCTAGTCTCACTTTAAGCATCAAATCCAGCTGGTTGATTTTGGGCCAATCACCAGGTGACTGGGAGTTCTAGTCTCACTTTAGGCATCAAAACCAGCTGGTTGATTTTGGGCCAATCACCAGGTGACTGGGAGTTCTAGTCTCACTTTAGGCATGAAAGCTAGCTGAGTGTCTTTGGGCCAGTCCCTTTCTCTAAGCCTGATCCACCTCACAGGGTTGGTGTGTGTGTGTGTGGGGGGGGCAGGAATAGGAAGAAAAAATATCAGGTATGCTCACCGCCTTGAGTTATTTGTAAAGATAATAAAGGTGGGATACAAATAAAGAAATAAATTGCTCTGACGCCAAGACTGGCCCACAAGGCAGCGACACATTTTCCTGACTAGTCATGTCTGGATGGGAGAGGAGGAAAAAGGGATCCGTTTGTCCTGCAGCTGAGAACGGCCAAGGCACCTTTTTATTATTTTTTTTACCTGGACAACCGTCGGATTGTCTCCAGAGCCGATGAGATAGCGAGGGTTACTCCAGATGAGTTCTAAGAAAGCACTTTCATCTCCTTTCTCCACGGCTTTCCGAAGCTTTGCAGTCAGATCCTGGGTACGAGGGCTTTTGTAACTGTTGGCTCTTTCTTTACTGACCGTTTCCAGTTCAGGAGAGCACAGACCATCTGTTTAAAAAGATATAAATAGCATCGGGCACACTCCTGATGCGATACAGGCTCAAAAACGCACATCGGCATTTGGCAAAATGCAAACTTTCTTCTGCATACAGAGGTCTGAAATGGCACCCGTTAGCTTTTGGTTCATTCGTCAACTTAGCAGTGTGAATTTAAAAATTTTAATTTTTAAAACACTGAGGCAGGCCTAAGCATCTGCGGGGTCCTTCATAACAGGATTAAACAGAAACTTTCAGCATTCTTACCCCCTACTTAGAAGGTAAGCCTACGAAGCAGCTCCAATTGCTGACTTCACCTCTATTAGCTTCTCTCGAGATTCAGCGGCTGCTCTATTTTTCACAACGCCGCAAGTTCATTTTTAAAGCACAGCCCATCCTTCTCTATAGTAATACCCTGTTTCCCCCCAAATAAGACATCCCCTGATAATAAGCCCAATCGGGCTTTTGAGTGCATGGCAATAAGGCCAAGCGCTTATTTCAGGGTTCAAAAAAATATAAGACAGGGTCTTATTTTCGGGGAAACACGGTAGTCAGTGTTTAAACCAGTCTAAGATAAAGGTAAAGGTTCCCCTCGCATATAATGTTCTAGTCGTTCCCGACTCTAAGGGGCGGTGCTCATCTCCGTTTCTAAGCCGAAGAGTCAGCCTGTCCGAAGACGTCTCCGTGGTCATGGACCACCAAAGGTGGTCCCTATTTTTCTACTTGCATTTTTTACGTGCTTTCCAACTGCTAGGTTGGCAGAAGCTGGGGCAAGTAACAGGAGCTCACTCCGTTACGCGGCACCAGGGATTCAAACCGCTGAACTGCTGACCTTTCGATCTACAAGATCAGCCTCTTAGCCACTGAGCCACCGTGTCCCCTTAAACCAGCCTAAAAGCCATTTAACTCTAAAAGCCCTTGTGGAACACACTTAAGCCTCCCGCTTACCTCTACTGAAGACCGAACAGACTTTGACAGGAGACAGAGAAATGGCAGACTTGTTTGGAGACGGGAAGTAATCACATACGCCTTTGGCAAATTTCTCTGCATCTTCTCTGTTTGAGAAAGCTTTAAAACGTGACCCCTTAATCATTTTTACAGCTTGCAAAGCTTCCTTTTTGTCCTCATAGACATGTACCCTTTCTGGGGGGGAGGAAAAACAACAGCAGTGAAGTAAATTCATTTCCGATGAAAACAGAAGGCCAAGAAAACTGTCCCTCTACTTTTAATCCCAAATCCTGTTTAGCTACTTTATGCGATGGCGATTTACAGCAGAAAACACTCAGATCAATTATGGTAAATCTGCTTTTTGGTGAATTTTACTTTGGGGGAGGGAATAACAATATCATCACAGAACAACATCTGCATTTTTTTTCTCAGGGCCTTCCACCTAACGGATCAATTCTAGTCAAAACTGCAAAGAGGTAATTAAATTAAAGCGCAGGACACACCATCAATACTGGAAAACAACAGCTAAACGGAGTTAAAATCATCTCACTAAGATTATGATGCAACGTTGGGTTGTTTTTTCATCAGCAAGTCAATTTTGTTCCTTGGGAAACTAAACCACCTTTTGAAAGGAACTGAATTTGCTTAAAATCGTGGCTCTAAGTCAGAGACAACATTTGAAAAAGCGATTAGATTTACAGTGTATGTTTTCATGTCCTCTGGCACTGCTGTAAGGAGCCTCAAAGAATCTGTTGCATCTTCTGGGGTCTTGTTATTTCTTCCATTTCTGCTCAAGATTTTATAGTTCCAAAACAGGTTGTAATTAACAGCTTGATCTTATCTTGTTGGAACAAACCAATCCTTAATTCAGAATTGGGAATTCGGCCTGGAGGGCCAATTAAGGTAAGAGCTAAAAATTGGAAGGAGAGAAAAGGCACCAGTCCCTAGAAAAATGGGGCAAGATGGATTTAGCCTATGGGGTTATCCCTGAATTCAGCAAACTGAAGATTGCCAGTTTTGGATGTAACAAACAACTGGGCTCCTTTTAACAAGAGAAACATATCTTTGTGATTCCAAAAACAAGCAAGGGGGTGATGGGTAGGAATGGAGGAAGCTTGCAAGCTCAAGATTCATGCTGGGTCATCTCCTTCCTCTTAAAGCTTTTACTAAAGCATCATTAATATATCCAGCTGTTCTCTTTGGTAAAGAAAGACACACACACACACACCAGTATTTTTGTACCCCAAATCAGGGGTGAAATTCAGCAGGTTCTGGAGAACAGGTAGCGGAAATTTTGAGTAGTTCGGAGAACCAGCAAACACCACCTCTGGCTGGCCCCAGAATGGGGTGGGAATGGAGATTTTGCAGTATCCTTCCCCTGCCACAGAACAGGTAGGGAAAGATTTTGAATTTCACCCCTGCCCCAAATGTTCCAATTTTGCACTGGGGGGGGGGGACACATGAGCCACCAAACAAATTCAAAATCATAATCCATAAACATTAAGCTTTGGGTACCACATCCCTGGAAAAAAAAATAGTATTGATCCTTGAATATGCAGCGCTGCTATTTTTATGCCAAGTATTCATTGCTATCACACTAAAAGGTCTCCCCCAGCGGCCATTTCTTCTCAAGTAATCCGACCATGCTGGCGCTGCGTGCACATTAAGCGCGGGAAATCGATGCCCTCCTGTTGAATTTTTCATTTGCTGGCCGTAAGAAAGCCATCTATTAAGCCTCGTTGGCATTTGTCTCACATGAAGGAGTCTCAAGGCAGCTAACCATCTGCTGTCTGCTCCCACAGTCGTGCTGCAGAAAGTCAAGATATTGCTGGGATTGCAAGATCCACCAGCACCAAACAGCTTGGCCAGTTTCAGGGAGTTGCTGTCAAGAGTTATCGGGGGGGGGGAGGGGGATGTGTTTACAGGACAGCTACCATGTTTCCCCAGAAATAAGACCCTGTCTTATATTTTTTTGAACCCTGAAATAAGTGCTTGGCCTTACTGCCATGCACTCGAAAGCCCGATTGGGCTTATCATCAGGGGATGTCTTATTTTGGGGAAAACAGGGTATCTATCTATCTATCTATCTATCTATCTATCTATCTATCTATCTATCTATCTATCTATCTATCCATCTTCTATCTATCTATCTATCTATCTATCCATCTTCTATCTACCACGTTTCCCCGGAAATAAGACCCTGTCTTATATTTTTTTTGAACCCTGAAATAAGCGCTTGGACTTACTGCCATGCACTCAAAAGCCCGATTGGGCTTATTATCAGGGGATGTCTTATTTTGGGGGAAACAGGGTAGTCCTCGACTTGCGACAACTGAGCCCAAAATTTCCATTACGGAGCAAGGCGGATGTTTAAGTGTGCCTTGCCTCATTTTATGACCTGTTTGGCTACAGTTAAGCGAATCGTTGCAATTGTTAAGTGAATCAAGCAGTGCATGGTTTCCCCCCCATGGACTCCGCTTGTCGGAAGTCGACTGGGAAGGTTGCAAATGGTGATCACAGGGCCCCAGAATGCTGCAAGCGTCATAAATATGAGTCATGCCTGGTGTCTGAATTTTGATCACGTGACCATGGGGGAACGCTGCGATGGTCTTAAGTGTGAAAAATGGTCGTAAGTCACTTTTTCAGTGCCGTTGTAACTTTAAATGGTCGTCCCAAAGGTGCTTTTTCAAGAGGCAGCTGGACTTTCTTGTTTTTTTCTTCGAAGAAGTTTCGCTTCTCATCCAAGAAGCTTCTTCAGCTCTGACAGGATGGCGGGAAATAGGCTTGCAGGCAGCTGATCATATCAACCTCCAAGTGGCCTCAACGACCCTCTAAAAGGATGCAAATGACCAGCTGTCTGCAAGGAGTATTAATCCTTCCATTCCCCACCATCCAGTCCAGAGCTGAAGAAGCTTCTTGGATGAGAAGCGAAACGTCTTCACAAAGAAAAACAAAGGCCGGTCCAGTTGCCTCTTGAAAAAGCACCTTTGGGACAACCATGACCTGGAGGACTGAGAATCTCCACAGACATTTAAATGAATGGTTGTTAAGTTGACTGTCAACGAAGGAGGCCCTGAAGGGACCTATTTCAAGAATATTTATCAAAGAAACTCTTACCATTTCTGGTCAATATGTCATCGTACACTGGGCACACCCCATAGTAGAGCAGAGGCTCCTTGGAGGGATTCTGGGAACGAAGGGGAGAGCCACTAGCTTCACGCAGCAGTGCTTCCTCCTCGGGAGGGTTCAGGCCCATGCTGTAGCCAAAATCACCCTCCTCGGCAGAGGCGGCAAGGTGGCCATTCGTTTTTCCAGATTCTGGCTGGCTCCCATCAGCCGCAGCAGTTCCAGGGACGCCGTTCGGAAAGGGAGCCGTGGTCTCGGAGGGTCCTTGCTGTTCCCATAAAGCCTGGGCCAATCTTTTTTCAAAAATGGACCTCGTGGTCAGGGTGATGGGCCCGCATTTCAGGCCAGCTTTGACGATCTCGTCCCTCAGCTCATCGGGGGTCAGTTGTTTTAATCGGGAGAAGATTTCATCCATTGTTATCCTCCCTGTAGGTGAGGGGGAGAAAGCAGAGGTCAATGTTCAGTACAACAGAAGTACAGGTGGTCCTCGACTTACAACAGTTCATTTAGTGACCCAAGTTACAACGGCACTGAAAAAAGTGACTTAGGATCGCTTTTCACACTTACAACCCTTGTGGCATCCAAACTTTAGACGCTTGCAAACTGACTCACACTTATGACAATTGCAGTGTCCCGGGGTCATGTGATCACCTCCTGACAAGCCAAGTCAACAGGGAAACCAGATTCACTTTAACCACCCTGTCACTCACTTAACAACTGCAGTAATTCTTCAACTGTAGCAAAGAAAGGTGGTAAAATGGGGCAAAAATTCACTTAACAGATGTCTCGCTTAGCAATAGAAATTTTGGGCTCAATTTAAGTTGAGGACTAACCTGTATGGTTAAAAAGCTACGCAAATATAGGCAGAGTCAAAAGAAGTGTTGGTCCATTATGTTGCACATTGGTTGGATCAGTGTTTTTCAACTTTGGCAACTTTAAAATGCAAGGACTTCAACTCCCAGAATTCCCCAACCAGCATGCTGATGGGGCTAGACACCCCCTAAAGCAGCAGTCACCAACTGGTGGTCCATCAGAAAATTTTGGTGGTCCACAGAAAAATTATTTTCATTTTTTATATTGCACTAAATCAAGGGTCCTCAAATTACGGCCCCTGGGACAGATACATGCAATGGACGTTTGTGTTGCTGCAGAAAGTCTCCCCCTTCGGGGTCTTTTTGTGGGGGCAGATGGGGGCAGAAATTCCAACTAGGGGTCTTCAGCCTCCTGGTGTGGGTCTTTGGGCGAAGGCTGGAGGAAAGTGCCACTGGTGGCGAAGAGCTGGAGGGCCTCGTTCCAGTGGGACTGCCTCATGGCCTGGAAATGGCTGACCATCTCAGCCCGCTGAGCCTCCAGGTGCCGGTATCTGGCCTTGCACTCCCACAGGTCTTCCCTCTGCTTGGAAAGCCTATGCTCCTAGTCCTCAGTGGGGTGCTTCTGCTGAGCCTCCTTCTTGGTCAGATCCAATTTGAACTGAGCCAGCCGTTTTGCCAACTCTTTCTCGTGGTGGCTGCTTAGCTCCAACAACTGCTTCCTGTTGGGGCCCTAAGGAGCCCGGGTGGGGAGGCGAGGAGTGGCTGGGAGAGGAGGGGCGAGGCGCCCCTCAACATGCATGACAGCGAGTTGGCCACGCCCACCCAGCCACATGACCACCTAGCCACACCCACCCAGCCGGTCATTAGGCAGATCATATTAGTGGTCCGTGGGATTTAAAATTATGAATTTAGTGGTTCCTGAGGTCCAAAAGGTTGGTGACCCCTGCCCTAAAGCACTGTGTCCACTTATGGACATCATACTTCAAAGACTCAGAAAAAAAACCCCCCTCTAGATAAGAGCAGTTTGATAAGCTTGGTTACAGCTGGATTGAAATACATTTAATAACTAATGAATTAAACATGTTCAATCTTCAGTTACTGTATTATTTAAAAAAAGCAGATCAGATCATTAACCTATTTCTGTTTTAGCACAGGATCTAATGTTAGCAGCAAGCATGCTGAGAATTATTCTAGATCTTAATCATTAAGCATCTGGCAGAATGCTTAAATCCACTTTTACTCCCTTATTTAAAAATAGAACCAAGTAAGAGCAAAATCTCAACCGTAAAAGGAAAGCTGCCGTTGAAGACTGGAAATAGACATAAACAAACAGAACATTTCAGTGGAACAAGAATATTGGATATATTGATTTTACCAATATTTCAGAATAGAAAAATTGCTACCAACTTTCCACAAAATCGTGGATTTGGAAAGCGGATTGGTTTCTTTTAAAATGGAAAATAAATTGGCCCTCCTGCCATAAGAGTCTTTTAGGGATTTCTTTCCTCTGCATTGTTTCAAATTGAAGACATTGATGCCAAAGAAATGCTAATTTAACCTGTATTTAGTACCTTTTTGGGAAGCCTAAATACTTCTAAATACAATCTAACCAAAATCTCAAGTCATCTTGAAACAATTCCTCAGGACCAGAGATACATCTTTGCATTCAGCGGAATTTGAATACTCTTAAGATACGCTGACATCTTTGCAAATGTTATTGTTGATCACAAATGGAGAATACCATGCAAGAAAGTAGTTTTCATCTAAATATATAAATACATATTGCTTTCATGTCATCGATCACATTGGGTGCAACAGCAAAATCAATATCCAGAAAGCAAACCCTTTGCTAGTGACTCAAGCAGTCTGAATAAATATTTGTTGGGAATGCTTTAATTAATCTAATTTCACCAGGGAACTAGGATTTGGGTTTATATCCAAGCATGTTTGGCTCCCCAAGAAAAAGTAGCGGCTTTGATATAACACCAAAACAAATACAAGAGAATAGAAATATTGCAACTATTTTTATGCACTAGTGATTTTTTCTTTATCATGCTTATTTGTTACAAAATCTAAACAACCGTGTTTAGCGAGTCTAAGAATCTAAATTGGAACTACCATGGAGAGAGAGTCTTTTCTTTTTTGCTTTAAAAATTCTGCATTTCCATGTGAATATCCCTTAAATATGAAGCTCCTCAGAATTATTTGACATTTGGGCAGCCCCATCTGCCTACATAGTGATAGTCTGTGCATCCCCAGAGGCTTCTTAGCCAAAATAAATACAGCATGGGAATCCACAGAGGGGGACCAAGTGAGGGCACAGGCATCCTGACAACTGGCAAATGATGCAATTTGTGTAGTTGCATCAGATGTCATAATTGCCATCTTTTTGCATCGATGGCTGGTCCTGGGTGCTGCTGCCGGATAGAAGAAATAAGAAAGGAGGAGGAAAAGGAAAGGGTAATTTTATGCCACTTTTTCATAGGGGCATTTTAGGTAGTGTGTGATTCACCATGTATTTTATTTGTTTATTTGTATCCCACTTTTATTATTTTTTATAAAAACCCAAGGCAGCAAACATATCCAATACATTTTCCTCCTCCTATTTTCACCGCAATAACAACCCTGTGAGGTGGGTTGGGCTGAGAGAGGGACTGACCCAAGGTCACCCAGGCAGCTTTCATGCCTAAGGCGGGACTAGAACTCCCAGTCTCCTGGTGATTGGCCCAAAGTCACCCAGCTAACTTTCAATGCTAAGGTGGGACTAGAACTCCCAGACTCCTGGTGATTGGCCCAAAGTCAGCCAGGTGCCTTTCATGGCTAAGACGGGACTAGAACTCCCAGACTCCTGGTTATTGGTCCAAAGTCACCTAGGTGCCTTTCATCGCTAAGATGGGATTAGAACTCCCAGTCGCCTGGTGATTGGTCCAAAATAACGCAGCCGGTTTTTATGGTTAAGGCGGGACTAGAATTCCCAGACTCCTGGTAATTGGTCCAAAGTCACCTAGCTGTCTTTCATCGCTAAGGCAAGACTAGAACTCACCGTCTTCCGCTTTCTAGCGCTACGCCTTAACCATTAAACCAAACTGGCTAAAAAAAGCTTAGGTGGGATTAGGGCTGGGAACAACGGCTCTTCTTCAGATGGTTTGCAGGAAAACTGTGAAATAATAGAAATGAGGCATAGAGAATAAATATGTGTGTGTGTGTGTGTCTCCTGTTTGAGCAGGGGGCTGGACTAGAAGACCTCCAAGGTCCCTTCCGACTCTGTTCTTGTAAACGCAGAGGCTTCCCAAATGGTTGGATGCGTTTGACAGGTACGGAAAGGGGAAAATCACATTCAGGCCATAGGAGAAGAGCAGCCTGGCCTTCATCCAGGCTCCCTTCTGCTCGCCTCACCTGCTCCTCCAGGATTACCTGGTGGTCTCCCATCCCCACATTTTCTTTCTCTCTCTCTCTCTCTCTCCCTTATTCCTGGGATTAACCAAAGCTCTCTCCCCCCCCACTTTCGGATCGCAAGACACCCTCCCTCACCCTCCCCCAACGCGCATGGGGACTCCACTTCCCATCATCCCCTGCACGGGGGAGTCCAAGACGCCTCCAGCGGCCTACCTGGCAGGGAGGCGGTTGTGGGAGAAAGGAGCGGAAAGGCAGCCGCGGGGAAAGGCCTCTCACCTCCGTCGCAGCGGTCGAGGCAGCACGGAGGCCTCTCCTCAGGAGGCGGCGGGGACGGAGGCGTCGCGATGGGCCTCGGGCCTCTCCCGCGCGGGCCTCGCTCCAGCAGCCGCAGCAGCCAGCCCAACGCGCCGATGACGGCGCAGGCGACCAGCAGTTCCCAGGCGGGCCAACCGACCCAGCCGGCCCGCCACGACCCACCCGCCACCCAGCGCTCCATCGCTTCCGCGGCCGAAGGACGCCACTGCGCAGGCGCAGAGAAGCCTCGGAAAGGGAGGAGGGAGAAACCCCGGGCGGTACCTCGTGAGGTATTTCCCGGCGTCCGTCGCGCTCCCTTTCCCCACACGTCGGTGCGCAGGCGCAGACGAGAGCGCGGCCGCGCGGCGACTCCAGGCACCGCCCCCACCCGGCGCTCCAACGGACGTTCGCGCGCCGGGCTGCCCGCGAGAATGCTTCCGCCGAAGGCATCAGCTCTCCCTTCGCCTCCGCTTGGCCCCCGTCGAGGGGCTGGGGAGGAAGTCCACGGCCTCGAGGCCCGGGTGTTGACTTCTCCCCGGTTGTTCCGCGGCCTCGACGGCGAAGCAGAACCCTCTCGCGCGCGCTTGGGAGTTTGAAGAGGCGCCGAGGTGACCAATCGCGGGCCGCCACGTCACACCCAGGGAGGACGGGCGTGCCGCGCTGCATGACGGGAAGCCCTTGTCAGAAATTCTATAGTTGAGTTCTGCCATGAATGGGAGAAAAGCCCATAATCCCTGCGAAGCATAGGAGGTGTGGTCCAATCTTGTGGAGGAGCCCCACCGTCGCCTTGAGAAAGTGACAGCTTGATTGCCCCCGGCAACGGCTTGAGGGTCATAGAAAGGAGCTGCAAGGGAAACACTTCCGGTTTCCGATTGAAGCCGGCGAGAATGCTACGCAAAGGCATTGAGTTGAGTGGCGAAGGCGGAGTCGCCTGGAAACCGGAAGTGGAGAATGCAGCAAAGTTCTCCAGCAAAGCCGCGTTGCGCTTAACTCTTCAGCATAGGGTTTAAAGGTGGTTTAATTTTCTAGCATATAGTTTCCAAAGGTGGTTTACTTTGGCAAATGGCTGGTTCCAAATTATTATCAGTTTTCAGTTTACTAAAGTTCAACTTTCTGGCCAATTTTCATCTCTGATCTGGTCTTTTTATCAGAATCCACCTCTTGTTTTGTTATGTCAAAGAAACACAAACACAAAGGGACTCCCTATTACTGAAATCAGTTATTCAAAAAGAGCCCTTCTATTGGTCCTATCAGGAGTGTACTACAGGTAGTCCTCGACTTATGACCACAATGGAGCCCCACATTTATGTTGCTAAGTGAGACATTTGTTTTGCCCCATTTTATGACTTTTCTTGCCATGGTTGTTAAGTGAATCAGTGCAGTTGTTAAGTTAGCAACCCAGTTGTTAAGTGAACCAGGCTTCCCCCCTTGATTTTGCTTCTCAGAAGGTCGCAAAAAGGGATCGCCTGATCCCTGGACGGGGCAACTGTCATAAATATGAATCAGTTGCCAAGCATCTGAATTTTGATCACGTGACCAAAGGTCGCAAGTCACATTTTTCGGTGAGGTTGTGACTTCAAACAGTCACTAAATGAACTTTTGTAAGTTGAAGACTGACTGTACAGCAGAGACTAATCTCAATGTTACACGCTAATACGCAAAGCTTTGTGCTTTACAGAACATGCATTTTCACATTTTTTTTCTCCTTGGGGGAGAAGGGAGGTCTAGGAAACATGAAATATAAATCAAATCAAACAAACAGTTCTTCTGTTTCTAACGGCTTCGTGTGGTCAGTAGGTCCTCGCCATCACAAAATCTACTGGGAGAGCAATCAACCAAGTTGGCTTCAGAAGTTGTGGGAGCTTCATCACTGGAAACTTTCAAGAAGAAACTGGACTGCCATCTGTCAGAAATGGTGTAGGACAGGGATGGCAAACCTATGGCACGCGTGCCACAGGTGGCATGCGGAGCCATATCGGAGGGCACGCGAGGCGTTGCCCTGTCAGCTCCACGGCAAACCGGAAGTTCGGAAAAACGCACTTCCGGTTTGCTGTTGTGCTGTTTTTCGCACTCCGGAGGGTTCAGGGAAGCTTCCTGAAGCCCGGAATGCAAAAAACGACGAAACGGACAAAGCGGAAGTGCGTTTTCCGAACTTCCGGTTTGACTGTTTCGTCGTTTTTTACCGTCCCAGGCTCCGGTAAGGCCTTTGCGCGGGGGTGGTGGGGTGTGCATATGCGCAGGGGGCAGCATGGGGGGGTTGTGCGCATGCATGGGGGGGAGGGAATGGGTGTGGGCTAGCGCACGCACAACTCCCCCCCCCTTTTGGCACGCAAACCAAAAAAGGTTCGCCATCACTGATGTAGGGTCTCCTGCTTGGGCGGGGGGTTGGACTAGATGACCTACAAGGTCCCTTCCGACTCTGTTAATACTCCGCTGAAGATGTTACCTAGCCTGGTAACTAAACGTTTAGAAACCAACCTACAAGTTTGGAGAACAAACCTCCGCCCTAGACAGATTTTTGCATCACTCAGCCCAGAGTTTGACCACTTCCAAATCAGGGCTGGGTTCCTGCCGGTTCGGACCAGTTCTATAGAACCGGTAGTGGGAATTCCCCCCCTCCCCGCTCACTGAACCGGCAGCGATGGCCGGCTGGACACGCTCCTGAACCGGCGCTCTCTCATCTTGGTTTTTTTTTGTTTTTTGTTTGCTTCTGTGCACGCACAGAAGCTGTTTTTTTGGGGTTTTAAGCACTGCGCACGCCCCCACGCGGTGCGTGAGGAAGCGAACCGGCAGCAAGGTAAGTCAGAACCCACCCCTGTTCCAGATATGTAACCCAGAGCATACAAATGCCTGCCCCAGATTTTTCCAGGATGCAATAAGCACCCCCAAATGTCTTAAACTTCCAGAGGCTCAAATTTAAGTTTCTCGTCTATATCTGGTTCTCCAAACCCCTCTCTCTCTCTCTCTCTCTCTCTCTCTCACTGTGTCTCCGCATAGAGAGTCTCAACAGTCTCTCAATAGAGGAGATTTTTACCCCATCTTTATTACTTTATAAGTAACTCAAGGCGGCAAAAATGCCTAATATGTTTTTCCCCGCCTATTTTCCCCACAACAACAACAACCCTGTGAGGTAGGATGGGCTGAGAGAGAATGACTGGCATAAAGTAATCCAGCCAGCTTTCATGCCTAAAGTGGGACTAGAACTCACCATCTCCTGATGATTGGCCTGAAGTCACCCAGTCAGCTTTCATACCTAAGGTGGGACTGGAACTCTCAGTCTCCTGGTGATTGGCTGAAGTTACCCAGACAGCTTTCATGCCTAAGGCGGGACTAGAACTCACCATCCCTGGTGATTGGCTGAAGTCACCCAGCCAGCTTTCATGCCTAAGGCGGGACTAGAACTCACCATCTCCTGGTGATTGGCTGAAGTTACCCAGACAGCTTTCTTGCCTAAAGTGGGACTAGAACTCACAGTCTCCTAGTTTCTAATCTGGTGCCTTAATCCCTAGACCAAACTGCCTATCTTTTCTTCTATCAAAAGGCTGCCTTGGAGTTACTATTCTAGCCTATTTGCCTACTAGACCTGTTTGAAGCTTTGCTCCAGCAGCCAAGAAATAAAAAGGAGCACTTGGAAGAGGAAAAAAATAAACACATAGAACAAAATTATTATTATTAATATTATTTTAAAAAGCTCCACTTACTCAGATTTAACAGCACTCTGGTTAAAAAAAAAAGTGTTTCCGAAAAGCCATTTAAATGCACGTCAGGAAAACCTCTCTGTTCCTTTAAAACCATGGAAGGTTTCGCTTCAGCAGCTAAGGGGTTAATTGCTGGTCTCCTCCAGCAACACCTGTGGATTTTGGGTTCTTCTTGCAGCCATTTTATTTTTTCAAAAATACCAAATGTAGACTTGGGCCTTATTGTGCAGGCTTGGAGAACTTTTGGAGGTAAGTTCTCTCAGTTTTACTTTTGTGGGAACTATTTCTCAGTGGCCTTTTATGGAAACTACCATAGTTGGGACAAAATTAGTATTTTTTTGTGTTTGCTTGGAGCAAGTTAAAGGGGCAGGTTTATCTTGACCCACACCTGGCTTGTGGGGGGGATTTTTTTTTAATGTGAGGTGACTGTGTGTAAGGGGCAGTGTGTGTGCAAGTCTTTGGCCCCTGTGTTGTGTTTGCTTTGCTGCTGTTAGAGAAATGTGAGCCTTTGCATTTATTTGTTTATTTTCCCTTCCAAAACAATTGATTTAATCTGTCCGGTTTTCTCAGTCAAAATGGCAGCCTGATTCTGGGTTATTTTGTTTTAGGTTATTTATCCTGCCTTTGTTACTTTATAAGTAACTCAAGGTGGTGAACATACATAATGCTCCTTCCTTTTCCTATTTTTTCTCACAACAACCCTGTGGGGTGGGGTGGGCCGAGAGAGAGCGCGACTGGCCCATAGTCACCTACATTAACTTCCATGCCAAAGGCGAAGGTGAGTCTAGAATTCGCTGCTTCCTGCTTTCAGGCTGGCACCTTAATTATTATTCCAAACTGCCTCTGCCAATCTTTATTTATATGGTGCTTTTATTATTTTTATAACTAATTCTAGCAGGCAACATACCTCATATTCCTTCCTTCCTCCTATTTTTCCCCTCAAACAACAACCCCTGTGAGGCAGGTTGGGTTCAGAGAGGGATTGGTCCAAACTCACCCAGCCAGTTTCTCATGTTTAAGGTAGGGCTAGAATTCCCAGTCTCCTGGATTGACTCAAAGCCACCCAGTTGGCTTTGATACCTAAGGCAGAACTAGAACTCACTGTCTCCTGGAGATTGGCCCAAAGTCACCCAGTTGGCTTTGATACCTAAGGTGGAACCAGAACTCACTGTCTCCTGGGGATTGGAGCAAGTCACCCAGTTGGCTTTGATACCTAAGGCAGAACTAGAACTCACTGTCTCCTGGAGATTGGCCCAAAGTCACCCAGATGGCTTTCGCACCTAGGGTGGAACTGGAACTCACTGTCTCCTGGGGATTGGTCCAAAGTTACCCAGTTGGCTTTGATACCTAAGGTGGAACTAGAACTCGCTGTCTCCTGGGGATTGGACCAAGTCACCCAGTTGGCTTTGATACCTAAGGCAGAACTAGAACTCACTGTCTCCTGGAGATTGGCCCAAAGTCACCCAGATGGCTTTCACACCTAAGGTGGAACTAGAACTCACTGTCTCCTGGGGATTGACCCAAAGTCACCCAGCTGGCTTTGATACCTAAAGCAGAACTAGAACTCACTGTTTCCTGAGGATTGGCTCAAAGTCACCCAGTTGGCTTTGATACCTAAGGCAGAACTAGAACTCACTGTCTCCTGGGGATTGGCCCAAAGTCACCCAGTTGGCTTTGATACCTAAGGTGGAACTAGAACTCACTGTCTCCTGGGGATTGGCCCAAAGTCACCCAGATGGCTTTCGCACCTAAGGTGGAACTAGAACTCACTGTCTCCTGGAGATTGGCCCAAAGTCACCCAGTTGGCTTTGATACCTAAGGCAGAACTAGAACTCACTGTCTCCTGTAGATTGGCCCAAAGTCACCCAGTTGGCTTTGATACCTAAGGTGGAACTAGAACTCACTGTCTCCTGGGGATTGGCCCAAAGTCACCCAGATGGCTTTCGCACCTAAGGTGGAACTAGAACTCACTGTCTCCTGGAGATTGGCCCAAAGTCACCCAGTTGGCTTTGATACCTAAGGTGGAACTAGAACTCACTGTCTCCTGTAGATTGGCCCAAAGTCACCCAGATAGCTTTCACACCTAAGGTGGAACTAGAACTCACTGTCTCCTGGGGATTGGCACAAAGTCACCCAGCTTGCTTTGATACCTAAAGCAGAACTAGAACTCACTATTTCCTGAGGATTGGCTCAAAGTCACCCAGTTGGCTTTGATACCTAAGGTGGAACTAGAACTCACTGTCTCCTGGAGATTGGCCCAAAGTCACCCAGATAGCTTTGATACCTAAAGCAGAACTTAGAACTCATTATTTCCTGGGGATTGGCTCAAAGTCACCTGATGGCTTTCACACCTAAGGCGGAACTAGAACTCCCCATCTCCTGGTTTCTAGCCTGGTGCCTTCCCCACTAGACCAAGGTTGCTCTTGCAGTCAAGCCCAAGGTCAGCGGAGGCATTCAGGGACATAGTAAATTTGCAACCGGCCAGCACGTTCCCAGTCTTATCTTAACATCCCAAGAATTGCCCTCTCTCTCTCTGCTGCGGCTGTAATATATTTTTAGGTTGGTTTTAAACTTTATTCCCAGAAGTCTTTTTTTTCCCCCTCGCAAGGGTTGGTTGAGGCTTTGCGCTGGCCCTTACCGTGAATAGGCTTGCACAACTGAATGTGGGTTGTTTTTTTTTCTCCCTACGTGCAGAATTTTCTCTTGGTGTTTGTGGAGTGTTTACTGATAAGGGACCACTGGAGGAAGTGTGCATGCCACAAGCCTGCAGGGGATAGATAAAAGAGAAACAGAACAGGCCTGTGCAAGAGGCATTCCAGGGGTGAAATCCAGCAGGTTCTGGCAGGTTCTGCAGAACCGGTAGTGGAAATTTTGAGTAGTTCAGAGAACCGGCAAAATACCACCTCTGGCTGGCCCCTGAGTGGGGAGGGAATGGAGATTTTGCAGTATCCTTCCCCTGCCACGCCCACCAAGTCATGCCCACAGAACCGGTCCGGTAGGGAAAAAATTTGAATTTCACCCCGAGGCATTCTAGCCATCTTCGAGGTTCGCAGGAAACCACGATTCCCAAATCTTTCCTTTTCGAAACCTCTTTCCAGGGGTGCCCAAACCTTGGCAAACTTTAAGACCTGTGGACTTCGACTTCCAGAATTCCCTGCCATGAACTGTAGCTCGGTTCCTCAGATGTTTTAGTTGGAGAAGAGGCTACCAGATTCCTCCAGTTGTTTGGCTGCAGTGGATTAAGAGGGCTCTCCTCCAATTTTAACAGATCTGCCCTCAACAGATTAACAGAGTTGGAAGGGACCTTGTAGGTCATCTAGTCCAACCCCCCACCCAAGCAGGGGACCTTACACCATTTCTGACAGGTGGCAGTCCAGTCTCTTCTTGAAAGCTTCCAGTGATGAAGCTCCCACAACTTCTGAAGGTAAGCTGTTCCATTGAATATAGAATAACAGAGTTGGAAGGGACCTTGGAGGTCATCTAGTCCAACCCCCCACCCAAGCAGGGGACCTTACACCATTTCTGACAGGTGGCAGTCCAGTCTCTTCTTGAAAGCTTCCAGTGATGAAGCTCCCACAACTTCCGAAGGCAACTTCTGTTCTTGAGTTTGTGCCATTTTCAACGGCATTGAAAAAAGTTATTGATGAGTATGAAATAAGTTTTTCATACTTAACAACCATTGCAGCCTCTCCATGGTCACATGATCGAAGGCTTGGCCACTGACTCATATATATGACAGTTGCAGCATCACCAGAGGTCACGTGATCCTCTTTTGAGACCTTCTGAAAAAGCAAAATCAATGGGGTAAACCAGGTTCGCTTAACAACCGGGTTACTCACTTAACAACTGTAGTTAAATTACTAAACTAAGTTCTTGCAGGATCCAATCCGGGTCAGGTTTCGTCTTCCAAGCTTCCGGACTCGAGCTGGAGCCCATCTTCAGGGGATTTCTCCCTGGCCTTAAGTTCTTGCAAGGAAAGTCGTAAAATGGCGCAAACTCCCTTAACAACTGTCTCATTCAGCTCAATTGCGGTCATAAATTGAGGACTCCCTGTTTCTCTTCTGTTAAAAATTGGAGGAGGAGGAGCCCATGTTAACCCACTGCAGCCGAACATCTGGAGGAGCATCTTCTCCAACTAAGAAACATTAAAAACTAAAATTAAATTGAATTAAATTAAAAAATAAAATATTAAAAACTAAGAAACATCTGATGAACCGAGCTACAGTTCATGAAAGCTGCTGCTTATGAATCTAAAACGGGTTAGAAAAGAGGCTACAGGCCCTTCCTGACTTCCCCCTGCTTAAAGATGGCTCTGTCAAGTTTCTAGTCTGCTTGGAGTCTTTACTACTCCGTTGGCAATCTCTGCTCTCATCTCGCACCTCCCTGATGGAGAAGTTGCTGGATCCTTTTGTCTTGCGTTCCTAGCAGAGCAGAGATTCCCCAAGCTTTTTACCGAGCGGCCTGAGCTACAGTTTATTCCTCGGTGTGCAGTTGCTGCATTACTGCTGCGGTCTAGTTGCTTACCAGAAACGGCTTGGCACCTTGTCCAGCCAGCCACAGCCCAACGGCGCATTACGTCTGCTGGCACCGTCTTCTGGAATGAGATCTACCTTTCAAGCTCTCCCCTGCAGGCTTGCATCAGCAAGAATGTTGTTGTTGTTGTTGTTGAGAATATCAAGCGAAGGTTTCATGAGCTGCAGGCAGATGGCACAGAGTGGCTCAGGGATTCGGGATGGGGAGCGGTCTGGCAGTCTAGAAGGGTCTCAGGAGAGTGATCTCTGGGATTTGTGATGGACATTCTTGCTTTCTCTTGCTCTTTAAGGAATAGCCCCTACACCCCGAAAGTCTAGATAAGGGGTGTCAAACGCAATTTCATTGAGGGCCGCATCAGGGCTGTGGTTGATCTCAGGGGGGCCGGCCGTGCGTGGCCGACTGGGTGGGCGTGGCCGACTGGGTGGGCGTGGCCAGCTTGACGCCATTCCCCAAACTGCTGGCATGTTTCCTCTTCGCACTGGATAGACCAGGCCAAAGCGACGCAGACCCGCCCCTTACATTTTTCAGGACGGCCCACTGGGCTGGATCCAACCACATCACGGGCCCTGAGTTTGACACCCCTGCAGAGGTGGGTTGCTGCCGGTTTGGCGAACTGGTAGCGGTGGCGGGAAGCTCCGCCCATCCGCCTGGACATCATCAAAAACGCTCTGCGCACGCGTAGAAGCTGCGCGTGCGCAAAAGTGTGTGTGCACCCGCGCACTCCCGTTTCCGAACCGGTAGCAAAGGTAAGTGGAGCCCACTACTGCACCCCTGGTCTAGATGGATCCAACCCCTTTCGTAAGGTATTGAATACCTGGAATTCTCCGGCACTTGGCTCCCACCTGTTTATAGATTTATGGAAGGGAGGTGTTTTTAGAACTGGGGACACGTTGCAAAATTTTGGATTAGGACAGGTTGCGGTTACAGGTAGCCCTTGACTTACGGCCACAATTGAGCCCCAAATTTCTCTTGCTAAGCGAGACGGTGGTTGAGTGAACCATTTTACAACCTTTCTTGCCACGGTTGTTAAGCGAATCCCTGCAGTTGTTAAGTTAGTAACCCAGTTGTTAAGTGAAGCAGGCTTCCCCGTGGACTTGTCAGAAGGTCACAGAAGGTGATCACGTGACCCCGCGACCGTCATAGATATGAGTCAGTTGCCAAGCGTCCAAATTTGGATCACCTGACCCCGAGGATGCTGGTCGTTAAGTGTGAAAAATGGTCATAAGTCCCTTTTTCGGTGCTGTTGCAACGTCCGATGGTCACTAAGCGAACTGCTATAAGTCGAGAACCTGTACTGGGATCCTTATATTTAGTATATTCTATTCCGGGCATGGGGATTGTTCGTTTTAATTTATTTATTTATTTATTTAATAGATTTGTATGCCGCCCAACTCCCAAAGGGACTCTGGGCGGCTAACAACATATCAGATACAAAAATCTAAAAGAGAGTTAAAAACTTAAAAGCAAAATTAAAACGATGGTGACAATTTAGAAAAGCATTCAATGCTCCAATCATTTCGTGAGTCCTACGGGATCGGGCGGCCTATAAGAACTTTTCATTACATTAAATTTAATTAAATATCAATAAATCATTCATTGGCCCCAGGCTTGCCGAAAAAGGCAGGTCTTCACGGCTTCTTCTGCATGGCCCACAGTCCCCATTTCGAGATGGTTAACCTTGCGAATTCAGATAATATAATTAGCAGAGAAATGGAACAAGGAGCTGAAGCGATCAGCCATTTTAATTTTGTTAAATGGGGGTAATTGGGGGAAATATTTGGGCTGCTTAGCCCAGCTTCTCCAACCCCATATTATCCTTTTAGTCGGGGAAATCAGGAGAAACTAGTGGGCAGCGATACCGCTTTAACGTTGTGCCTCTGTAGAAAAAGGTCATAGATTAGATATGAGTCAAACAAGAGGAAAGGTGAAACATGAACGTTCCCTGACTCATATTTTATGCACAACCCTCTACCACACACCAGCTGTACCTCTATATTGAAAGAATTGTTCCAACCTTACCTGGAGTTGTAGTTTGGATCCTTTGCATTTTGCCTGTGTTGTTAATTTCTAGCTTTAATTGAAAGTTTAGAAAGAATTGGTATAATCCTAGATCAAACTCACCATAGTGTCATTGTTGAGACTCTAGAAAGAGCGCAGAGGAGAACAACGAAGATGATTAAGGGAACTGGAGGCTAAAACATATGAAGAACGGTTGCAGGAACTGGGTATGTCTACTTTAATGAAAAGAAGGACTAAGGGAGACATGATAGCAGTGTTCCAATATCTCAGGGGCTGCCACAAAGAAGAGGGAGTCAAACTATTCTCCAAAGCACCTGAAGGCAGGACAAGAAGCAATGGGTGGAAACTAAACAAGGAGAGAAGCAACTTAGAACTAAGGAGAAATTTCCTGACAGTTAGAACAATTAATCAGTGGAACAGCCTGCCTCCAGAAGTTGTGAATGCTCCAACACTGGAAGTTTTTAAGAAGATGTTGGATACCATTTGTCTGAAGTGGTGTAGGGTTTCCTGCCTAAGCAGGGGGTTGGACTAGAAGACCTCCAGTGTCCCTTCCAACTCTGTTATTCTATATAAAGAGCGGTTGCAGGAATTGGGGATGTCTAGTCTAGTGAAGAGTAGGACTAGGGATGGCGTGACAGCTGTCTTCTGCTACTTGAGGGGCCGTCACAGAGAAGAGAGGTTTGACCTATTCTCCAAAATACCTGAGGAATAAGAAGTAAGGGATGGAAGCTTATCAAAGAGAGATCCAATCTAGAATTAAGGAGAAATTTCCTGTCAGTGAGAACAATCAGTCAAATGACTTGCCTCCAGAAGTTGTGGGTGCTCCATCACTGGAGGTTTTCAAGAACAGATTGGACAACCATTTGTCCGGAATGGTATAGGATCTCCTGTTCGAACAGGGGGTTGGACTAGAAGACCTCCAAAGTCTTATTCAAGGTTTTATGTTCTAACGTCCAAGCTTTACAAGATCCTCAGTTGCTAGGGCTCTCTATCTCCCTTTGAGTTGAGTTTGGGCTCCTGGTGGATCCAGTAACTGAGGACCCTCTTAAAGACTTTGTTGTTTTCTGGTGAAAAAGGATGCAGTTCTCCTATTTATTTATTTATTTATTTATTTATTTATTTATTTATTTATTTATTTATTTATTTATTTATTTATTTATTTATTTATTTATTTATTTATTTATTTATTTATTTATTTATTTATTTATTTGGTTCTTCTATGCCGCCCTACTCCCTAAGGACTCAGGGCGGCGTACAACATTTTAACTGCTGCCAAAGCTGTGTTTGTGTAATTCACACCACCTACAATATGTACCAGTGTTCCCTCCAGACACCAGGTGCGAAGCCAAAGGATGAGTCAGAAGGAACCGTTCTGGGTCCTCTGCTTCCCTTCTTGAGGTTCTCCTAAAATGGTGCGTGTTCTTTCTAAGAACATCAGTTGCAGGAAAGATTCATCGACATGAAAAGTCAGATCTACCTTCCCCCACCGCCTCCAAAATGAATCTCTTGGTCTCCCCAAACAATTAATCACCCTTTGGCTTTAAGCTTTTCGTATTTAATTTTCCTCCTTAACAAAAGCCGTTTCTGAATTGTTTTGTCTTTTGGAGGTCAAAGAATAGCCTAAATAAATCAACCATGTCCTTGATTTTTCTCTGGCTTCTGTGTTTCTGGGAGATGTTTAACGGTTTGCTAGGGTGAGCTGCCAACATATCTCAATAAAAGGATTTTGTTTCAAAAAACACAAAACAAAACAGGAAAATCCAAAGAGAAGGGGGGAAATAGTCTGATTCTTCTCCCTAACAGAATAATAGAATAACAAGAGTACTTGGGGACCTTGGAAATCTTCTAGCCCAAATCCACGCTCAACCAGGAGAGACTATACCAGGGGTGTCAAACTCGATTCCATTGAGGGCCGCATCAGGGTTGGGGGCCCTTGGGGGCCGAGGTGGGCATGGCCAGCTCAATGTCACCTGCAACCCTCTGCCAGTAAAAACAGATTGGGAGGGCTCCGTTTTTCCTGGAAGAGGCACCGCAGGCCAGTCCTTCAATGTTTCCAGGGTGGCCCCATGGTCCAGATCTAAGCACCCCATGGGACGGATCCGGCCCCCGGGCCCTGAGTTTGATACCCCTGCCCTATACCAGAGGTGGGTTCCTCCCGAACCGGTAGCAACCCGCTGGTGACGTCATGACAACTTCACGGAACCGGTTTGGTCGGTGCCGGTCCATCGAGACCGCCATTTTTTTTGAATTTTTTTTATTTGGGGGGGATTTTTTTCTGGGTTTTTTTTCTTCTGAGCATGCGCAGAAGCTGAATTTCCAGCACTGCGCATGCGTCGCCATCTTGTTTTTGGCTTTTTTGAGGGGGGAATGTTTTTTTTTTCCGGCACTGCGCACGGCCACGGGGCGCGGGAGGAAGCGAACAGGCAGCGAGGTAAGTTAGAACCCATCCCTGCCCTATACCCTTCCAGACAAATGGCTATCCAATCTCTTGTTAAAAGCCTCCAGTGATGGAGCACCTACAACTTTTGGAGGCCAGCTCTTTCATTATTTGTTCTCACTGTCAGAAAATTTCTCCTTAATTCTAAGTTGGATCTCTTTTTAATGATCTTGCCCCTGTTACTTCTTGTCCCACCTTCAGGTGCTTTTATAGGAGAAGCATTTGAGGAGGGCTGTTGGACCACAAATTGAGACGTTAGTGGTCATGGGCTTCTGATCCTTTCTTTATTGAATTTCCCCCATGAATGAATGGTTTTTAAAATTATGTCATGTTTTAAATTGTCATGTATTATTGTATTGTTCTTATTCCTGTTGTACGCCGCCCTGAGTCCTACGGGATTGGGCGGCCTATAAGAACTTTTAATTTAATTTGTTCACAGAGTCACTTCTTGAAGTAGGAGCCACACAATTTGAATGAATAAATAATAAATAAATAAAAAGATAAGCACAGGAAAAAAAAAATACCTACATACTGAAAGGATTTAGAAGAAGAAAAAAAAGATTTCAAAATTATTATAAGACGGGCATTGTGGTAGCCCCTTCTCCTCCAGCCATTCAACTGATCGTTAGTTAAATATTTTAATACTTTGGACATTTCTGTTTGCATCATTTTAATTATTATACAGTTTCTTTTTCATCATAAACCACATTTTAGCTTGCCTTACTATAGTACGTGATATGTTGCACATAAGTAAACCACACCTGTGTGAATTTGGTTAGACTTCTGCTGTAAATAGAATAGAATAGAATAGAATAGAATAGAATAGAATAGAATAGAATAGAATAGAATAGAATAGAATAGAATAGAATAGAATAGAATTCTTTATTGGCCAAGTGTGATTGGACACACAAGGAATTTGTCTTTGGTGCATATGCTCTCAGTGTACATAAAAGAAAAGATACATTTGTCAAGAATGGTTGTCACAGGGTTCAAGTAAGCAATCAGGAAACAATCAATATGAATATAAATCGTAAGGATACAACTAACAAGTTACAGTCATACAGTCATAAGTGGGAGGAGATGGGTGATAGGAACGATGAGAAAAACTAATAGTAATAGTAATGCAGCCTTAGTGAATAGTTTGACAATGGTGAGGGAATTATTTGTTTAGCAGAGTGATGGCATTCGGGAAAAAAACTGTTCTTGTGTCTAGTTGTCTTGGTGTGCAGTGCTCTATAGCGACGTTTTGAGGGTAGGAGTTGAAGCAATTTATGTCCAGGATGCGAGGGGTCAGTAAATATTTTCACGGCCCTCTTTTTGACTCGTGCAGTATACAGGTCCTCAATGGAAAGCAGGTTGGCAGTAATTGTTTTTTCTGCAGTTCTGATTATTCTCTGAAGTCTGTGTCTGTCTTGCTGGGTTGCAGAACCAAACCAGACAGTTATAGAGGTGCAGATGACAGACTCAATAATTCCTCTGTAGAACTGTAGAAATATATTCAGTTTTTCCATTGCTGTATATTCTTTCATTTTAGTTGTAAATCCTATACGGTTTTCCTACCCCAATGTTGTGCCAATGTGATTCTTGCCGCTGTCAGCTAACACCTTAATAAATTATTACGCTTTTCATTTATATCCCTTGGGGTCAGACCTAATAGAGATATCCCTGGTTTTAATTCAAATTTCATCTTTGGGATTTCCTGAAAGTTAGGGTGTATTTCCTTTTCGACGTCTTCTGATTATTTCCTTTTTATTATCCCTTCGTGAAATGAATCTCTTTTCCTTCCCAATCTTAGGAGCCGGACCAAGTCTACGAAGGGATCACATTCGATGATTTCCTGAAGGCGAGTCAATCTTTTTTGCATTTTTATCGGCTTAGATAGACAGAGGAGGCCGTCTCTCTACTCAGCTCTACCAAACAAACCCCCTCCCTGCAATTTAAAAAAAAATTCATTTCCAAATTCACAGAAATAATCTCCAGTAACGGTTTCTCTCTCAACACAAAATCAGCGTAGGGGAAAGGTGGTGGATTAGGATTACGACTGGAAGTTCTCCAAACATCAGTTAACTATCTTGCAAAAAAAAAAAAACCCTGCTATACGGATAGAGTTTTTCTACCTACGAACTTTACAAGGGTGGGTTAAGTTAATTGACCAAAAGAAAGCGGAGAAGAGCCCTCCTTAATGGAGATGGGCAAAAGGTTCACAGCAGAAGACTTTGGGCACCTCAAACAGGACCAAGTGAAGGTCCTGTTTGAGGTGCCCAAAGTCTTCTGCTGTGAACCTTTTGCCCATCTCAAGTGAAGGTAGGGAAATCCATGTATCACCTTTGGAGTGAATTCCTCTTTCCACTAGCTATTTTTTGGGGGGAGGTGGGGGAGATCTAAGGCCAAGTCAACTGCGAGTTGAGTTCTGGAATGCAACCTTAGCTCCTTTTCGAAGTATGATTTAAGATTGAAGGAACAGAGATTGTCTTCTCCTCTACTAACTCTGGTTTTTCTCTCCCCCCCCCCCCTTTCAATGCCAGATATGGGAAGGCATCGACATAGAGACCAAGATGCACGTTCGCTTCCTCACGCTGGAACCCATGGCACTCTGATACTGACGGCTGAGGAGTAGCTGCAACCGGGTGGTGGGAGGCTATGGAGGAGATGGCCAGGGGTTTATTTGGGTGGGAGGGAGGGCCACATGCCTCTTGGAGCAGCTGCCACACATCCATGAAGTTCAGACCCATCTGGACCAGCCACCTGGATTCCCATCTTGAAGACCAACCTTCTGGCCACCAGTAAAAGGACCACAGTTCTGATGCAACGTTGTAGTGCTTGATATATTTGTGCAGTTGTGTTTTACTTCTAGCTTCCTGGGCTGAGATAAGCCCCCCAAACACCAACAGGACCCCTTGCTCCAAGTTAGAAGGGGGTGCTATCACTGCCCATGGAAAGTTAGCTTTTGGGGCAAATGGCTATATATATATTACAGGTAATCCTTGACTTAATGACAATTGAGTCCAATTGTTCCCAAGCGAGGCATTTTGTTACAAGTGAGTTTAGCCCAATTTACAACTTTTTCTTGCTACTTTTGTTAAGTGAATCACTGCAGTTGTTGAGTTAGTAACAAGGCTGTTGATTGAACGTGGCTTCCCCATTGACTTTGCTTGTCAGGACACAAAATGGGATCACGTAATTCCAGCACATTGCAACCGTCATATTATATATATATATGTGTGTGTGTGTGTACACACACCATATATATATATATATTATGTATGTATGTATATATACACACACACATACATATCTCTGAGTCAATTGCCAAACTTCTGAATTTTAATCATATGCCATTGGGATGATGCAATTGTAAATGCGAAAAACAACGTTACGTTTTTAGTGCTGTTGTAACTTCAAACAGTCACTAAACAAACTGTTTTTAAGTCAAGGATTACCCATATCAGCTTTTAAGTAGTTATATATTTATATATATATATATATATATATATATATATATATATATATATATATATATATATATATATATATATATATATATATATATATGCAGAAGAATGCATATATTTATAAATATAAATATAAATATAAATATATATATATAAATGCATTATTCTATGTACATATTAGCATTTAGTACAGATAGGTCTATTTATATACTAAAATATGTTTATATATATATATATATATATATATATATATATATATATATATATATATATATATATATATATACAGAGAGAGAGAGAGAGAGAGAGAGAGAGAGAGAGAGAGAGAGAGGGAGGGAGGGAGAGAGAAAGAGAATGAAAGCAGTGGGAGAGAGAGAGAGAGAAAGGGCATAATTCGTCTATTCCTGGAATGAACTAATTATGCTAACGTGTGTGTGTGTGTGTGTGTGTGTGTGTGCGCGCGCACATAAGCCCCAACATTTTGCTTCTCATTCAAGAACCTTCTTCAGTTCTGACTGAATGGTGGGGAGTGGAAAGATTTATATTCTTTGCAGTCATCTGGTCCTTAGCTCTCTTGAGAGTCATTGAGGGCACTTGGGGGGGGGGGTTATCTGTACCCTCTTAGTCACCTGAATCGGGGTGCAAATGGATGTGGGGCCTTCTTGGGACTGCCGAAAGGACCGCGTTGGAGACAGGAGGTAGGTGGCATCGTATCCATCCCCCTCTATTGAGAGCGAGCCGTTCGGTTTTAACACAGATGGCCTCTTTGGCCCTAATTTCAAACCAGGGTTCCCCTGTCCAGAATGTGGACTTTGCTGTCTTCAAAAGAGTGACCTTTGTCTTTCAAATGCAGATGGAGTGCTGAATCTTGTCCTGGTGGGTTTGTTCTCCCATGTTGTGCCATGCAAATGTGAAGTGGTGGTTTTGTTTCTCCAATGTACAGATCTGTACATGTAGCTTTCTGCATTCTACTGCATAGAATAGAATTCTTTATTGGCCAAGTGTGATTGGGCACACAAGGAATTTGTCTTTGGTGCATATGCTCTCAGTGTACATAAAAGGAAAGATACATTTGTCAAGAATGGTTGTCATAGGGTTCAAGTAAGCAATCAGGAAATGCATATATATTGCATTGCTCAGTTTGTGTCTTGAGTGTTTTACCCTTTGGGGTGGACAAGCTTCTGCCTTAGTGCAGAGTTTCTCAAACTTGGCAACTTTTAAGACAGGTGAACTTCGACTCCCAGAATTCCTGAGTGAGCATGCTGGCTGAGGAATTCTGGAAGCTGAAGTCCAGAATCCACGCTTCTCAAAGTTATCAAGGTTGAGAAACACTGCGTGTATTCTTGGGTTTAAAGTGTGCATGTGTTGTGTTGGTTGAAAATCTTCCTGAGCTTTTCAGATATTCCTGCAACATGGATGTTGCTTTGTTGTTCTCTTGTCTTTTACGGAGGACAAAGGGTCCTACTCGATCTTTATCTGGATTTGAAGAAGACCCAATTGGGATAGCCTTCTTTGATGTTAGTTCTTTGCTACTCTTTGCTGGTAGGTAAACCTTCAGCCCAGTAGTGCAGCGTTCTGATGACTCCCATGTTTTTCCTCCAGTGGATGGTGAGAATAGAATAGAATAGAATAGAATAGAATAGAATAGAATAGAATAGAATTCTTTCTTGGCCAAGTGTGATTGGACATACAAGGAATTTGTCTTTGGTGCATATGCTCTCAGTGTACATAAAAGGAAAGATACATTTGTCAAGAATGGTTGTCATAGGGTTCAAGTAAGCAATCAGGAAACAATATTAATATAAATCGTAAGGATACAAGGAACAAGTTAGTCATACGGTCATAAGTGGGAGGAGATGGGTGATAGGAACGATGAGAAGACTAATAGTAATAGTAGTGCAGACTTAGTGAATAGTTTTGACAGTTGTGAGGGAATTAATTTGTTTAGCAGTGATGGTGTTCAGGAAAAAGCTGTTCTTGTTCTGGTGTGCAGTGCTCTATAGCAGTGTTTCCCAACCGTGGCAACTTGAAGATATCTGGACTTCAACTCCCAGAATTCCCCAGCCAGCATTCGCTGGCTGGGGAATTCTGGGAGTTGAAGTCCAGATATCTTCAAGCTGCCAAGGTTGGGAAACACTGCTCTATAGCATCATTTTGAGGGTAGGAGTTGAAACAATTTATGTCCAGGATGTGAGGGGTCTGTAAATATTTTCACGGCCCTCTTTTTGACTCGTGCAGTATACAGGTCCTCAGTGGAAGGCAGGTTGGCAGTAATTGTTTTTTCTGCAGTTCTGATTTTCCTCTGAAGTCTGTGTCTGTCTTTCTTGTTGGGTTGCAGAACCGAACCAGACAAGTTATAGAGGTGCAGATGGCAGACTCAATGATTCCTCTGTAGAACTGTATCAGCAGCTCCTTGGGCAGTTTGAGCTTCCTGAGTTGGCACAGAAAGAACATTCTTTGTTGTGCTTTTTTGATGTTTGGTGACCATTTTAGGTCTTTGAGATATGGTAGAACCTAGAAATTTGAAGGTCTCTACTGTTGATACTGTGTTGTCTAGTATTGTAAGAGGTGGAAGTATGGGCAGGTTTCTCCTAAAGTCTACCACCATTTCTACAGTTTTGAGTGTGTTCAGTTCCAGACTGTTCCGGTCACACCACGAGTAAAATGTAAATTGGGTTTTCTGTATACTTCCGTGTTGGAAGCATGACTCTTGTCATGATGGGTTTGTTCTATGTTGTGCCATGCATTTGTGAAGTGGTTGTTTTGTTCACAAACGCATGGCACAACGTAGAACAAACCCATCAGGCCAAGATTCAGCAATCCATCTGTCTATGGAGATTCTCAGTCATCCAGGTCATGTTTGTCCCAAAGGTGTTTTTTTTCAAGAGGCAACTGGACTTCCTTTGTTTTTTCCTTGAAGACGTTTCGCTTCTCGTCCAAGGAGCTTCTTCAGTTCGTCACTTCAACTGAAGAAGCTTCTTGGATGAGAAGCGAAACGTCTTTCAAGGAAAAATGAAGTCCAGTTGCCTCTTGAAAAAGCACCTTTGGAACAGCGGTCCATCTGCATTTGAAAGACGAAGATCAGTCTGCTGAAGACAGCACAAAGTCCACATTCTGGGGAACGCTGGTTTGGAAGGTGGGGTGTCAAAGAGGCCATTTGTGTTAAAACCGAACGGCTCGCTCTCAATAGAGGGGGATGGATACGACGCCACCTCTCTCCTGTCTCCTACGCGGTCCTTTCAGCAGTCTCAAGAAGGCCCCACGCCCATTTGCGCCCAGATTCAGGTGACTCAGAGGGTACAGATAACCCCCCCAAGTGTCCTCAACGACTCTCAAGAGAGCTAACGACCAGATGACTGCAAAGAATATAAATCTTTCCATTCCCCCACCATTCAGCCAGAACTGAAGAAGCTTCTTGGATGAGAAGCGGGGCGGCGCAAAAAAAAAAAAAAAAAAAAAAAAAAAAAAAAAAAACACCAACCCCAAAATATAAGCACCTACCCCACGCACACAAATTCAATTATATTCAAGTCACAGAGTGTCCGGGACCTTGCCATATGTTAGGACGTACCCCTATTACTGTGTGTGTCTGTGTACAATTAACACAAGATACACACAGCCATCTAGGCTAAGGGGCCTTCTTCCTAATACAGAGGTCCGCAAACTTGGCAACTTTAAGACTTGTGGATTTTAACTCCCAGAATTCTCCAGCCAGCATTGCTGGCTGGAGAATTCTGGGAATTAAAATCCACAAGTCTTAAAGTTGCCAAGTTTGGGGACCTCTGTCCTAATCGATCTTAGCCTATATTACTCGTGTGTCTGTATTGAGACAGAGAGTAATATAGGCCAAGATCTATTAGGAAGAAGGCCCAATAGATCTTAGCCTAGGTGTGTGCGTATCTGTGTTAATGTACACAGACACATACAGCAATAGGTACATTCCTTAATCTATGGCAATATGTTTATACATCTACATATTACCATATATTAAGGTGTGTATACCATATAACAGAGGTCTTCAAACTTGGCAACTTTAAGACTTGTGGACTTCAAACTCCAAGAATTCTGGGAGTTGAAGTCCACAAGTCTTAAAGTTGCCCAGTTTGAGGACCCCTGCCATATAAGGTTACGAGTTCTGGGCTGCAAAAGTAGAAGCAAGCCACTAGAGGGCAGCTCAACTTTATTTTGGCGCCCTCTAGTGGCCTACCATGTTTTTGCAGCCCAGAGCTGGTAATCCTTAGAGCAGTCTTTTTCAAACTTGGAGGTACGGCTTTCAACTCCCAGGTTTACAGATTAAGAGAGTTGGAAGGGACCTTGCGGGTCATCTAGTCCAACCCCCTGCCCAAGCAGGAGACTCTACATCTGCCTCTACCTAGGATCGAACTCACAACCTCCTGATTGTGAGGCAAGAGCTCCACCTCTAGGCCACAGCACAAAATTACTTGGGAGTTGAAGCGCCCCACCTCTGACAAGTTTGCAAAAACACTGCCCTCGCCCGTATACACAATAATATACATCCAGCCACATGTGTGCATTTCTTTCTTCTGTAGCTCCACTGATCTATATGGGCAACCCCATATACGTGACATGGTACCTATGGTTTGGTAGCTGCCCTAGTCCACCCAGCGGGGAGGCCCCCAAAGATGACTCGGGCTCCGTTTTTTTGACCCAGCCAGCAAGAACTGGCATGGAGAGACCGAATCAGGCAAAGAAGAACCTCACGCTGCACCAAGTTAAGAGATGTACTACAACTCCCAGCGCCCTTAGGCAGCACGGTTAAGAGGGAGAGGGCGCTGGTTCAGTAGTCCTGGTGCAACCAGGCAAAGTGGCAGTGGAGCTGGAGGAGAAAGGACACTTGCACACATGCGCTCGGCTTACCTGTGGTGGAACGGCCACTGAACGTGTGGCAGGGCGGCCTCCGGATCTCCTCCTAATTTGGGCTTTCAAAAACAAGCAACACTGACAATGAAACAGCCATTTTTCAAGCACGCCAACCACCCTCGTCCCGAGACCATCGCTTATTAAAGAGATTTTATTTACAAGAAAAACGCGCCCAAAGTCCCATTCTTCTCCAGATGTTGCAGGTAGCGTTGGTGCCTCCTCCAGAACAGCAGCATTGAACCAGGTGCCAAGGAATGGAGTCCTCCTGTTCCACCAGCGTGGTCTCTGCACGAGGGCAATAGCCCGTGTTACTACCTCCTGGTTCTTGGGCCACAGCCTGTATTGCTACCTCCTGGTTCTTGGGCCATGGTCTGTATTACTACCTCCTGGTTCTTGGGCCATGGTCTGTATTACTACCTCCTGGTTCTTGGGCCATGGTCTGTATTACTACCTCCTAGTTCTTGGGCCACAGCCTGTATTACTACCTCCTGGTTCTTGGGCCACAGCCTGTATTACTACCTCCTGGTTCTTGGGCCACAGCCTGTATTACTACCTCCTGGTTCTTGGGCTACAGCCTGTATTACTACCTCCTGGTTCTTGGGCCATGGTCTGTATTACTACCTCCTGGTTCTTGGGCCATGGTCTGTATTACTACCTCCTAGTTCTTGGGCCACAGCCTGTATTACTACCTCCTGGTTCTTGGGCCACAGCCTGTATTACTACCTCCTGGTTCTTGGGCCACAGTTTGTATTACTACCTCCTGGTTCTTGGGCCACAGCCTTTATTACTACCTCCTGGTTCTTGGGCCACAGCTTTATTACTACCTCCTAGTTCTTGGGCCACAGCCTGTATTACTACCTCCTGGTTCTTGCCTATCTATCGTGGTTCCTGTGGGCCACCATCTCTTCATTCCTACAGTGGTGTTATGAGAGATTTTGGAAGATCCCCATGTGCCCCCCTCCTGCCGCTGCCTGCTTGGCCCACCCAAGTCCTCCCAAGGGCTCTGCAGGAACTCCATCCTTGGGGTTCCACTTCTCCAGGGCCCCAGCTTAGTTGGCCTTCCTTTGTCCCAAAGGTGCTTTTTTCAAGAGGCCACGGGCTTTCTTTCTCCTCGAAGACGTTTCGCTTCTCATCCAAAAAGCTGCACGCATGAGACGCGAAACGTCTTCGGAAAAAAAAGAAAAAAGAAAAAACACCAGAAACTCCAGCTGCCTCTTGAAAAAAGCAGCTCTGGGGCAACCCTGACCTGGATGACGGAGAATCTCCACAGACATTTGGTCTTCCCTTCTTCCCGCGCTGCCTAGATGTTGTCATAGGGGACCACAAGGCCAATGTTGTAGCTGTAGCCGGTCGTTTCGTTGTAAGAGGAGCGGCAGACAGGAAGGACGCTCTGTGCCACCAACTGGCCCACGGAGAACTCGTAGGCGTAGATGACGCCTCGATGCCTGTGCGGAGAGAAGCAGTGAGAGAGAAGGGGAAAAGAACGTAAGCAGGATTGCTTTTCAACCCGCCTGGTTCCCAGCAGTTCAAAGCCCTCTGCAGCTCCTTTTCAACCTTGGCAACGTTAAGGTGTGTGGGCTTCAACTTCATGCTGGCTGGGGGATTCTGGGAGTTGAAGTCCGCACATCTTAAAGTTGCCAAGATTGAAGCATGTTGTTCTTAGACTCTGGTTACTCTCTAGGGCCGAGGGGATATTAAAATGCAAGCGCATCAATTCAGATAAGGCCCATGGGCTTGAAGGAGCACTCTTAATGATCCTTGGCTGTTCTACTTTGAGAGTAGTGTTTCTCAGCCACTTTAAGATGTGTGGGACTTCAATCCCCAGAATTTCCTGGATTGAAGTTCATTCACCTTAAAATAGCCAAGGTTGAGAAACACCACTCTAGACATGTCAACTCTATTTTACCCATCTTCTAGGAAGTCTGCTCAGAATATGAGGCAACAGGTGGGAAGGGAAGGGAGGAGGTGAGGAGAGAGGAGAGGGAAGGGAGGGGGAGGGGAGGAGAAGAAATGAGGTGAGATTACCGAAGAGAACAGAAGTAGAGGAGGAGAGGAGAGGAGAAATAGAAAAAAATAGAATAGAAAACAGGAATGGAATGGAAGAGAGAGGAGAGGAAATAAAAAAATAGAAAATACAATAGAAAACAAGAATGGAATGGAATGGGAGAGGGGAAGGGAAGGGGAGGAGAGGAGAGGAGAGGAGGAAAGGAGAAGAGAAGAGTTGAAACAGGATTTGGGTAGCTAAACTGCTCTGCATTCCAAGAGGAGGGGAGGCCAGTATCCATCCAGAAGCAACTGAACTATAATTCCCATCAACCTTAGCCAGCTCAACCCATAATAATGGGTGCTGGAACCTCTTACCACCCTTCTCCCGTCGCACTGGGTTTCTTTTTCCAGGAGTCAGCCAGCCACTTGCTGCTCACTACAAAACTTGCCTGCAACTTATAGTTGGATAAGCTTCCTATCCTAAACCCCTGCTGGTTTGGCCACAAAACTCCTGGCTCTCTGCCACCATAAGAGCCGCGGTGGCGCAGTGGTTAGAGTGCAGCACTGCAGACTATTTCTGCTGACAGCCAGCTGACAGCAGTTTGGCAGATCGAATCTCACCAGGCTCAAGGTTGATTCAGCCTTCCATCCTTCCGAGGTGGGTAAAATGAGGACCCAGATTGTTTGGGGGGCAAGAGGATGACTCTGTAAAGCGCTTAGAGAAGGCTGTAAAAGCACTATGAAGCGGTATATAAGTAAGTGCTATTGTTATTGCTATTCCCCTTCCTTCCTTTCCTTCCTTCTCTTTCTTTCTTTCTTTCCTTCCTTCCTCCCTCCCTCCCCTATTGCCTAGCTGAGACTGCTGGGGATTGTAGTCCAGCGACACTGAGAGTGGTGTCACAGGGCGCCTCCTGCCAGTTTGGATAAAGTACCACTGGGAGCGGTCAGAACTCACCTTCGGTGAGCGGTCAAGTCGTCGTCTGTGATGCTGGCACCCCGGGGAGTTTTTTCATTGGGGACGTTGGCCGTGATGAGGCTGTGGGAGTTGAAGCGGAGGTGGCGAACTGGGTGCCTGGAAAAAAGGGACACGCAGAGTCCATCAGTGACTAGGAATAGGAATAGGAGTAGAATAACAATAGAATAGAATAGGAATGGAATAGGAATAGGACTAGAATAGAATATGGAATAAATAGAAAATAGAATAGGGGATAGGATAGGATAGGATAGGATAGGATAGGATAGGATAGGATAGGATAGGATAGGATAGGATAGAATAGAATAGAATATGGAATAAATAGAAAATAGGATAGGGGATAGGATAGGATAGAATAGAATAGAATAGAATAGAATAAAATAGAATAGAATAGAATAGAATATAGAATGGAATGGAATAGAATAGAATATAGAATGGAATGGAATGGAATGGAATGGAATGGAATAGAATAGAATAGAATAGAATAGAATAGAATAGAATAGAATAGAATAGAATAGAACAGAACAGAACAGAATGGGACCTTGGAGATCTTCTAGTCCAGCCCCCTGCTCCAGCAGGAGAACCTATACTATTCCAGAGGAGTGACTGTCCAGTCTCTTCTTAAAAACCTCCAGTGATGGAGGGCCACAAGTTCTGAAGGCAAGCTGTTCCACTGGTTAATTGTCCCCATCGCTGATGGTTGCTAACTTAACCGCTGCAGCGATTCACTCCGCAACGGTGGCAAGAAAGGTCGTAAAATGGAGAGAAACTGCTTAGCAACTGCTTCGCTTTGCAACAGAAATTCTGGGCTCAATTGTGGTTGTAAGTTGAGTACTACCTATGTATGAAAATCTCAAAGCCCATGTCCCATTCTCCCCAAGTAAGGCTGGCCCTGTGGGAAAATACAGTTTGCTGGTAATGCCTCTCGAAGCGAGCACGAGGCTGTCCGTCTTGTGATTCCAGTTATAGGAAACATATTTTTCTGCTTTGCAAAGTGGAGTAAGAAAATAAAGAGAGAGAAGACAGCAGAAAAATAAAGTTTTTATAAAAGCAGAAAAATAGTTTTGAGCGCCCTCAGGTGGAACCTTTCTGAAATGCAGCTGGAGCAGGAAGAAATGGAATAAGAAAAATAACAAGAGGAGGAGGGAAAGAAGAGGTAGAAGAATGAGAGAAGTAGAAGCAAAAGGAATAGAACAGAATAGAATAGAATGAGGAGGAGGAGGACGAAGAGGAGGAGGAGGAGGAGGAGGAAAAGGAGGAGGAGGAGGAGGAGGAAAAGGAGGAGGAGGAGGGGAAGGGGAAGAAGAAGAAGATAGACCTAGACTAGATAGACTAGATGATCTACGAGGTCCCTTCCAATTCTGTTAATCTGTTAAAGCAGGTAGGATCTCACCTGGCATGCATTTCCCAGAGCTTGTTGCCCATCCGCTGGTCCCACACGCAGACCAGCCCTTCCTCTCCGCCACTGACCACCTTCCAGTCGTCCATCTGCACCGCCGAGACCCCCAACTGATGGCCGTAAAGCGAGGACACAGGCTCACTTCTGCGGAGGTCGTACACCATCACCCTGACAAAGCAAGACAAGGGATTGTAAATATTTAAGGGGGTAGGTGGGGAGATTATACCTGCCCATCCTGCATGTTTAATAGGAGGGCAATCTTCCAGTCCCTACGATGACACAAAGTCGGGCGTTTGGGCGTTTGGTCCTGTTTCTTTGACCCAAACAAGAGGATGCATATCACCACTGAATACGGGTGGTCTTGGACTTACGACCACAATTGAGCCCAGAATTTATGTTGCTAAGTGAGAAACTTGGTGAGCTTTGCCCCGTTTTATGACTTTTCTTGCCACATTTGGCAACCGACTCACATTTATGACGGACGCAGTGCCCAGAGGTCATGTGATCCCCTTTTGTGGCCTTCGGATGAGCCAAGTCAACGTGGAAACCAGATTCACTCACTTAACAACCTTGTTACTAAACTTACCAACAGCAGTGATTCACTTAACAACTATGGCAAGGAAAGTCGTAAAACGGGGGCAAAATTCACTGCCTCATTTGGCAACAGAAATTTGGGGCTCAACTGTGGTCATAACTTGAGGACTACCTGTAGATAGAAAGATTGCAGGGTTAAATCCAGAGGCTCTCATCAAACAGACTAATAAACCCTGTGATCTAGTTATTATCCTTCTTCCAAGCCAGAAAGCTATTTTTCTGGTACGCGAGGCTCTCTTGGAGCCGTTCCACAGCAACAAAGGTAAACTGGATCTGGATAAGGCAGTTCCACTTAGCTCTCTCAAGGAAGGATCAGCAATCCTTCCGGGAGTAGGTCTAATTCCCTTCTACGGCCAGCCGCCATCACCACCTCTTAACTGCGTAACATTAAAATGGGAGACCGGGTGATCAGAAGCGAACCCGATCTGACTCACAACTGTTGAAGCTCTTGGGGCCGCCAGCCCAGGATGGTGGTGTTAGGAAAAGCCAATCAACGGCTTCTGCTGGGATTATCGTGTCGGCTTTATCAAAATGAGAAATCGATGTATGATTTCATGTCATCCGTTGGGAGCAGAACCCTGCGCGAGGATTGATGGAAAGTGTCTTGGTAAATTACCCTCTGGAGGCAAATTGGAGGCCAATCTTCTGTAGTCTGGGTGGGTTGGACTCTTAACACCCAGCAGCCCAGCAAGACATGGGGGAAAGAAGAAAAGAAAGAAAAGAAAAGAAAAGAAAAGAAAAAAGAAAAAAGAAAAGAAAAGAGAAGAGAAAAAATGAAAAGAAAGAAAGAAAGAAGGAAGGAAGGAAGGAAGGAAGGAAGGAAGGAAGGAAGGAAGGAAGGAAGAGGGAGGGAGGGAGGGAGGGAAGGAGGGAGGAGAGTAAATTGCCACCAATCCTGAACATGTGTTTTTTAAACTTTCACCAAACATACAATGCCCAACGAATAGGCAATCTGATGTTTTGGTCTTTAATGTCCACCAGTTTCAGGCAGAAGGGCCAATGATGAGGAATGGTGGAAGGTGCAACCCATAACACCTGAAATACGTCACCTTGCTTACCTTTGTCTTGATTTAAGCAATGCATTCAGGCGTAAGCTATAACTCGCTTATAGGAGGGGGAGGAGGAGGAGGAGGAGGAGGAGGAGGAGGAGGAGGAGGAGGAGGAGGAGGGAAGGAGGAAGGGGAAAAGGAAGAAGAAAAGCAGGAGGAGGAGAGGAAGAGGAAAGGAGGAGGAAAAGGAAGAAGAAGAGGAAAAGGAAAAGGAAAAGGAGGAGGAGGAAGAAGAGGAGGAGGAGGAGGAAAAGGAACAAGAAAAGCAGGAGGAAGAGAGGAAGAGGAAAAGGAAGAGGAAAGGAGGAGGAAGAGGAAGAAGAAGAGGAAAAGGAAAAGGAGGAGGAGGAGGAGGAGAAAGAGGAGAAGGTGGAGAAAGAGGAGGAGGAGGAAGGAGAAAGAAAGAAAAAGAAAGAGAGAAAGAAAAAAGAAAAGAAAAGAAAAGAGAAGAGAAGAGAAGAGAAGAAGAAAGACTGGTGAACTGGAGCCCACCAAGGAGAGCAGTCACAGTGCCAGAACTTCCATTGTTCAGAATTCCTGCTCTGATCCAAAATTAAGCCCTCCCTTTAGCCTCCTTTAATGAAACCGCTCCGCGGGAGCCGGCGAATAACTCTATTCCGACAATTAGAGCAAAAAAAAAACAGAAAGAAAGAAAGACGACAAAAGTCTCCAGCCGCGCGGGAACCATCTGACAGGTTGGAAGGAAGGGCTGGGCCTCTCCCAACACCTCCGTCGCCGTGCCTACCGCTTGTCAGAACATCCACAGATGGAGTCAACAAAGCCCCCATCCTTCTTCCTCCGACTCCGAGGGAGGAAGAAGCTCGGCAAAGTTCTGCACCGGCAGAAGGCTTTCCAGCCCCATCATCCCTGCCGGTGCACGCGGGGCCTGGCTCGCTGCCCGCTGGCGCCACGTATGCTAATGAGCCTGCCTTCAGATTTCCCCAGCCCTGGCTGAGGCTTTGTGGCTTCATTAGCAGAGAGAGGGCTTCCAGGCACCGATGCCCAGGGAAAACAGAGACTCGCGTTTCGAGTTGTTTTCCAAAGTCTTCCCAAGCTGTCCGTCTCCTAGGCCTCCTCTCCTGGCGCTGGGTTGGTGGCTCCAGGCTGGTCCTTTCTCCCAGATACGGAATTGGCCAGGGAAGAAGAAGGAATGGAGAATTCTGAATTTCTCCCAGCAGGGGGAAGCTGGTTGGCGCCAACTGGTTGGTGGGTGGGTGGGTTGGACTAGATGACCTACAAGGTCCCTTCCAACTCTGTTAATCTGTTAGAAGGCAGCCTCGTGCAACTAAACTAAACCGCTCCAAACTCGATTGCAGATAATACGACTTCAGTGACAGTCTGGTCAATGCCTGGAATGCACTACCTGACTCTGTGGTTTCTTCCCCAAACCCCAAAAACTTTAATCTTATACTGTCTACTGTCGACCTCACCCCATTCCTAAGAGGTCTGTAAGGGGCGTGCATAAGCGCACCATTGTGCCTACCGTCCTTGTCCTACTGTCTCCATTTTTCGTACCCCCCGAGATCCGCATTATTCCCACCCTGCCAGCCTTCAGAAAAGCAGTAAAAACATGGCTTTGTCGACAGGCCTGGGGCCAATGATTTTAATACAACACCGATCACTCTTGGCCCCATGAATGATATATTGTATGGGTTTTTAAATTGTGGTTTTTAATGTTTTTAAATGTTTTAATATCTATTGTTTTTAATGCTTTTTATATTTGTTGTTGCATGTGAATTTTTACTGTTGTGAGCTGCCCAGAGTCTCTGTGGAGTGGGCGGCATACAAATGCAACTAATAAATAAATAAATAAATAAATTTACTATGCTCATATTTATGTTTATACTATACCTGTTACCTGTACATGTTTGACAAATTTAAAAAAAAAACAACTTCCAGATTCCTGCATGGACTTCTGGGAGGTGGTTTATTTCCACGGCTGGATCAAAATGGCTGAGGGTCCCGATTGCCACTCTGCCATGAGGCTAAGCACGTGGCTCTTCTCTGCCGATCGGTGGCACTTCATAAAGCATTGATTCCAAAACATTTTCCTTTACGGCGCAAAACCACGAGTAAGTAGTCCTCGGCTTAGGATCACAAATTGAGCCCAAGCTTCCTGTTGTCTAAGTGAGATAGTCGTTAAGTGAGCTTTGCCTCATTTTATGACCTTTCTTGCCACGGCTGTTAAGTGAATCACTGCAGCTGTGAAGTAAGTTAACAGGGTTGTTTAAGTGAGCCTGACTTGGCTTGTTAGAAAAGTAATCCCCTGATCTTGGGCTACTGCAATATAATCGATCAATAAAACGATGCATAAAAATTAAGATTAAAATTAAGTTAGGATTAACAATTTTGAAATTATAGGCTGATGACAATTAAGCACCAAAAGGGTAAAAATCTTCTTGCCCTCCCTTAGCAAAAATGAAACCTTTAGGAAGGGCAGGGAGAGCTCACCCGCCTCTTCTTAAGGTCTCAGACCGAGCTCCTGAGCAATATAGTTTCTCCTCATCCACATTTCCGAGCCGAGGTGGCGCAGTGGTTAAAGTGCAGCACTGCAACCTACTTCAGCTGACTGCTAGTTCAGCAGTTCAGCTGTTCAAATCACACCGGCTCAAGGTTGACTCAGCCTTCCATCCTTCTGACGTCGGTAAAATGAGGACCCAGATTGTTGGGGGCAATATGCTGAACTCTGTAAACCGCTTAGAGAGGGCTGTAAAGCACTATGAAGCGGTATATAAGTCTAAGTACTATTGCTATTTCCACCAAAGAAACTTCAGTGCTCAGACCAGCATGGAAACTAAGCAAGGAGAGAAGCAACTTAGAACTAAGGAGAAATTTCCTGACAGTGAGAACAATCAATCAGTGGAACAACTTGCCTCCCTCCAGAAGTTGTGAATGCTCCAACACTGGAAGTTTTAAAGTAGAGATTGGATAACCATTTGTCTGAAATAGTATATAGGGTTTCCTGCTTGAGCAAGGGGTTCAACTAGAACAGCGGTCACCAACTGGTGGTCTGTGGACCACTGATGGTCCGTGAGAAAATTTTGGTGGTCCACAGAAAAATTATTTTCATTTTTTATATTGCACTAAATCAAGGGTCCTCAAATTACGGGCCCTGGGCCAGATACGTGCAATGAACCCTTGTGTTGCTGCAGAAAGTCTCCCCCTTCGGGGTCTTTTTGTGCGGGTCAGAAATTCCAACTAGGGGTCTGCTTTGGCCTCCTGGTGCAGGGCTTTGGGCGAAGGCTGGAGGAAAGTGCCACTGGTGGCGAAGAGCCGGAGGGCCTCGTTCCAGTGGGACTGCCTCATGGCCTGGAAATGGCTGACCATCTCAGCCCGCTGAGCCTCCAGGTGCCGGTATCTGGCCTTGCACTCCCGCAGGTCTTCCCTCAGCTTGGAAAGCCTATGCTCCTAGTCCTCAATGGGGTGCTTCCAATTTGAACTGAGCCAACTGTTTTGCCAACTCTTTCTCGTGGTGGCTGCTTAGCTCCAACAACTGCTTCCTCTTGGGGCCCTAAGGAGCCCGGGAGGGGAGGCGAGGAGTGGCTGGGAGATGAGGGGCGAGTAGAGGCTCTCAAGGCACCCCTCGACATGCGTGACATCGAGCTGGCCACTCCCACCCAGCCACATGACCACCTAGCCACGCCCACCCAGCCGGTCATTAGGCAGATCATATTAGTGGTCCGTGGGATTTAAAATTATGAATTTAGTGGTTCCTGAGGTCCGAAAGGTTGGTGACCCCTGCCCTAAAGCACTGTGTCCACTTATGGACATCATACTTCAAAGACTCAGAAAAAAACCCCCTCTAGATAAGAGCAGTTTGATAAGCTTGGTTACAGCTGGATTGAAATACATTTAATAACTAATGAATTAAACATGTTCAATCTTCAAAGTTACTGTATTATTTAAAAAAAGCAGATCAGATCATTAACCTATTTCTGTTTTAGCACAGGATCTAATGTTAGCAGCAAGCATGCTGAGAATTATTCTAGATCTTAATCATTAAGCATCTGGCAGAATGCTTAAATCCACTTTTGCTCCCTTATTTAAAAATAGAACCAAGTAAGAGCAAAATCTCAACCGTAAAAGGAAAGCTGCCGTTGAAGACTGGAAATAGACATAAACAAACAGAACCTTTCAGTGGAACAAGAATATTGGATATATTGATTTTACCAATATTTTAGAATAGAAAAATTGCTACCAACTTTCCACAAAATCGTGGATTTGGAAAGCGGGTTGGTTTCTTTTAAAATGGAAAATAAATTGGCCCTCCTGCCATAAGATTCTTTTAGGGATTTCTTTCCTCTGCATTGTTTCAAATTGAAGACATTGATGCCAAAGAAATACTAATTTAGCATGTATTTAGTACCTTTTTGGGAAGCCTAAATACTTCTAAACACAATCTAACCAAAATCTCAAGTCATCTTGAAACAATTCCTCAGGACCAGAGATACATCTTTGCATTCAACGGAATTTGAATACTCTTAAGATACGCTGACATCTTTGCAAATGTTATTATTGTTGATCACAAATGGAGAATACTATGCAATAAAGTAGTTTTCATCTAAATATATAAATACATATTGCTTTCATGTCATCGATCACATTGGGTGCAACAGCAAAATCAATATCCAGAAAGCAAACCCTTTGCTAGTGACTCAAGCAGTCTGAATAAATATTTGTTGGGAATGCTTTAATTAATCTAATTTCACCAGGGAACTAGGATTTGGGTTTATATCCAAGCATGTTTGGCTTCCCCAAGAAAAAGTAGCGGCTTTGATATAAAACCAAAACAAATACAAGAGAATAGAAATATTGCAACTATTTTTATGCACTAGTGATTTTTTCTTTATCATGCTTATTTGTTACAAAATCTAAACAACCGTGTTTAGCGAGTCTAAGAATCTAAATTGGAACTACCATGGAGAGAGAGTCTTTTCTTTTTGCTTTAAAAATTCTGCATTTCCATGTGAATATCCCTTAAATATGAAGCTCCTCAGAATTATTTGACATTTGGGCAGCCCCATCTGCCTACATAGTGATAGTCTGTGCATCCCCAGAGGCTTCTTAGCCAAAATAAATACAGCATGAGAATCCACAGAGGGGGACCAAGTGAGGGCACAGGCATCCTGACAACTGGCAAATGATGCAATTTGTGTAGTTGCATCAGATGTCATAATTGCCATCTTTTTGCATCGATGGCTGGTCCTGGGTGCTGCTGCCGGACAGAAGAAACAAGAAAGGAGGAGGAAAAGGAAAGGGTAATTTTATGCCACTTTTTCATAGGGGCATTTTAGGTAGTGTGTGATTCACCATGTATTTTATTTGTTTTATTTGTATCCCACTTTTATTATTTTTTATAAAAACCCAAGGCAGCAAACATATCCAATACATTTTCCTCCTCCTATTTTCACCGCAATAACAACCCTGTGAGGTGGGTTGGGCTGAGAGAGGGACTGACCCAAGGTCACCCAGGCAGCTTTCATGCCTAAGGCGGGACTAGAACTCCCAGTCTCCTGGTGATTGGCCCAAAGTCACCCAGCTAACTTTCAACGCTAAGGTGGGACTAGAACTCCCAGACTCCTGGTGATTGGCCCAAAGTCACCTAGGTGCCTTTCATCGCTAAGATGGGATTAGAACTCCCAGTCGCCTGGTGATTGGTCCAAAATAACGCAGCCAGTTTTTATGGTTAAGGCGGGACTAGAATTCCCAGACTCCTGGTGATTGGTCCAAAGTCACCTAGCTGTCTTTCATCGCTAAGGCAAGACTAGAACTCACCGTCTTCCGCTTTCTAGCGCTACGCCTTAACCATTAAACCAAACTGGCTAAAAAAAGCTTAGGTGGGATTAGGGCTGGGAACAACGGCTCTTCACAGGAAAACTGTGAAATAGTAGAAATGAGGCATAGAGAATAAATATGTGTGTGTGTGTGTCTCCTGTTTGAGCAGGGGGCTGGACTAGAAGACCTCCAAGGTCCCTTCCGACTCTGTTCTTGTATGAAACTCGCAGAGGCTTCCCAAATGGTTGGATGCATTTGACAGGCAAGGCAAGGAAAGCTAACAGAAAAAGCACATTCAGGCCATAGGAGAAGAGCAGCCTGGCCTTCATCCAGGCTCCCTTCTGTTCGCCTCACCTGCTCCTCCAGGATTACCTGGTGGTCTCCCATCCCCACATTTTCTTTCTCTCTCTCTCTCTCCCTTATTTCTGGGATTAACCAAAGCTCTTTCTCCCCCCCCCGCCCCCACTTTCGGATCGCAAGACAACCTCCCCCAAGGCGCATGGGGACTCCACTTCCCATCATCCCCTGCACGGGGGAGTCCAAGACGCCTCCAGCGGCCTACCTGGCAGGGAGGCGGTTGTGGGAGAAAGGAGCGGAAAGGCAGCCGCAGGGAAAGGCCTCTCACCTCCGTCGCAGCGGTCGAGGCAGCACGGAGGCCTCTCCTCAGGAGGCGGCGGGGACGGAGGCGTCGCGATGGGCCTCGGGCCTCTCCCGCGCGGGCCTCGCTCCAGCAGCCGCAGCAGCCCGCCACAACCCACCCGCCACCCAGCGCTCCATCGCTTCCGCGGCCGACGGACGCCACTGCGCAGGCGCAGAGCAACCTCGGAGGGAGAAACCGCGGGCGGTACCTCGTGAGGTATTTCCCGGCGTCCGTCGCGCTCCCTTTCCCCACACGTCGGTGCGCAGGCGCAGACGAGAGCGCGGCCGCGCGGCGACTCCAGGCACCGCCCCCACCCGGCGCTCCAACTTCGCTTCCGCTTGGCCCCCGTCGAGGGGCTGGGGGGAAGGCCACCTCCTCGAGGCCCGAGTGTTGACTTCTCCCCTGTTATCCCGCGGCCTCGACGGCGAAGCAGCCCCACTCGCGCGCGCTTGGGAGTTTGAAGAGGCGCCGAGGTGACCAATCGCGGGCCGCCACGTCACACCCAGGGAGGACGGGCGTGCCGCGCTGCATGACGGGAAGCCCTTGTCAGAAATTCTATAGTTGAGTTCTGCCATGAATGGGAGAAAAGCCCATAATCCCTGCGAAGCATAGGAGGTGTGGTCCAATCTTGTGGAGGAGCCCCACCGTCGCCTTGAGAAAGTGACAGCTCGGTTGCCCCCGGCAACGGCTTGAGGGTCATAGAAAGGAGCTGCAAGGGAAACACTTCCGGTTTCCGATTGAAGCCGGCGAGAATGCCACGCAAAGGCTAGAGATGAGTGGCGAAGGCGGAGTCGCATGGAAACCGGAAGTGAAGAATGCAGCAAAGTTCTCCAGCAAAGCCGCGTTGCGCTTAACTCTTCAGCATAGGGTTTAAAGGTGGTTTAATTTTCTAGCATATGGTTTGCAAAGGTGGTTTACTTTGGCAAATGGCTGGTTCCAAATTATTATCAGTTTTCAGTTTACTAAAGTTCAACTTTCTGGCCAATTTTCATCTCTGATCTGGTCTTTTTATCAGAATCCACCTCTTGTTTTGTTATGTCAAAGAAACACAATCAATCAAAGGGACTCCCTATTACTGAAATCAGTTATTCAAAAAGAGCCCTTCTATTGGTCCTATCAGGAGTGTACTACAGGTAGTCCTCGACTTATGACCACAATGGAGCCCCACATTTATGTTGCTAAGTGAGACATTTGTTTTGCCCCATTTTATGACTTTTCTTGCCATGGTTGTTAAGTGAATCAGTGCAGTTGTTAAGTTAGCAACCCAGTTGTTAAGTGAACCAGGCTTCCCCCCCTTGACTTTGCTTCTCAGAAGGTCGCAAAAAGGGATCGCCTGATCCCTGGACGGGGCAACTGTCATAAATATGAATCAGTTGCCAAGCATCTGAATTTTGATCACATGAGCATGCTGCAACGGTCATAAGTGTGGAAAACGACCCTAAGTCACTTTTTTTCAGTGCCGTTGTAACTTCGGTCACTAAATGAATTGGTGTAAGTCGAGGACTACATGTACAGTTGATGGGATGTAGATTTAAAGGAGAACTGGACGCAGGAGCATTACAATGGGTAGCCAAAAAAATCAATAGATCACTAAGAAAACCATTCCAGCCTTCCCACTCGAGGTACAAATGACCAGACTCAAATTATCACAGACAATATATGCCATAGACCAGAGGTCAGCAACCTTAAACACTCAAAGAGCCATTTGGACCCGTTTCCCACTGAAAAGAAAAAAAAAGAAGCCACAAAACTCTTCCCGTGCCTGACTATTTCCTGAGCGGCCACAAAACTAGCATATATAGTGGAATTAAAGATTCTGTTTTCTTCTGAAACTTTTCTTTTCTTGGATTTATCCATGATGGTTGGCCTACCGGGAGTCGAAAAGCTTAATAAATTGCGTGTCAGTGGGTGTCGCACATTGGCAGTTGTGACACATATTTTGAGCGACGGAACCACAGCAGAGGGATGAAAGAGCCACATGCGGCTCCAGAGCTGCGGGTTGCTGACCCCTGCCGTAGACTAACATGGCTCTCCTCTCAAATACGCAATGGGCACATATTTTTTTTAATGAAAAATAGTTTATTGCACAAAACCTTTCAAGAATGTTTTAGCGTATCTTAAAGATTTTTCTTAAATTAACATGCCCTGTTTTTTTTTAAAGCACAATTATTAATCTTTAATCAAACACATCTAACTCTTCTTTTGGAACACTCACTCAAACATGTTATGAAAATGACATTTCCCTCCTCATTAAATAGAATCAGACAACCATTTGCCGGGAACAAGGGGAAAAAAAGTGAGAAAATGATATGCGTAAGATTCTCTTTGGGGAAAAGAATACTCTGCGTGGCTATTGTTACAGAAAGGATTCCTATGACTAAGAATCTAAAATTTTTCCATCTCGGAGGGTAAGCATTCTGCATTTTCAAGCAAAAGGAGAGAAAAACACTTACTTTGAAACAGATCCTCATTATAAATGGGACAGTTTGACCAGAATTCACTTTCTAAATTAAGGCAACTTTCTACTCTTATTACGTATCTGTCACTTGAAAAGTCAGTGACATAATTTGGTTTGTAAAGATGATACCTAGCATCAGTGCTCCCTTTTCACTTTGTGCAGCAGCTCACCCCCCCCCCCAAATTAAAAAATTACAATTTTGATATAGAGAAGAACCAGTTTCCCCAAAGCATCTTTCAAACTCTGCTTCCCTCTGGAGAAGTAATTTTTCTTTGAAGCAGAATTTTGTTTTCCTGGTAGAATGAGAAAAACAAGCATGGCCATATTGGAAAATGAAACCGACGATGAACAAGGAAAACGTTCACAGAATGTGTAAGTCTCCAAATAACCTGGAAGGCCGTAAGGTGAATTCATATTCACCGTATTGGTGCACTGCAGAAAATTGCTGTGAACACTTGACAGATTTAAGCCTTCGGAACCATTGTCTGCTGATATACAGAAAAAACACTGAAAACCATCACATCTAGCTTCCAGAGATGAATAAACAGATATATATATATTTTAAAAATGCAGTAACCATAAAGCAGGGGTCCCCAAACTTGGCAACTTTAAGACTTGTGGACTTCAACTCCCAGAATTCTCCAGCCAGCTATGCTGGCTGGAGAATTCTGGGAGTTGAAGTCCATAAGACTTAAAGTTGCCAAGTTTGAAGACCTCTGCCATAAAAGCTCTATTATTTATAGAGTTTCTTGAAGTATGAATTAAACGATAGCCATTTTAAAAAAAGAGAATGACAGTAAATATTTTTCCGGGAGGAAATTTGCTGAGTCAGGGATTCCCAGACTTACACCACCCACTTCTTTCCCAGCCAAAATGACAAGTCACGGGAAATATAAATAAGACGGTCTGGAAAAAGGAAGCGGGAGAAATTGATTTTTCATTTAGTACAAATACAACAATGGGGTTTTCTCCCTGTTCTTGTCCCTTCACCTCCCCCAAATTGTTGAAGGGGTATTTTTTTTTAAAAAAAAATTCTGATTTTATAATACGTACATTGCATTCAGCTGTGAAATCTTCATGGGTAAATCTTCAGAAAAATCTTCATGGGTAAATCAAAAATTGTGAAATGCAAAGGACTAAGTGGAACAGCAAAGTTTGGAAGTGATCATATGCATATTATCCATTATGTAATATTAACTTTGGTGTTTAAATACTACAGTATTTCTTGCTTACATTAGCAGATACATAAGCTTCACAGATATGAGCGGCAAAAAAAAACATTGCTTTTTTACTGTATAAAACCACCTGTCTAAATTGACCCATAAAGCCTTCAAGATGGGGTCTTGATAATTTTGGATTCGTCTTATTAAACACTTAAGCATATCTGAGATTCCTTCCTCTCAAATTTAGAAAGCTTTACATTTTAAAAACCACCTTTCCTTCATGTATTAGATGAAAATAAAAATAAAAAAAATGCCTCACAGAAGTTTCAGAATCAGAATATTAAAAATATCGAAACTCAGGTTGGAAAAAAGAACTGAACAATCAAAGCGTCCATCTAAAGCCTGTTTTGGAAAAAAAGCAGAATACCTAGAGAAAAAAATGTCTTGGCTTTAACAGGAATATCAGAGTGACATTTCTACAAATACTGGGGGAAAATAACCCTTCCACATTCAATCAATCCACACCACTCACAGTTGGGAGCTTTCTTTGGTCAGACTGTTGAAACAGAAATTTAATTTACAGATTGTGACCATCTGTTGGTCCTGCTTCAAAATTTCCTTCATCACGTTTAACGGAGTTTAACCATCCGTGAAGTTATCTAAACTTTAGACTTAGGTTTAGCCCTGGGAACCAGTTTTCCTTTATTGCTTTTCCTCTCTCTCTTTCCTCTCCATTCTCCAAACATCATTTTCCTTCTCGTTTTCTTCATGTGAGACTTCCCACCATGACAGTTAAGTGCTGTGATCCATCTTCAGTTAGGATACAGCTCATTAAAGATCCAAAGTCCTCAATCAGGGTCATAAAATAGACTCAACTAAGGTTAGGTGACGAAGGACACTAGATCGATGTGGCATTTTAGGGGCAGTTGCCGATTTCACAATTGTATCTGCTGATTCTACACCCCAAACATCTATAACTTTCAGCCAAGGTCACAACACCTCCTACAATTTTTGTCCTCCGTTCACTCTTCCTTTTATTTCCTAGCATATCCTACAGTGCAATTTGGCCAGGGTAAAATCCAGTATTTCCACCCAGAGCGCAAAAAGGTGCTGTCAGTTGTTGAGAAAACAATTCTTTAAAAAAAAACAACCCTATTATTTCAACTGATTAATTATAAATGAAGATGCATTTGCAAAAAAGGACATGAATTTTGGCTCCTGGTTTAAGTCTCAGAGGATGGAATGGGGTGGGGGATGGAATTAAAGCTAAGAAACTAGGATTTTATAGGCAGAATAGAACATTTTTCTTTGAAAGATAAATAAGTGAATTAAATGTCTTAAAAAGCTCTGGTTTTAGCTTTCTCAGGCCCGTATCCACAACATGTTTTGCAGGACACCAAAACTGAAAAAGTCACCTTAGTAAGACCAAAAATAAAAACCGATCCAGGTGCTTTATAATCTATAGAAGAATCCATATATATATATATAAGAGGCTCCACAACAACGCAACATCACCCACAACTCGGCCCTTCAGGTGTCTGCAAAGACAAACAACAAAAATGTGCAAACAGCATCTGTCAGAACATTTTACTGGAAAATTATTTGCTTGGGAGTGAAATCAATCGACGCTACTGGAAACGGCTTCGCTGTGGTTATCGAGATGAGCAATTTGGTTGCTTGATTTGTCGGAATATGAATCAAAGATACGCTAATAAAAAATACTGGATTTGGTGGAGTATCCATTAACAGTCATGAAATTCCCAAGCTTGAAGCGGACCGAACCATCACCGAACGAGTTTAGCAAAAAAAAATTAAAAGTGAAAATTAACGTCTTCTCTCGGCAGCCATCCTAATTCGAATCCTTCGTTCTCAAAGCTTAATACGGCAAACCTCGCATATTTTTTCTCTGTTCCAGCCCACCATCTCTACCTCTGCTCAAATACGACGAACAAAGGTCTGATCAAGCCACGGCCTTCACATTTTTTCCCCCGTCTGCTAAAAGGAACCGTAGACTGAGGACTCTAAAAGGCTTAAGAACAAAATATAAATAGGGTTTTGATAAATACTTTTTTTAAAAAAACATACTTTAAGCAGTTCTGATGGAAATCCGTGGGTCTTGGGATCACTGGGTAAATTCTTCCTCGACATCCGTGCTTGGCTTATGATCCTGGAGGCCTCTGTGAGGAAGACTCTCATTGGCTAACACAGAGAGGTCAGTAGTGAGGTCCGTCAACTGGCCTTCGATCTGCGTCCAGGAAGACATCGATTCGTGGACCGTCACGGTGTGCTCTTCCATTTGACGCTGCAGGCTGTCCATCTCTTGCCTTTGAGGAGGTCAGAAACACGGAAGAGAAATGGAACGATTGTTTAGAGCCGTGGGGACACAGTGGTTAGAGTGCAGTATCGCAGGCTGACTCACTGCCCACCGCAGGAGTTCGATGCTGACCAGTTCAAAGTTGACTCAGCCTTCCATCCTTCCGAGGTGGGTAAAATGAGGACCCAGATCGTTGGAGGCAATAGGCTGACTCTGTAAACGGCTTAGAGAGGGCTGCAAAGCACTGAGAAGTGGTATAAGGGCTATTGCTCTCTCTCTCTCTCCCTCTCCCTCTCCCTCTCTCCCTCCCTCTCTCTTCCCTTCCCTCCCTGCTATTTGTCTGTCTGTTTAGTCTCTCTCTCTCTCCTCTCATCTCTGTCATCTATCTATCTATCTATCTATCTATCTATCTATCTATCTATCTATCTATCTATCTATCTATCTATCTATCTATCTATCTATCTATCTATCTATCTATCTATCTATCCATCCATCCATCCATCCATCCATCCATCCATCCATCTATCCATCTACCCACCCAGAGTCTCTGTGGAGTGGGCGGCATACAAGTGCAAATAATAATAACAATAACAATAACAATAACAATAACAATAACAATAATAATAATAATAATAATAATAATAATAATAATACCCACCCATCCACCCACCCACCTATCTTCTATCAGAATTCAGACTAATTCTGCCCACAGCCTGGAATTCAATCCTGACTGTCTCAATGTTGACCCAGCCTTTCATTCTTCCAAGGTCAGTAAAATGAGGATTCTTGGGGGCAATATGCTGATTCTGTAAACCGCTTAGAGAAGGCTGTAAAGCCCTCTGAAGCGGTATATAAGTCTAACTGCTATTGCTGTTGCTATTAAGAAGAATCCTGCTGAACCATCTGTGTTCGTTTCCCAGTTGCTTCTAGATGAAACACCAAAATCAGGAAGACAGTCCCTTACCCCAACCGTTTGTTATAGGAATATAAGAGCTTCCGGGGTGGAGCTAAGCGGAGAGGTTGCAAACGAACTGCCCTCCGCTCTCGTTCATCTGCTCCCCGAAGAATTGCAAGGACCCGACCCAGCTTTTTCCATCTCTGAGCGGGTCGGAGGAAATTAGAAGAACCCAGGAGCGCGCCAGTCCGTTTGGTCGAGGAAGACCTCTGGCCACGAGGACTAGGCAGAATCGGGAAGTTCCAGACTCGGGAAGACGCCAGCGGAAATGGCGTCCGCGAAGCCGCAGAGCTCTTTTTGAAGATTTTCAACAACTAAAAACTTTTTTAAACTACGCGAAGGCTACTGGCCGGGAACAGCAACAACCTGGGAGACAAGGACTAGGATAATACCGGGTATGTATAGCAGACAAATCGGTACTGCTTCAGTGCGGATCGGAATTTGATCTCCCGGCCGTTAAAGACTCGGGCTGGACTCGCCCAGCTGATTGGTCTCAGCTGGGCTCTTTTTCCTTTTTCCAACAAGCGTTGCCGCCGGTGTTTGTTATTCTTTTCGCTGTGGCTTGTTATTCTGCCCTGCTCGCCAAGTGCCCTTTTAGTCGAACGCCCAGCAATCCCCCCGGGACTGCCAACACTGAACAGCTGTTGGCCAGGCCTTTCTTACGTCTTTGGCCTGAAGTTTGAAGGGGGATGCAGGAAGGGAGGAGGTCGCCATTTTAGAGGCGACTGGAAGGCCGTGGGAACGTCGGTCGAGCACCGTCTCTTCTACAGCCTGGAAACGGGATTTGAACAATACTGCTATGCAGGCCAGCACCACCGAAGCGACTGTGTTTATTATTGGGGCCGTATTGATGATCGGGCCCACCATTTGGACTGCTACAGTGGCCAGTTCCCTTTCCTCAGGCCCCCCTTATCTATGGGGGACCTCCCCCTCTGACAGATTGACATCGGACTCTGGAGGGAGAGAGCTCGTGATCTATAGATACCATCTGGATAGGGGGACATACCATCAACCCCTGGACTATTGGCTTCCCAAAACTGGACACTGGAACTCTTGGATTGACTTAATTTTTAATGAGATTATTTTTATATGCTCCTTATTAATTTTATTGATTTTAACATTTGTGATAATTAACCTTGCAATTTCTACCCCAGAAGTATTGTGATTGTGATTATAATGTGGGCTATGAATGGGTATGATTGTGCGAGAGAGTTTCATCGATTATTAGAGTGGAAGGAGTAAGCCGAGGGTTTGGTCTTTGTCCCCCTCTGCTGAGTGTGGAAACAGAAGTGGAGGGGGACTTAGGTCCATTCCCAGGTGCAGTATGAATGGTATGTATGATCTGTCGGGAGAGGGGGGGACCAGTAGGGGAGGGGAGTGGATCTCTGATGGGATGGGGGACGGGAGGATTACGGTCATAACAGGGAGAGGTAGGTATGGCGGGAGCAGAGGGGTAGGCCGCTCTCGGGGAACGAGAACTCGCTGTCTCCAAGCGATTTCCTGTTCTGGCCCCTCTGGTTTGGTTCCATCTTGCTCAACCCGAGGTCCTGGTAACCAGGGATGTCAGGGCCCTGGGCTCAAGCTGCTGCTGTTGAATGCCAGGTCAATTATCAACAAGGCCCCCCTTGTACGGGATTTAATCCTGGAAGAGGGGGCGGACCTGGCATGTATTACTGAGACCTGGCTAGGCCAGGAGGGGGGGGGTTCCCCTCTCCGAGATGTGCCCGGACGGGTTCTCAGTTCAGCATCAGCCGCGACCCCAGGGAAGGGGTGGAGGAGTGGCGATTATAGCTCGCCAGAACCTTAATCCTCGAAGGAGCCCTGCCCCGGAGATTGTTGGGTGTGAGACGCTCCTTCTGAAGTTGGACTTAGGGGTCCAGGTGGGCCTTTTGCTAGCGTACCTGCCTCCTAGCTACGTTGCAAAGGCCCTGCCTGTTCTGCTCGAGGCGGTAGCAGGGCTGGCGATTGAGTTCCCCAGGTTGATGGTGCTGGGGGACTTTAATTTGCCATCGCCCGGTGAAACCTCGGAGGCAGTCCAGGAGTTCATGGCTTCCATGACAACCATGGACCTGACCCAAGTAGTTCAGGGTCCGACTCATGAGGGAGGTCACACGCTTGACCTTGTGTTTCTCTCGGGGCAGTGGAGAGATGATCTGAGGCTGAGGGGTTTAGTCACAGTACCCTTGTCGTGGTCAGATCATTTCCTTCTGAGGTTGGATTTCATGGCACCACTCCTCCACCGCAAGGAGGCGGGGCCGATTAAGTGGTTCCGCCCCAGGCGCCTAATGGAATCTGAAGGATTTCAGAGGGAACTTGGGGAAATACCTGACTCCCTGGTACACGATTCATCTGAGGCTCTAGTGGCTGCCTGGAATCGGGCGGCAACGGGGGCTTTAGATCGGATTGCGCCTTTGCGGCCTCTCCGTGGCAGCGGATCCCGGAGAGCTCCTTGGTTTACTAAGGAGCTCCGGGAGATGAAGCGCCTAAAGAGACGCCTAGAGCGACGATGGAGAGCCAGTAAAGCTGAGTCTGACCGGACACTTTTAAGAACTTGCATTAAGTCTTACTTAGTGGCGATAAGGGCGGCAAAATGCGCGTATTTTTCCGCTCTTATTGCGTCCGCCGACTCCCGCCCAGCCGCCCTGTTTAGGGTGACTCGCTCCCTCCTAGCCAAGGGGGGAGTTGAAGATCCCTTGCAGGGCAGAGCTGAGGAATTTTCTCAGTTTCTGGCGGACAAAGTCGTTCAGATTCGGACGGAGCTGGACTCCATTTGGACAGGGCAAGCCGAGATGACAGGGGTGAGTCTTAGTCCTGTTATATGGGACGAGTTTGAACCTGTCACTCCTGAGGATGTGGACAAGGCCATAGGAGCGATGAGCGCCTCCACCTGTTTATTGGACCCGTGCCCCTCCTGGCTGGTTTCTGCCAGCAGGGAGGTGACACGCGGCTGGCTCCAGGCGGTTGTGATCGCTTCTTTGAGAGAGGGATCCATCCCACAGCCTTTAAAAGCTGCGGTGGTGAGGCCCCTCCTCAAGAAGCCTTCCCTGGACCCAGCGGATTTAAAGAACTTCCGTCCAGTCTCCAACTTACCCTTTTTGGGTAAAGTTGTTGAGAAGGTGGTGTCGCTCCAACTCCTGCGGCTTTTGGAGGATACTGATTATCTGGATCCCTTTCAATCGGGTTTCAGGCGCGGCTACAGTACGGAGACTGCTTTGGTCGCACTGATGGATGATCTCTGGCGAGCCCGGGATGGGGGTTATTCCTCCATCCTGGTGCTACTTGACCTCTCAGCGGCTTTCGATACCATTGACCATGGTATCCTTCTGCGTCGTCTTGGGGAGATGGGAGTGGGAGGCACTGTTTTACGGTGGTTCTCCTCCTACCTCTCTGACAGGACGCAGTCGGTGTTGACAGGAGGACAGAGGTCGACCCCTAGGCCCCTGGTTTGCGAGGTGCCACAGGGCTCGGTCCTCTCGCCCATCCTGTTTAACATTTACATGAAACCGCTGGGCGAGATCATCCGACGACATGGGGTGAGGTATCAGCAGTATGCTGATGATACCCAGTTGTACATCTCCACCCCGTGTCAGTTCAGTGAAGCAGTTGATGTAATGTGCCGCTGCCTGGACGATGTGAGGGTCTGGATGGGAGTGAACAGACTCAGGCTCAACCCAGACAAGACTGAGTGGCTCTGGATATTGCCTCCCAAGGACTATGTCGACTGTCCCTCCTTGGTTCTCAGGGGAGAAAAATTGACTCCCTCAGAACAGGTTCGCAATTTGGGTGTCCTCCTAGACCCACAGCTAAAATTGGAGCAACATCTTTCAGCTGTGGCTAGGGGGACCTTTGCACAAATCCGTCTTGTGCACCAATTGCGACCTTACTTGGAGAGGGAGGCCTTGCTCACAGTCACTCATGCCCTTGTCACCTCACGGCTAGACTACTGTAACGCGCTCTACATGGGGCTACCCTCGAAGAGCATCCGGAGACTCCAGTTGGTACAGAATGCAGCTGCGCGAGCTGTAGTGGGTGTATCAAGATACACCCACGTAACACCTCTCCTTCGCCAACTGCATTGGCTACCGATTAGTCTCCGGTTGCAATTTAAGGTGTTGGTCGTTACCTTTAAAGCCCTACATGGCTCAGGGCCAGGATATCTGCGGGACCGCATCCTACCACATACCTCCCTAAGACCGGTTAGGTCCCACAGAGAGGGCCTCCTCCGGGTCCCGTCGGCCAAACAATGCCGACTGGCGGGGCCACGGGGGAGGGCCTTCTCTGTGGGAGCCCCGTCCCTCTGGAACCAACTTCCACCAGAGATCCGGACTATCCCCACCCTGCTGGCCTTCCGTAAAGCCTTAAAAACATGGCTCTTCCGGCAGATGGGGTGAATAGGACAACCAGATTCCCCCTGAATGTTGTGTTTATAATGTTCTTTTTAATTATATTTTAATTTAAATTATGATTGTTTTTAAATGTACGTTCTTATTCATGCTGTACGACGCCCTGAGTCCCACGGGATTGGGCGGCCTATAAGAGCGTTTAAATAAATAAATAAATAAATAAATAAGAATATTCATTGGCGGTAAAAACAAGTCAACTCTCAAAATTGCACTTGTGATTCCCAAATTAATTGCAGCATAATTTGAGATTATTTATTTCGGAATGCTTTTCGTTTTTGCGCATGGCCATTTTTGATTTTTTTATGATTGATAGGAGTTGAAAAAAACAACAACAGAAAACGTGACTCACCGGAGTTGTTGGAGGCAGCTGTTGAGGTTCCTCAGTGGCTCTTTACTGACAGCTGATGGGGGTTTCAGCAGCTCTTCTAGCAAAGCAGCAGGGACCGGACAATCGGGAATCTTCACCGGGGTCACCGGATTTGAACTGGTCTCCCCCTTGAGTTTCTTCTTTTCAAAAGAAAACAAAAGACCCTCAACAACAAACTTACTTTCAGGTTGACTCAAGGTTGACTCAGCCTCGGTAAAATTTAAATGGTAAAAAGTCAGATTGTTGGGGGGAAATAGGCTGACTCTGTAAATCGCTTAGAGAGGGCTGGAAAGCATTGTGAAGCGGTATATAAGTCTAAGTGCTATTGCTCTTCCTTCCTTCCTTCCTTCCTTCCTTCCTTCCTTCCTTCCTTCCTTCCTTCCTTCCTTCCTTCCTTCCTTCCTTCCTTCCTTCCTTTCATCCATCCATCCATCCATCCATCCATCCATCCATGAATGATGGAGTAGTGGTTAGAATGCAGCATTGCAGACTGACTGTGCCCACAGCCAGGAGTTCGATCCTGAATGGCTCGAGGTTGACTCAGCTTTCCATCCTTCCAAGGTGGGTAAAATGAGGACCCAGATTGTTGGGGGGAAATAGGCTGACTCTGTAAACCACTTAGAGAGGGCTGGAAAGCATTGTGAAGCGGTATATAAGTCTAAGTGCTATTCCTTCCTTCCTTCCTTCCTTCCTTCCTTCCTTCCTTCCTTCCTTCCTTCCTTCCTTCCTTCCTTCCTTCCTTCCATCCATCCATCCATCCATCCATCCATCCATCCATGAATGATGGAGTAGTGGTTAGAATGCAGTATTGCAGGCTGACTCTGCCCACAGCCAGGAGTTCGATCCTGACTGGCTGCAGGTTGACTCAGCCTTCCATCTTTCCGAGGTGGGTAAAATGAGGAGCCAGATTGTTGGGGAGAAATAGGCTGACTCTGTAAACCGCTTAGAGAGGGCTGGAAAGCATTGTGAAGCGGTATATAAGTCTAAGTACTATTGCTATCTCTCTTTCTCTCCCTCTCCCTCTCCCTCCCTCCCTCTCTCTCTCTCTCTCTCACTGTTTCTCTCTCTCTCTCTCTCTCTCCATGTCTGTCTGTCTGCCTAGTCTGTCTGTCTGTCTATCATCTGTCATCCATCCATCCGAATTCAGGATTGCAGACTAATTCTGCCCACAGCCTGCAATTCGATCTTGACCGGCTCAAGGTTGACTCAGCCTTCCATCCTTCCAAGGTCGGTAAAATGAAGACCCAGATTGTTGGGGGCAAGAGGCTGACTCTGTAAACCGCTTAGAGAGGGCTGTAAAAGCACTATGAAGCGGTATATAAGTGCTATTGCTATTACAGTTAACAGTGGAGAACTTAGAGGTCTTAAGTCTTGGGCACGACTGATTAGGGCCTCCCTAGATCCAGAGACCCCAATACAGGTAGTCCTCAACTTACCACAGTTTTTTTAGTGACCATTTGAAGTTGCAACGTCATTGAAAAGTGACTTATGACTGTTTTTCCAACCATTGCAGCATCCCCTTGGTCATGAGACCAACATTTGGACGCTTGGCAACTGGCATGGATTTGTGACGGTTGTAGTGTCCCGGGATCATGTCATCCACTTCTGACAAGCAAAGTCAATGGGGAAGCCAGTTTCACTTAATAACTTAACAGCTGCAGTGATTCACTTAACAACCGTGTCAAGAAAGATCAGGGCCAAACACACTTAACTAATATCTCACTGTGTGGTCATAAGTCGAGGACTACCTATGTACAATCCTGGACTGCAGCAACCAGGAGGTCCCTCATAAGTCCAAACTCAAACAGTGGCTAAAGCGGAAAAGCAACTTCCAGATCAAAACATCATCTGGATTGGAGGCTTGGGATCGAGGCTAACGGGAAGGCTGTGTGTATGAAAATGGGAAGGACCATCTGCGTTTCTCCAGATACCTTTTTCATTTTCCCCTGTTTCAAATCCAGCTTCAACTGCTGGTTCTGTTGGAGCAGTGTCTTGATGCTGTTCTTCAGTTCGGACATTTTCGCTTGGAGCATGAATTTATCTTTCTGAGTGATGGACAAATCGTCCCGAACCATCTCCAATTCCGTCTTGAGGTTCTAGAAGGGAAGCATGGATAGCCAAGGAACCGTTAATAGAATTATTTTATTGGCCAAGTGCGATTGAAATCACAAGGAATTTGTCTTCGGTGCATAAGCTCTCAGTGTACATAAAAGATATAAGTGATAAACCCTGATCGTAGTCATCATAAATGCATAAGCTCTCAGTGCATAAACTCTCAGTGTACATAAAAGATATAAGTGATAAACCCTGATCATAGTCATCATAAATGCATTCATCATAAATCATAGGATACAACAGTTAGTGATAGTCATAGGATACTAAATAAGCAAGCAACCTAATCGTGCTAGGAAACTAAATAAAACAATATAAATCATAAAAATACAAGCAACAAAGTTATAGTCATAAGTAGAAAGGGAGATAGGTAATAGGAAGGATGAGAAGAATAACAGTAATAGTGTCTTAGTAAGTAGTTTGAGTGTTGTGGGAATTATTTGTTTAGCAGAGTGATGGCATGCGGGGAAAAACTGTCCTTGTGTCTAGTTGTTCTGGTGTGCAATGCCCTATAATGTCGTTTTGAGGGTAGAAGTTGAAACAATTTATGTCCAGGATGTGAGGGGTCTGTAGATATTTTCACAGCCCTCTTTTTGACCCGTGCAGTATGCAGGTCCTCAATGTAAGTTTGTTGCCAATGGTTAAGCAATGATCAACGCAAAAAATAAGTGTCAAGATGGAACCGCTTTGCTTCTTTCAAACCGAATGCTTTTCAACTTGCCAATGAACTGGGGGGTGGGGGGTTTAAGGAGATGGAATGTGGAGAATGTATGCAGAGATCGCGAGAGCTTGGAGCCAGCAAGGTCACCACTGCAGGTGCCTGAGAGAGAGAGACGGACTGTTCTCATAACAAAAGACCTTCTCATAATTGGACAATGTGATCAACCAGGCGCGGGGAGAAGGAGAAAGGATTGTTTAATAGGGCAAGCATCTGCGCGGGAAACCAGAGCTGGTTTCGTTTCTTCAGTACCAACATGGTGTATCCAATAAAGTTTTACTTTTGGGAATTCAATTCTCCCGAGAGTGTTTCCTTGTTTTGGGTTCGCTAACTGGACAGTTGACAACAAGTCTAATTCGAGCAGAAGTTTATCGTATCTACTCAGGAGACCACTAGCCGAGCTCACATACTTGTATTAAGGCAATATTTATTTCCACCAGGATGTGTTGACTGCATCACAACGGGGTTCACACCACACACCAAGCAATAAGCGGTGGTTTTCAACTATGATAACTGGCTTCATACAATACGCTGAACCCAAGGCCAAATGAACCCCGTATCAGCTCAGTGTGATGTGTCAATCTTGCTGCAACATTTTCACTGCCAAGACAGTGGTTCTAGAACAGCAGGCTTAGTTAAGTTTGAAACAGAATCTGAATTCAGGCCTGGGACATCTCTGATCTTATTTTTATTCATTCGGAATCTTATTTTGCCTCTAATTCTTTCAGAATGGCCTGCCTAGGATGGAAACATCTGTAGAATCCAGTGAAAATACCTGGAGAACTAACTGCATGCCTTCCAACTCCTTCTGACTGCGTTGCTCGGTCAAATCCAGCTGTTGCTTCAGAGCTTGGAGTTCCCTCTCTTTCTGTTCAACGTCCCATTTGAGATCTTCCAGCTGCAAGGACAAACAGACAAGTCAAAGTCATGGCAAGCTTCGGACGGACTCTTGCTACAGGAGAGGTCAATAGCACAAGAGTGTAGGCTTCCATTCAGTGCAAAGCAAAGTAGGTTTCAAAGGCGGCTTTCCTTTGCAGTCAATCACCCATGAAGGAATTCTGTTCAGGAATTTGAATTATCCATCTACCAATCCTGGCTCAAAACTACTGTATTTTTCGGAGTATAAGACGCACCGGAGTATAAGACGCACCTTAGTTTTTGGGGAGGAAAATAGGGGGGGGGGGAATCTGCCTACCAGGTATTCATCTGGCTAGCGTCCTTAGTCTGGTCAGCTTCAGCACATTATTTTATCCCCTGGTTAGGACTTAAAAAAACTTCTTCAGAGAGAGTAACAATGAAAGAGATTGCAAGCCAGTAAGAGCTGGGAAGATAGTTAGCACCTGGTTAGGGCTAGAAAAAAACTTATTCGGAGCAAGTAGAGCAATGAAAAAAACCCTGCAAAGACTTGGGGCTGGAAAAACCTTCTTCAGAGAGAGTAACAATGAAAGAGCCTGCAAGCCAGTAAGAGCTGGGAAGATAGATAGCACCTGGTTAGGGCTAGAAAAAAATTCGGAGCAAGTAGAGCAATGAAAAAAATTCGGCAAAGACTTAGGGCTGGAAAAACCTTCTTCTGAGAGAGTAACAATGAAAGAGCCTGCAAGCCAGTAAGAGCTGGGAAGATAGATAGCACCTGGTTAGGGCTAGAAAAAAATTCGGAGCAAGTAGAGCAATGAAAAAAATTCTGCAAAGACATAGGGCTGGAAAAACATTCTTTGGAGAGAGTAACAATGAAAAAGCCTGCAAGGTAAGAGCTGGGAAGATCTGTTAGCACCTAGTTAGGGCTGGAAAAAAAAAAGCTACATTCAAAGTATAAGACGCACCCAAATTTTCAGCCACTTTTAGGGAGGAAAAAGGTGAGTCTTATACTCCGAAAAATACGGTAATGAAGATGCTTTCTCTCCAAGAGGTAATTTCAAGATGTGATGGAATGTAGTCTGGATTCCCAGCAGGGAGGGGCTGCATTCCAGAGGACCAAGAGACAACAAAGTTTAGATAGTTTGGTTAGGAGAATGAGAATCAAGATAGCTTCTTCCTAGAAGTTCTCAGCATATGCCTTCCATTATGTAACTAGCCTGCTTAGGTTTGGCAAGATTTTGTCTACAGGCGAGGATCAATAAAGGACACTGCTCAGAAGTAACTTTGCATGTCTTTCTTGGTTTTTGGAGCCTGACACAACCTTTGGGAGTGCCAACTGAGCCAGGGGGCATTTTGTGGCAGCCAGATCTACAATTTTATTACATATTACATAGGGCAGGGCAAATAGATCCCTATATTCAGATTCCAAGTACTGATGGGCTATAATAGGACAATGAAAACAAAATGCTTGACGGTGCTTTTGTCTTTTCCCCACCTGAGTTAAAAATCCAAACTTGTAATCTTTACACTTAAAGGGAAACATTAAATAATTCTTCTATTTTTTTCCCCAGCTCTGATATGCCTTTTCAGAATACACTGAACATTAATAAAGGAGAATATTTGTAGCTCAGGGTTGACCTGAGGGGTCCTTGGTGCTCCCTGAGCTTGCTTGTTTTCCTGAAGACGTTTCATTACCCAACTAGGTGACATCATCAGTGCACTGATGATAACAAGCTCAGAGAGCACCAAGGACCCGACCCCGAACATCTCCAATGAAGTTGCAACGTAGATTCTTCACCAATTCAGATCTTTTTCCCCTTCCACCCAATTTCCTTTTCATTAGTGATTGTCTTCTCCTACTGTGTTCCCTCAGTGCTTTTCTACTGCACAGGTAAAGCCCAAACGCTCATCAAGGAGGAAAGGAACGGCCAAGGCCGAGATTTCACCTCTTGATTTTCTACAGGTTGCTTGTCAAGTTGATCATCCAGTTGCTTGTGCAGAAGCTGAAGCTGGGACCGAGCATCTACAAGCTCTCGCTGGATCTGAGCGACTTCCTCGGAGTGCTTCCCATCTTCTGCCCTAGAACAGACAAGACACTCAAATCACCTTGAGAACATCAGTGTTCTCAGAAACTACCGGCCAACAGCATTAATGAATATAGACTACCGATAGTTTTCGACTTAGGACCACAACTGAGCCCGAAATTTATGTTGCTAAGTGAGACATAGGAATCTTCTCAATTCAGAATTAGCACCTGCTAGAAGTTAGATAAGGGTCAATGGGACTCAAAAGGAGGGGTTGGACTTAGTTCGCTTGTGGCCACGTAGGGATTCCAGGCTGATACCTCTTTTAACTCCACCCCCGGGTTCCTCTAGTCCAGGGGTCAGCAACCCGCAGCTCTGGAGCCGCATGTGGCTCTTTCATCCCTCTGCTGTGGCTCCCTGTTGCCGGTCGGTAAAAGGAAAAGACGCCGTGCTAGGAGGAGACTCTATGATGGGGGAATTGGACTTCCAGTCGGCAGAGGAAAAAGGACGCCGCGCTAGGAGGAGACTCTATGGTGGGGGAACCGGACTTCCGGTCGGCAGAGGAAAAAGGACGCCAAGCTAGGAGGAGACTCTATGGTGGGGGAACCAGACTTCTGGTCGGCTCCAGAATTGAACGGGGAGCTTCCGGTTAGGACTTTTATGGCTCTTTGAACATTTAAGGTTGCCGACCTCTGCTGTAGTCCTTCTGTAGGTTGCCTCTCTAGCTCATTGTCCCAGGTACACAAGGTTCCCTCCCCTCATCTGCACAGCTCACACACGACTAAGGCAGCCAAATGCACACTGCCTTAGTGTTTCCTTTTAGGTTCAACACTCACTGCAACTTGTCGGCTTCAGCTTGGAGAGCCTCGATCAGGACCTCTTTCGCTTGCAGCTCTCGCTTGACCTCGCCGAGTTCCAGGGCAGCAGCTTTATAATGCCGACGGTTGTGTGCCGACTCTGCTTTTGTCATTGTAACCTGCCACAGGACGTTGCATCATTACCACACTGGCAAAATGTAGCCCTTTCCCAACCTCGGTGCCCTACGGATGGGTCAGGTTTCAGCTCCCCACAGGAGGAGGTTAGGAATTCTGGGAGTTGAAGTCCAACCCATTTGTAGGACAGTCTATGTGGGGGGGAATCTTAGGAGACAGGAAGAAGAGATGCTGCTTAGGAAATGGTCAGATAAGAGGCAGCGTAGCCCACAGCTGCATAATGGGTGGGGCAAGAGATTCAGAAGGGATCCACCCTAGTTTCTCAGGCTGTAAAGGAGACGGTGGGAGAATTGCACTTTCAAACTTGCAAGATTCTGTCAAGGTTGCTTTATAACAAAGTAGAGTTAGTTTATTATCAGGTTGTGTTCCCTGTCTGGTATACTTGATCAGGCTAAACCTGTGTTCTGACCCAGTCTGGGCTTAGCCAAGGAATCAGAATTGCTTGCTGTATTACTAGAAACAAACGGTTGTCTGCGACAACCGGCCACTCCCAAACCCCTCCTATTTATTTCCCAGCCAGGGAGGGGCTGGCTAGCGCCTACGTCTGCCTTTCCCCGAGAGCCGGCTTATTGCTTTCCGTTGCTCTCCTCTCCTCTCTACGCATACGCGCATCTGGGATGGGCCCCGTCTGCTCCTCCCACTCACTCAGCTCAGGCCCCGAAGACAGCTGCCTCTCCATCTGGGGGAGGACAGAAGGCCCAGGCTCTGCCTATGTCTCCGATGTTGTTTCCTTATCACAGCCTTCCAAAGGCCTCCGAACCTGGCCCAGGTACCCCCTCAACCTCCTCCTCGTTTGAGTCTGCTTCTGGCTCTGCTGGCAGCCGATGGGCCACAATAACCTGCACAACACCGCATTTCCAAGTCTTACATCTTGGCAATGTTCACAGTAATTCTGGGCAAAGTCACTCATTTATACCGTATACCATCTTGACCTTCTGCCCAGAGTTGACCAAGCACCCAAGAAGTCCTTAACCAAGTTCTGAATGCTTTCAGCCAGGACTGTACCTGTTCCTTAAGACTGAGAACGTTGGCTTTTTCTTTCTCCAAAGCCATTTGCAAAGTCTGAATCAGCTGCTTCATCTTTTGGTCTTCTTCCTCTTTGCTCCTCAGAACCGCCTGGACCTGGAAGACGGGAAGATCACAAAGCAGAGAATGCACCGTTTATTTCTGCACTCGTTTCTTATTTAATTCTTCCGCACGACAAAGGACTTGCCTTGGCGCTGGAGATTTGGTGGATGAGAGTCAGGGGAGCTATGGTCTAAAGGAGTGTGTCTCCATCTTGGAAGGGTTAAGATGTAGGGACTCCAATTTGTGATTGGCTGGGGAATTCTGAGAGTTGAAGTCCACTCATTGTAACCTTGTCAAAGCTGAGAAACATTGGTCTAAAACAGGGGTCAGCAACCCGCGGCTCTGGAGCCGCATGGGGCTCTTTCATCCCTCTGCTGCGGCTCCCTGTCGCTCAAAATATGCGTTACAACTGCCAATGTGTGACACCCACTCACGTGCAATTTATTAAGCTTTTCAACCCCCGGTAGGCCAACTATGGATAAATCCAAGAAAAGAAAAGTTTAAGAAGAAAACAGAATCTTTAATTCAACTATATATGTTAGTTTTGTGGCCGCTCAGGAAATAAGTCAGGCACGGGAAGGGTTTTGTGGCTCCTGGTGTTTTCTTTTCTGTGGAAAACGGGTCCAAATGGCTCTCTGAGTGTTTAAGGTTGCTGACCCCTGGTCTAAAACATCTGGAAACCAATCACTCAGAAAGCTGCAGGAGGAGGTCAGATGGAGCTATGATTAGATTAAGAATGCAGCATCTCATGATACAGGTAGTCCTCGACTTCCAACAGTTCGTTTAGTGATCGCTCGAAGTTACAACATCACTGAAAAATGTGACTTATGACCGTTTTTCACACTTATGATCGTTGCAGTGTCACTGTGGTCACGTGATTAATATTCGGGTGTTTGACAACTGACTCACATTTGTGACGGGGTCACGTGATTCCCCTTTTGCGACCTTCCGACAAGCAGTGTCAACGGGGAAGCCGGAGTCACTTAGCGACCGTGCTGCTAATTTAACTACTGCAGTGATTCGCTTAACAACTGTGATGAGAAAAGTCGTAAAATGGGGCAAAACTCACTTAACAAATATCTCGCTTAACGACAGAAATTTTGGATCAATTGTGGCCCTAAGTCCAGGACTACCTGTACTTTCCTATAACCAGCACAGACCTAGGAATGGGCTAGCTAGTATCTTCATCACTGGGGAGAAGTAGACTGAGGGGGGGGGAGTGAGGAGGAGGAGGAGGAGAAAGAGAAGGAGAAAGAGGAGGAGGGAGGACGGATAGAGGAGGAGGAGGAGGAGGAGTTGTCATAATAATGGAAAAAGGAGAAGGGTTTTTTCATAAAGGAAGAGGAGGAGGAGGAGAAAGAGGAGGAGGAGGAAGAGATGTTTTCATAATAATGGAGAAAGAGGAGGAGGAGGAGGAGTTGTCATAATAATGGAAAAAGGAGAAGGGTTTTTTCATAAAGGAAAAGGAGGAGGAGAAGAAAGAGAAGGAGGAGGAAGAGGAGGAGGAGGAGGAGGAGATGTTTTCATAATAATGGAGAAAGAGGAGGAGGAGGAGGAGGAGAAGTTGTCATAATAATGGAAAAAGGAGAAGGGTTTTTTCATAAAGGAGGAGGAGGAGAAAAGGAGGAAGAGGAGGAGATGTTTTCATAATAATGGAGAAAGAGAAGGAGGAGGAGAAAAGAAGGAAGAGAAAGAGGAGGAGAAAAGGAGGAGGAGGAGGAGGAAGAGGAGGAGGAGGAGACGTTTTCATAATAATGGAGAAAGAGGAGGAGGAGGAAAAGTCTACCTGGAGATTCAATTGCACCAAATCCGCCTCTCTCTTGGCTAGAGCCGCTTCAAGGACGCGGTTGTGTTCTCGCAGAGCTGCGTTGGACTGGCCAAGGCCGGTGAGCTTTCCTCGCTCGTGTTCTAGTTCAAGCGAAAGCTTCTTGTTGGCCTCTTCCAGGCGCTTGATCTTCCTCCGGAAGCCTCTCGCTTCTTGAAGCTGCGTGGCCACACAAACAATTTCCCCCCCATTAAAGACCCTGCACTGCATCCTCAATAAAAAGAAAAAAAAATACTGACCTCTTTCCCTGAAGAACTTTCTCAGGGGTATCTCAGCATCATCCAAGGATGGGGCCAAAACAAGATTTGGATGGCTAGAAACTACACTTAATTTTGAAGACAAAACGGATAAGCTAGATTAGTGTTTCCAAGGGACCCCATTTCTTTCTTTTCTTAAACTCTTGGAAATACGTGAGTTTTTTAATCTAATAGGGCAACGACTTGTATATAAACAAACTCGACTCTCTTCTGGTACTGATGATGTTACCTAGTTGGGTAATGAAACGTTTGCAAGAAAACAACCCAGCTCAGAGGGCACCAAGGACCCCACAGTTTTCAACCTAACTCAGCTAAGAGTTGACTGCTTGCCCCTAACAGCTAGCTTCCCCATTTTCAGGAATTGGGGTTAAAGTATTCGAGTTGAACATGGCTGATGAAAAATGCCAAATATGTTGACTCCTTCACTCCGTATCAAGAACCAAGAAAGCAAACCTTTGGCCATATAAAACTCAACCAACCAACTAACCAACCCACACTAGATCGTGAAGTCCAACCAGCTGGCATCTATCGGAAACTTCACACCAGCTGCACTATGGCTCGGCTATGGCTATGTAAGATGGCGGAGCAACCCAATAAGCCAGGGGTGTCAAACTCAAGGCCCGCGGGACGAATCTGGCCCGCGGGACCGTCCTGGTCTACCCGATGCGAAGAGGGAAGATTGGTTCAGCCTGGCTTTGGCCCGGTCTACTCAGTGCGAAGAGGAAACATGCCAGCAGTTTGGGAAGTGGCGTCAAACTAGCCATGCCCAACCAGTCGGCCATGTCAGAGTAATGACGATTTAATAGCTGACCAGCTGACGTAAGGCTGTAAACTGAAATGCTGATGCAATGAGGATGAGTCAGTAGGGTTACTGCCACTTTAAGAAGCTGTCTATATAAAGGAGGCCATGAGAGGGCGTATCTTCCTCTCTCCTCGTCGTGTTCTATCTGCATTGTAGTTCTCCGTGTAGAGTTGAAGATTGATTGCTTGCCTGGTATGTGCCTACCACATGTATGTATGTATGTATATAGAAGTCTTGTAGATAAACCACTGTTTGTAAGACAAACCTTTGTGCACTGTATTTTGCTCCTGGGTTGTCTCAAAATAGTAGTCACGCTGTGCACACTCTGACAGGCCACGTCCACCCGGCCCCCCGAGGTCAACCACAGCCCTGATGCAGCCGGCCCTCAGTGAAATTGAGTTTGACACCCCTGCAATAAGTCATTTAGCCATTACCTCATCTTCAAGCTCAAGGACCTTCTCTCGGTATTCTTCCAGTTCTTGGCTGGTGAGCGAGATGACTTCTTGAAGCTCCTTCTCAAGAACCATCTTACTGTGGGTTAGAGACTGCAATTCCGCCTCCAGAGTCCGGATCCTTTCCTGAAAGGTCAGAGAGGCACATTCTGGGTTAGTGTCCCCGCTCAAACAAGGGGTGCAAAACTGTTTTAGAAGAGCCGAGGTGGCGCAGCGGTTAGAGGCAGGTACTGCAGGTCACTTTAGCTGACACTGATCCGCAGGTCAGCGGTTCAAATCTCACCGTCTCAAGGTTGACTCAGCCCCTTCCATCCTTCCGAGGTAGGTAAAATGAGGACCCAGATTGTTGGGGGCAATATAAATATACATTGCTTACTGGTGTAAACCGCTTAGAGAGTGCTTGCACTGTGAGGCGGTATATAAATCTCACTAAATAAGTAAATAAGTAAGTAAGTAAGTAAGTAAATAAATATATAAATAAATAAATAAATAAATAAGATCAAGGAAATGAGGCTGCTTACCAGGCTAGCGTGGTTATTTTCACTCTCGGAGAACTGGGCCTTGAGCTCATTCAGTTCAGCTTCGGACGACTCCTTGGCAGCGAGGGCCTCCTGAAGGCGCCGGCTGAGGACCCCAACGGCGTTCTCATACGCTTTGTGCTTGGCTTTCATCTCCTTCTGGGCCGTGCTCAGATCGGAACCCAGCCTGTTCATTTTCTGCTTCTGTTCGGTAATGGCCCTACGAAGGGAATCCAACAGCAAATGGCGGTCAGTAAAGGAACACGATGGCTCGGGTGGTTAGGACGAGCAGCAAGCTCACGTTCGAAACCCGAGTGGCGTCGTGGGATGGGGCGAGCTCCCGTCCTTCGCTCCAGCTCCTGCCGGAAATATGAAAGGAGCCCCCCAACTGGGGATTCCCCCCCCCGGTGATGTCACTGGGTAATTCTTTCAACTCAGAAGAACCTCGGTGCTTCTAACACGAGCGCAATGTGAGCAGTTAGTAATACAGGTAATCTTTGACGCACAACAGCCCATTTAGTTACAGTGGGAAGGTTGTAAAGCACAATATCACAATAACACGCCCAACTTACGAGGGCGTGTACGAAGTACAATTCTTGGGACAGAATCAACAGTATTACATAATATGCCTCACTTCGTCCTTCAAGTTTTGTAATGGTGGGAGGGGGTGTGGCCAACATCGCAGCGATACGGGCGTCTCCCGCGCTCTGCAGGGAACCCCGAACCCCAGCTGTTCGGAGACCTGGAACGGGTAATGTGTTATTTTCAGCTAACTAACGCAAGTTATACTCACATCTTTGTTTCTTGTTGCATTTCGTCGACTTGTCGTTTTAAGTCTTCGTTTACTTTGACAAGAGCTGACATCTGTTCTTGGTCAAACTGCAAAGACTGGGGAATTTGGTAAAAGCATGAAAGAAAAATTGAAACGATAACATTCTTTAATGCAGCGAGCTTACCTATTTAGGAACAAGGCTGGTTTAAAGAAACACAGGTAGTCCTCGAGTTATGACTACAACCGAGCCCAAAATTTACGTTCGCTGAGGGAAAACATTTTGTTAAGTGAGTTTGCCCCATTGTACGATTTTTCTTGCCACCGTTGTTAAGCAAATCGTTGCATTTGTTAAGTTAGTCACACGGTTGTTAAGTGAATCCGGCTTCCCCCATTGACTTTGTTTCTCAGAAGCTCACAAAAGGGGATCACGTGACCCCGGGACAGTGCAACCGTCATAAATACGAGTCAGTTGCTAAGCGTCCTAATTTTGGTCATGTGACTATGTGGATGCTGCAACAGTCATAAGTGTGAAAAATGGTCATAAGTCACTTTTTTCAGCGGCGTTCAAATGGTCACTAAATGAACTGTTGTAAGTCGAGGACTACCTGTACTGTGAATTATGTTTATTTTTTTTAAAATAGTCTTTATTAATTATGTTACAAAGACAAACAAACATACAAACAAACATAAAAACGTGTGTAAAGATATATATATATACAAATAAAGTATCAAATATATTTGAAAATAGAAAACATTGAACATACATGTCAACCATCTCGTCGACACTATCCTTTTACAGCCTAGTGATACAAAAACATGTTTATTCTATATAGTTATTATTTACATCATTATCTTCCTTATATCTTCCAATATTTTCCTTATTCTTTTCTCGTTATATTATATTCAGTCTATTATCATTACAATAAAACAATTTTTCCTTTTTCAACAATGGTTCTTTTTATTTTATTTTATTTTATTTTTACTTTACTTTTTTAATTTACTTTATTTTACTTTACTTTACTTCTTTATTTTACTTCTTTACTTTACTTTTTTACTTTACCTCTTTACTTTACTTCACTTTTTTTAACTTTACTTTACTATACTTTTTTACTTTACTTCTTTACTTTACTTTTTACTTTACTTCATTACTTTACTTTACTTTACTTTTTTACTTTACTTTACTTTAGTTTTTTACTTTACTTTACTTTATTGATTAGCCCTTGGCCCATATCAAAGTGCAGAGTTCCAGACACAAATTATTACTAAAATCTGATAAAAACAATTTAAAATGGAATTGGAATAAAATACAATTTAAAATGAAATTGGAATATAATACCATTTAAAATGAAATTGAAATAAAACGCAGTTTAAAGTGAAATCGGAATAAAAACACAATAATTTAATATAGAGATAAATAAAATATGATAAAATTATATTTTATCTGTAAGACGCCCAGAGTCCCCTGGGAGATGGGCGGCATAGAAGTATGAACAATAAAATAAATAAATAAATAAATAATTTCAGTGTCACCCCTACAATCTACCCGATTATGAAAAAAAGAACGATTACAAAAAAAGGAGGGAAAACCACACAAATGTCTCATTTTTTCTATTGATTTCTTAAATTTAGCTTTCCTTCCCACCTGTAGCTCTGTCTCCATGTCGTTTCGTTCTTTCTGGGCCACCTGGAGTTGGCTCTCCAGTTCCTCCATTTGCTGCTGAATCTGCGTCAGTTCCTTCGCTAGCTTGGAGTTCTCCAGCTCTGTGGATTTTTTCTCACCCTGAAGCTGAAGGAATTGCCGCTTTAGCTCTTTGATTTCGGCATCCAGCTTCTTCTTTGTGGTCTTCAGTTCGCTGATTAGCTGGTCTTTGGAAAGCGCGTCTCGGCGGTAGGCTTCCACCATCACCTACAGGCCAAGAACCAAACATAATTGTTTGATGGAAAATATTACGGGATATCAAACTCTCGTTTTGCAGCAAACTGGCAGTTGGGATCTTTTCCCAATACTTCCCAGTTTCTCCAAAGTGAGAAAATTTAGAAAAAAGAACACGCATACACACCTTCTGTTGGAGATACTGTTCCTTCACTTTCTGGGTTTGCTTCTTCAGATTCGTACTTTCCTGTTGCAGGTTTTCCACCTACCAGAACAAAAAGAAGGAACGTTGGATAGGAACTAAGGAAGAAAAATTCAGGGTCTCCTGCGGAGTCATGAAGCAAGACTCAACCTAGGAGACCAACGTTTTAATTTCCATCGTTCGAGGTAGTCCTCGACTTGGAACAGTTCATTTAATGACCGTTCAAGGTTAGGGACGCGGTGGCTCAGTGGCTAAGACGCTGAGCTTGTCGATCGAAAGGTCGGCGGTTCAGCGGTTCGAAGCCCTAGCGCCGGGTAACGGAGTGAGCTCCCGTTACTTGTCCCAGCTTCTGCCAACCTAGCAGTCCGAAAGCACGTAAAAATGCAAGTAGAAAAATAGGGACCACCTTTGGTGGGAAAGGTAACAGCGCTCCGTGCACCTTCGGCATTTAGTCATGCCGGCCACATGACCACAGAGACGTCTTCAGACAGCGCTGGCCCTTCGGCTTTGAAACGGAGATGAGCACCGCCCCCTAGAGTCCGGAACGACTAGTACATATGTGCGAGGGGAACCTTTACCTTTACAAGGTCATAACGGCACTGAAATAAGTGACTTATGACTGGTTTTCACCCTGACGACGGTTGCAGCATCCATGTGGTCATGTGATCAAAATCCAGGCACTTGGCAACCGGCTCGTATTTAAGACGGTTGCAGTTTTCCAGGGTCATGTGATCCCCTTATGCGACCTTCTGACCAGCAGTAGGTCAATAGGGAGGTCAGATTCACTTATCAACTGTGTTACTAACTTAACAACTGCAGTGATTTACTTAAGAACGGTGGAAAGAATATCTGTCTTGAGAAGTTAAGCTATAGCGGTGAATTTGGAGTGAAAATCTGAAATTAATTGGTGGTGAACCCAGAAGACAAAATTAGACATTTTGGGGGAGGCAGCATTATTTTAGCAACATATACCTAGAGTAAAGTATTATATATACAGAAGAGCCGAGGTGGCGCAGTGGTTAAATGCAGCACTGCAGGCTACTGCTAGTTCAGCAGTTCAGCTGTTCAAATCTCACCGGCTCAAGGTTGACTCAGCCTTCCATCCTTCTGAGGTGGGTAAAATGAGGACCCAGATTGTTGGGGGCAATATGCTGAACTCTGTAAACCGCTTAGAGAGGGCTGTAAAGCACTATGAAGCGGTATATAAGTCTAAGTGCTATTGCTATTGCTAAATATCTAACAATAAAAACTTTAGAAGAGGCACCGTTAGTTTAAAATTTGGGGACATATCATCAGTCTGTTAAATATGAGATGAGTTAGGATAAAGAGCACTCAGGGAAAGGTAAAGAGCGAGAAAGAGGAAGTAGAAGAGAGGGGGAGTGAAGGAGTAAGAAGGTAGGAGGAGGAGATGGAGATAGAGGGAGGGGAATGTAACGGAAAGAAGAACAGACCGATGGTTGTTGATATAGGTGCAAAATAAGATACTGACTTTTGAATGACTGGCAAAAATGTATAACTATGTATATCAGTGTTTCCCAACCTAGGCAACTTGAAGATGTCTGGACTTCAACTCCCAGAATTCCCCAGCCAGCATTCGCTGGCTGGGGAATTCTGGGAATTGAAGTCCAGACATCTTCAAGTTGCCTAGGTTGGGAAACACTGATGTATATTATTGTAATATTTTAAGGTATATGTGTATTGATTTACAAATGAAGTTGTGGAGAAAAAATAAAAAACTTTTTACCAAAAAAAAAGAACGGTGGAAAGGTTGTAAAATGAGGCAAAATTGACTTAAGAGCTGTCTCGCTTAGCCACATAGATTTTTGGCTCAATTGTGGGTCGTAAGTCGAGGGTTACCTGTAATAGCTAAGAACACCAAGGAAAAAGGGATGGTTACATGGAGAAATTTATACCTGACTTGATTTGATGGCTATTTCTTGCTTGAGCTGCTCCAAAACGTCTGCGGCCGCCTCGGTGTGGCCTCCCAAATGCTGGATGGACTCCTCGAGTCCTTCCTGCCCCGTCTTTGCCACCCGCAGGGCGACTTCTAAGACGATCTTCTCGTTCTGCAAATAGCGGATGGCGTCGTCCTTCGAGGCGGCCTCTCCTTGCAGTTCAGCCAACCTGGCCTCCAGTTCGTCGTAGCGCACCTGAAGCTCAGCCACGGTTTGGTCTCGGGTCTGTAACGTCTCTTGGGTGGAGGTCAATTGTCCCATGAGATCTAGCTGCTCCTGCTGCAGCGTCTCCACCTGAATGTCTCGCTGTTGAAGTGTTAATTTGACCTGGGCCAAGAACACACAGAGGTTCACCATCACCGTGATCTCCTCCCAAGGTAAAAGAAGGCATCCTTCCACCTGGCCTTAACTCTTAACTCAAGATGTCCCAAAAGTGCTTTTTCAAGAGGCAACTGGACTTTCTTTCTTTTTTTAATTTTTTTTAATTTTTTTTTAAATTTTTAAAAAAAATTTAATTTTTTTTATTTTTTTAAAAAAAAATTTATACATTATTACACAATTGTTCTTAAAATATTATCCTATATTACACCTAATTTATATTACTATTCATCAACCTGTTATTCTTTATTTCTTTACACTCCCCTCCCTCTATCTCCCTCTCTCCCCTCTCCCTTCTTATTCCTTCTCTCCCCTTTCCTACACTCCACTCCTCTTCCTCTTCCCCTTCCTCTTTTCTACTTCCTCTTTCTCCTTCTTTACCTTTCCTTGAGTGCTTCTTATCTTACATCATCTCATATTTAACAGATTGATTTATTATTCCCTTAAAATTTCTATCCCACCGGTGCCATTTCTCGATTTATCATTTATAAATCATTTCTAAACAAATACTTCATAATTTTGGTACATGTTAATTAATTAAGAATGCCTACTCTATCTAGTTTTGTCATCTGAGTCTATCAATATTCATTTTTCTTCCCTTTATATTATCAATCAAACTTTATTTTTATATATCTTCGTGTATTCATTTATATTCATTTTCTAACCAATCGTAAAATTTCACCCATACATTATAAAATCCTGTATCTTCTTCATCTTTAATTTTCATAGTCAGTCTGTTCATCTCTGCACAGTCCAAATTTTTTTTAATCACTTCTCCATCGGATGGAATTTTTGTTCTTTGAAGATGTTTCGGTTCTCGTCCAAGAAGTTTCTTCAGAGCTGAAGAAGCTTCTTGGATGAGAAGCGAAACGTCTTAATAACAAGAAAGTCCAGTTGCCTCTTGAAAAAGCACCTTTGGGACAACTGTGACCTGGAGGACTGAATATCTCCATGGACTCTTAACTCAAGAGTTGTCAGCTTCCAAAAACCAAGAAAGGCACATAACGATTCCTCCAAGCAGAATTGTTCTGACCCAGCTCCCCAAACACGACAAACCTTCTGAAGTTAACTCAAAGATTCCTTTATTAGGAGCGCCGAGAAAAAGTTTATCTCTCAAGGCAGGCTAACAAGTCTGTCCGGCAGGGAGATGAATAGTTGTCTGCCACATCTATTTATCTCCACCCCCTGCTTTTTATCCCCAGAGCGAAGGTGGGGCTTCGCTAGCAGCGGTGGCTCTTCCGTCCCAAGGACCGGCCCATAGATTTCCATTGCTCTCCTCTCCTCTGCACATCCGCGCGTCAGGCACTGGACCCAGCTGTTCCCCCTCTTCCTCAAATGCCATCTCCAGACCTGGGGGCTGTTGATTCTCCATCTGAGGGCTGACGGACGGCCCAGGCTCCGCTTCTGTCTCTCTCTCTGCCAGCTCCATTCCCTCTTCCCCCATGGAGCTCTCAGGTTGCCTTGATGCTGACCCTGACTCCCATGCCTCCTCCTCCTCCTCTGATTTGGCTACTGGAGGGGCCGGCGGCCGACAGGCCACAAGAAGAATGTTTTGTTGTTCCTCGCCCACTGACAGAATCTTGCCAAGTTAAAGCAAACTACCGTCCCCATAAGCATATATTCTGGGAACTGTTGAGGAGGAGCCTTCTTCACACCCTTTCTCAGACACAAACTCTCTGAACTGAGTTGCCTCTTAACTCCTCTGGAACACAGCCCCTCCCTCCTGGGAATCCAGACTACATTCCACCACAGGAATCAACCTCAACCTTTACATGAGAGTCACACATCCTTGGCTGTAATGCAATGCACAAAACTTTTGTACCTTTTCTAGCTCCTCTTCCAATGATGCTGCCGAATCAGCCATCTTCTGAAGCTGTTCTTTCTCGTCCTCAAACTCCTCCAGTTTCCTCTGCAAGTCGTCTTCTACCATACTCTTAGCCTCCTGGATCTGCAGAAAGGCCGCTTCGTGGTCTAACATGTCAGCCTGTGCAGAAGCATCAGTGGTTGTTAAAATTGTGGTAACAGCTGCCAAGGTGATGCTAAGAAATAGGAACCGCATGCGTGCAGTTAACTGCACCTTTGTAGGGATTCTAAGTCAGACTTTTAGCTATACAATTTGGGATGAATACCCTTTGAATGGTTTGGGAGTAGGAATGGATTTCCAGAGGTAAAAAAATTGCAGACCAAGAGCACTACTCAGATGACCCTGAGGACACAGATAAACCTCCAATTGGCCTCAATGACTCTCTCAAAGAATGCAAATGACCAGCTGTCTGCAAGGAGTATAAATCCTTCCATTCCCCACCATCCAGTCAGAACTGAAGAAGCTTCTTGGATGAGAAGCGAAACGTCTTCAAAAGAAAAAACAAGAAATTTGCCTCCTGAAAAAGCACCTTTGGGTTAACTGCACCTTGCCGTTTGATCCAAGTGAGGGGCTTAGTGTTAAATAGGCTTCGTTTGCAGCCAATATATAAAATTACTCCATTTGCTTACTCCAAGAGCTGAAGTGGTGCAGTGGTTAAATGCTGCAACTGCAGGCTGACTGCTAGTTCAGCAGTTCAGCTGTTCAAATCTCACCAGGCTCAAGGTTGACTCAGCCTTCCATCCTTCTGAGGTGGGTAAAATGAGGACCCGGATTGTTGGGGGCAATATGCTGAACTCTGTAAACCGCTTAGAGAGGGCTGTAAAGCACTATGAAGCGGTATATAAGTAAAGTGCTATTGCTATTGCTATTTACCTGTATACAGGTACTCCTCAACTTACAACCATTTGTCTAGCAACTGTTTGAAGTTACAACAGCCTTAGCAAAAAGGATCATGAAACCAGGTGTGACTCATTGAACAACTACCTTGCTTAGAGCGACAGAAATTCCGGTTCCGATTGTGGTCCTAAGTTGAAGGTTACCTGTAACTGAATGCACCCAAGATTTGTTAAGTTTTTGCATTTATCCATGTATGCGTGGACAAATGAGCTTCTGGTTTTGATTTTTTTTAAAGTAACTGAATGTGAAAGTCCTTCAAATGTTCAAGACTCTCAGTTGGCCCGGCAGCAGAGGCCAGAAATAGCATTTCAAAACTTTGGGTAGGCATCAGATGGTATAGAGCAGGGGTAGGCAAAGTTGGCTCTTCTATGACTCGTGGACTTCAACTCCCAGAATTTCTGAGCCAATCATGCTAGCTTAGGAATTCTGGGAGTTGAAGTCCATGAGTCATAGAAGAGCCAACTTTGCCTACCCCTCGTATAGAGCAAGGGTGTCAAACTCAAGGCCTGGGGGCCGGAACCGGCCCATAGGGTACTTATATCTGGCCCACGGGGCCACCCTGGAAACAGCAAAGGACCGGCCCGTGGTGCTTCTGCCAGCGAAAACGGGCTCCCGAGCTCCGTTTTCACTGGCAGAGGGTTGCAGGAGGCCATGGTAGCCGAAAACGGAGCTCGGGAGCCGGTTTTCGCTGGCAGAGCGCTCAGGCCGCAACAGGCGCCCCCGACATAAGTGACGTCGAGCTGGCCACATCCACACACACCGAGGTCAAACACAACCCTGATACGGCCCTCAATGAAATTTGAGTTTGATACCCCTGGTATAGAGAGAAGATACAGAGATGCACGTTCCTGAGAAATTTTGGGAGTAAGATTCATAATTTTTAATACCGAAAATTCTTAAAATGAAGATCAAGATGAAACCACGAAACCTTTCTTTTGGGGTTAATGGAAAAAGACTTGGGGAAAAATTTGGAACTCCGCTCTTATAGATGTTGACGGCAGCAAGACTATTGTACGCAACAAAATTGGAAATGCACTTCGATTCCCACAAAGGGCTGCAGGTGGATGGGAATTGGCAGAGATGGCTAAATTGACTGTTTTGATCAAAGAAAAGAATGTAAGTACTTTGGTTGCTACTTGGAAACCGCTTCTGAACTTTGTGCTTGAGGTGGAGGGAAAAAAATGAAACCTTGATTTTGGGTTTTACTGATTAGACTGATTTGTTGTTATAGAAATGGCTAGTTTATACTATTATGGAAAAGTAAAAAGTTGAGATTTGATGTTAATGCTTTATTCTATTGCAACAATTGCGACCATACTTGGAGAAGGAGGCTCTACTCACGGTCACTCATGCCCTTGTCACCTCTCGACTGGACTACTGCAATGCGCTCTACATGGGGCTGCCCTTGAAGAGCATTCGGAGACTGCAACTGGTGCAAAATGCAGCTGCGCGTGCTGTGGTGGGTGTTTCAAGGTTCACCCATGTAACACCTATACTCCGCCAGCTGCATTGGCTGCCCATTGGTCTCCGGGTACAATTCAAGGTGCTGATCATCATCTTTAAAGCCCTACATGGCTTAGGACCAGGCTATCTCCGGGACCGCATTCTGCCTCATTCTTCCCTTCGACCGGTCAGGTCCCACAGAGTGGGTCTCCTCCGGGACCCGTCAGCCAAGCAGTGCCGACTGGCATGGCCTAGGGGGAGGGCCTTCTCTGTAGGGGCCCCTGCTCTCTGGAACCAACTCCCCCCAGAGATCCGAATCATCCCCACCTTGCTGGCCTTCCGAAAAGCCATGAAGACATGGCTCTTCCTGCAGACGGGGTGAGTTTGAGACGTCTCCCCCATGTATGTATGTTGTTTATATGTTTTTTAAATTGTTTTTTTTAAATTGCCTTTTCAATGATTTGTTTGGAGTTTCCATAAAATGTTGTACGCCGCCCTGAGTCCCGAGGGAGTAGGGCGGCATAGAAAAACTGCCAAATAAATAAATAAACAAACAAATAAACAGAGGGAGTTGGATGTCAATGCCATTTTCCCCCCTCCCCACTTTTCTTTCCCCTTCCCATGTGTCCTATTATTTGCTGTTGTGCTTTTCTATTTTATTCTAGAGTCTAATAAAATGTTAAAAGATATTCCTGAGAAATGATTCCTTACCCATTTATGCAGATTTAGGGCACTGTCAATCAAATAGTCCTCCTTGCTCAGAAAACCTGTCTTGCATAGAGAAACCTCTGTCATCTTTACCTCAATGTTTTGCAGCTGCGCAGCGATGCGTTCCTTCTCTTTGATCGATCTGTGCTGCGTCTCCGTTAATTGATGAGACAGAGTTACGTTCTCTAACTTCAGATGTTCCAGCAGGCCAACTTGAGTCATCTGTCCAGCCTGGGGAAAAGAGAGAGAAAGGAATGTATTTAGAGACATCTGAAGAAATCAAGGACCAGAGAGGTACTAGTATCACTCTATAAAGCCTTGGTCAGACCACACCTAGAGTACTGCATCCAGTTTTGGTCACCACACTACAAAAAAGACATTGAAACTCTAGATAAAGTGCAGAAGAGAGCAACCAGGATGATAAAGGGTCTGGAAAATAAAACATACAAAGAGCGGTTGCAGGAACTGAGCTTGGCCAGTCTGGGGAAGAGAAGGACCAGGGGTGACATGATAGCAGTGTTCCAATACTTGAGGGGCTGCCACAGAGAGGAGGGGGTCAGGCTGTTCTCTATGGCACCAGAAAGCCAAACAAGGAATAACGGATGGAAGCTGACCAAGGAGAGATTCAACCTGGAAGTGAGGAGAAACTTTCTGACGGTGAGAGTGATCAACCAGTGGAACAGCCTGCCAGCGGAGGTCGTGAGAGCCCCAACACTTGCGACCTTCAAGGAGAGACTGGACTGCCATCTGTCTCAAATGGTGTAGGAACTCCTGCTTGGGTGGGGGGTTGGACTAGATGACCTACAAGGTCCCTTCCAACTCTAATAATAAATCTAAAAAAAATCTAAATCAATTCCCAACTTGTGGCCTTCTTTTCTTTAGATTAAAAGGCGATTTGGCTTGTAATTGTGGATCTGATGCCCTTTATAAAGAGACTCAAAGCAACCATTTATTGCTGATTGGTGTTGCTCTCATGAGTTTTTTATATCGTTGTGAGTGTGCCCGGAGCTAGCTGTCTAAGTGAGATGCCATTGTGAGAGGGATGGATGGCCATAGAAACCAATTAAATAAACGAACAAGGAGGAATAAGAATAGCCTTCACTGTGGCGGCTACACTACAGACAGATTAACAGAGTTGGAAGGGACCTTGTAGGTCATCTAATCCAACCCCCCGGCCAAGCAGGAGACCCTACAACATTTCTGACAGATGGCAGTCCAGTCTCTTCTTGAAAGCCTCCAGTGATGAAGCTCCCACAACTTCTGAAGGCAACTTCTGTTCCATTGGTTAATTGTTCTCAATGTCAAAAAATTTCTCTTTATTTCCAGGTTGAATCTCTCCTTGTTCAGTTTCCATCCATTGTTCCTTGTCTGGCCTTCGGGTGCTTTGGAAAACAGCTTGACCCCCTCCTCTCTGTGGCAGCCCCTCAAATATTGGAAGACTGCTATCCTGTCTCCCCTGGTTCTTCTCTTCACTAGACTAGCCATGCCCAGTTCCTGCAACCGTTCTTTGTATATTTTAGTCTCCGGTCCCCTAATCGTCTTCATTGCTCTTCTCTATACTCTTTCTAGATCCTCAACATTTTTTTTTTGGCATCATGGTGACCAGAACTAGATGCAGTACGCCAAGTGTGCTCTTCACAATGGACATTTAATGGTTTGAGAAAAAGAATAGAATAGAATAGAATAACAGAGTTGGAAGGGACCTTGGAGGTCTTCTACTCCAACCCCCTGCTTAGGCAGGAAACCCTACACCACTTCAGACAAATGGTTATCCAACATCTTCTTAAAAACTTTCAGTGTTGGAGCATTTACAACTTCTGGAGGCAAGCTGTTCCACTGATTCATTGTTCTCACTGTCAGGAAATTTCTCCTTAGTTCTAAGTTGCTTCTCTCCTTGATTAGTTTCCACCCATTGCTTCTTTTCCTGCCCTCAGGTGCTTTGGAGAATAGCTTAACCCCCTCCTCTCTGTGGCAGCCCTTCAAATATTGGAACACTGCTATCCTGTCTCCCCTGGTCCTTCTCCTCACTAGACTAGCCATGCCCACTTCCTGCAACCATTCATTGTATGTCTTTGCCTCCAGTCCCCTAATCATCTTGGTTGCTCTTCTCTGCACTCTTTCTAGAGTCTCACTGGTCTGCAACTGGTTTGCTCAGAGTCAAACATGTGTCAGGACCCAAACCAAGAATGACATGTGATGATTCTTCCAAGTTCAGTTCTTTTATCGTTTCGTACCTATAGACAGACTCTTGCCAGGCTGAACTATGTGCATCTACAATATAGTCTGGGAACTTTTAGGGAGAGGCTGTCTTAATATAATATCACATAACATATTAACACATAATATCCAGGTTGACACCATCCCCTCCCTCCACCTCCTGTGTTCCATCGCATCCAGAGAAACCTGCAGAAAATTGTTTCCCATTGAAAGCAATTTATTTATTTATTTATTTATTTAAATGGATTTATATGCCGCCCAACTCCCAGGGGACTCTGATGATGTCACACACACACACACACACACACACACACACCCCGTTTGAAACCACAATCAGCCAATCCCCCTTCGGATTTATTGAATTAACACGGTAATACAAGGTGTTGGTGATTACCTTTAAAGCCCTACATGGCTTAGGACCAGTTTACCTCCGAGACCGCCTTCTCCAACATACCTCCCTAAGACCGATTAGAGCCCACAGAGTTGGTCTGCTGGTGGTCCCGTCAGCCAAACAATGTCGGCTGGCGGGCCCACGAACGAGGGCCTTCTCTGTGGTGGCACCGGCTCTCTGGGATACACTCCCCACGGAGATCCACATTATTCCCACCCTGCCAGCCTTCAGAAAAGCAGTAAAAACATGGCTTTGTCGACAGGCCTGGGGCCAATGATTTTAATACAACACCGATCACTCTTGGCCCCATGAATGATTTATTGTATGGGTTTTTAAATTGTGGTTTTTATTGTTTTTAAATGTTTTAATATCTACTGTTTTTAACGTTTTTTTTATATTTGTTGTTGCATGTGAGTTTTTATTGTTGTGAGCCGCCCAGAGTCTCTGTGGAGTGGGCGGCATACAAATGCAACTAATAAATAAATAAATAAATAAATAATACCGCACCTAGGGAAATGAGGCCTGGGTACTGAATGGGAGGGGGAGAGAAGCAAGCTGGGCTTACCTTTATGTTGGCCATGTCGCTCTGCAGGCGAATCCTTGCTTGTTGCGCTACAGCCAACTGCTGTTGGTACCAGTGCCGAACTTTCTGCAGGGATGCGATCTCTGCCTGTGATGATTTCAGCTTACCGGTCAAGGACGCGCGGTCCAGCTCGACCTGCTGGACTTGGCTTTGTAACGTGGAGAGCTGCTGCCGGAGATCGTGAACTAAAAGGCCAGGATGAAAAAAATGTAAATAAAGGAAGGGCAGAGTTATGAAACTCCCATCTGTAGCTATCGACAGCAACGAAGGTTTAGTTTACTTTATTGTCACAGCACCCCGTACAACGAAATTAAATGCCATCTTCAGTGTACATTATAATTATAATAAAAACAAATATCCTTCACATTCTATACAATTGAATTGAAAGCCCCTGATGTTGCATTAATATTGCACTATACAGTAGAATTCAATATAGTTACTGCTCTGGGATAGAAGCTGTTTTTCAGCCTATTTGGCCTTGTTTTTATGGTCCTGTACCGGCTGCCAGATGGTAATAGTTCAAAAAAAAAAAAAGGGTGCCCAGGATGAGATGGATCTTCACGAATGTTTTGAATTTTCTTAAGGCAGCCGGGAGCTATAAAGCTCTTCCAAAGAGGGGAGAGGGCAACCAATGATCCTCTGGGCAATGACGTTGACCCTCTGGACCGCTGTCCTATCTGCCACTGTGCAATTGGCAAACCATACACAGGTGCAGAAAGTTAAAATACTCTCTATGGTGCAGCGGTAGAAGGTGACCAGCAGTTTTCCATTCAGTTGTTGTTTCCCGAGAAGTCTCAGGTAGTATAATCTCTGCTGGGCCCTTTTGACCAGTGCTGCAATGTGAGCGCCCCAGGTCAGGTCCTCTTTTATGATAACACCCAGAAACTTAAAACTGCCCACTTGCTCCACTCCGTCTCCATTGATAAGCAAGGGCTGGATGTCTGATCTATTCCTTCTGTACTCCACTATAAGCTCCTTGGTCTTATTGCTCTTAAGGACCAAGTTATTGTCTCCACACCACGAAAGCAACCAGTCGACCTCATCTCGATAGGCAGACTCATCCCCACCCACCCCCGGAGATGAGTCCCACCAATTATTCCGTCTTTTGAAAAGTCCAGGGTAGCTAATTGAAAAGCAAATAAAATAGGCCAATCAAGGAGTATATTTTTCAAAACCACGGACGGGGAAAGTCTAAAATAAATCATACGACGTCTGATGGAATGGAACAGGTCATCAAAGCACAAAGAAGCTCCTGAATGGACTTCTCCCTAGAAGACAATTCCAGAGTCATGAAGCTACCTCCACAGGAAGTGTCTATGGAGATACTCAATGATCCACGTATCATGGTTGTCCCTAAGGTCTTTCTCCAAAAGGCAACTGGACATTTTAGTTTTTTTCCTCCTCTGAAAACATTTTGCTTCTCATCCAAGAAGCTTCTTCAGTTCTAGCTGACTGGTGGGGAATGGAAGGATTTATATGTGTTGCAATCAACTGGTTGTTAGAGGGTTCTTCTGAGGGTTGGTCACTAGCTCTCTGAGAATCATAGTCCACTTGGGGGTTTATCTGTATCCTCAGATACAGTGGGCCTTTTGGAGAAAGTATCTTTGGGACTTCTACAGGAAATCTGTCAACTCTAAAACTGGCCCGACTGAGGCCATCTCGGAGGCTTCAGTGTTGCCACAATGGTGCACAAGGGAGGAGGGACTAGAGATAGCTGGGGTTTTGTAGCCAAAACAAAATAGTTTCCCCTGAGAACCAAGGACATCCCCACAGCTGGCTGAAAAGAGGAGGAGTGAAGTTTCCAAGCAACCGGACAGCACCTTGATTGGACCATGTGACTGATTGTTTGAGAAAGGGGGAATAACTTTTACTTAGGTGAAAACTGCGGGAACCTTTAGAGTCGGTTTTCACCAGTCTGTGCCAATATGATATGTCCAATAAACCTGTTCTTGTTCTGCTTGCTATGGGCGTATTACTTGGAACCCTGACAAAGTCTTCATCTTATCACCTACCAAAGGCATGATAATTAAGGATCAGAAAGACTTGTGATCTTCCTGATTTCTCTCTTCAATACAGACTCACAAAGGTGGTTTGCGGTCAGGTTCCAATCAATCTATTTGGGACATGACGCTTTGTAGAATTCTCACGCAAGAGCAGATGGATTGAAGACACTCAGCTTGGTTCTACTCACCCATGCTGTCCTTGCCAAGGACATTTTTCTGCAAGTCTTCCACCTTCCCCATCAGTCTCTGGTACTGTTCTTCTGCCAACTGAAGGTCATTATGGGAAGCAACCAAGCCAGCGTTCTTGGCCTCCAACGTGGTTTGTAGCTCAGCCATGGCGCGCTCCAGGTCCCAGCAGGACTGCTTCAAGGTAGCCACCTCTGAATTCAGGGAGTCCTGCTTCTGCTGGCTGGTCTGTGAATGCTCCATGTGGGTTTGGAGTTTCATCTGGACCGCAGCCAGCTGGGCTTGCAATTCTGCTTTTTCCTTGAGGGCCTACACATAGATAAATCTGGTGTCACGTTTTCTATCATAGCAATGCAATGATGGAAGTGTCGTCATCGAAACTGGGTTGAGGTAGGCCTTCAAAACTTCCTATAATACCATCCAAGACCAAATATCTCGTCCACGGCACCTCTTCAGAAGGAATTTTTACAGGTGGATAGTAGATGTGGACAACAACCCCAAACTACCATCAAGATCACAAACCACCCCATATTATTTTCACATTCTCTAGGACAGTGGTGGCGAACCTTTTTCGGCTCGCGTGCCAAAAAGGGGGGGCGCACTCGCGCGTGCTTGCGTGCCCACACCCATTCCCTCCCCCCCACGCATGCGCACAACACCCCCCCATGCTGCCCCCTGCGCATGCGCACCCCCCCACCCCCGCACAAAGGCTTACCGGAGCCTGGAACGACGAAACCGGCAAACCGGAAGTGCGAAAAAACGCACTTCCGGTTTGCCGGTATGCTGTTTTTTGCACTCTGGAGGGTTCAGGGAAGCTCCCTGAAGCTCCGGAATGCAAAAAACTACAAAACGGACAAACCGGAAGTGCGGAAAAGTGCACTTCTGGTTTATCCGTTTTGTAGTTTTTTGCATTCCGGAGCTTCAGGGAGCTTCCATAGGTTCGCCACCACGGCTCTAGGAAGAACAGAAGCTAAACCCCCATCTGGGAATGCTTTCATTGGGATTCCTACACTTGGAAGCAAACGGAATTCTGTGGCTTGAATGGCCTCTCCCCAGTCTAAGATCCTACCATCTCAAGAAGTTTTGAGATCTGCAGATAAGACTAGGTCTATCAACAATGACCTGAAATGCCACCCTCCTTCCAGAGATACCTGATAATATTCCATAACCTATCCTTGGACCTACAGGACCAGTGATATGCTTCTCTTAATTCTGGAGAATGAGTTTTTAAATAGAAGATCCTATTGTACCTCGTTGGCTTCTAATGACAGTGCCTCCAATTGTCCTTCGAGTCTCATCTTCTCTTTGAGGACTTGGAGCAGCTCATCGTGGGTTCCTGCGACTGAACTTTCCATGGATATACTGGGGTGAGACAAAACAGACAAACACTTTGTGAAGCTGTGCCAATTACAAAAAGAGAAGATGTTCCTTAGCGGATCAAACAAGGCAAGAATCCATGATGTCTATGGAGATTCTCCATCATCCAGGTCATGGTTGTCCCTAAGGTGCTTTTTAAAAAGGCAACTGGATGTGACAGAGTCACTCACGCCCTCATCACCTCCCGGCTGGATTACTGCAACGCGCTCTACATGGGGCTACCCTTGAAGAGTATCCGGAGACTGCAATTGGTGCAAAATGCAGCTGTGCGAGCTGTGGTGGGTGTGCCCAGATACGCCCACGTAACACCTATCCTCCGCCAGCTGCATTGGCTGCCCATTAGTTTCCGGACCCAATTTAAGGTGTTGGTTTTGACCTTTAAAGCCCTACATGGCTCAGGGCCAGGTTACCTTCGGGACCGCATCCTGCCGCATACCTCCCTACGACTGGTTAGGGCCCACAGAGTTGGTCTCCTCCAGGTCCCATCGACCAAGCAATGTCGGTTGGTGGGGCCGAGGGGGAGAGCCTTCTCTGTGGGAGCCCCCTCCCTTTGGAACCAACTCCCTCCAGAGATCAGGACTATCCCCACCCTGCTGGCCTTCCGTAAAGCAATAAAAACTTGGCTCTTCCGGCAGGCGGGGTGAAAGTGAGACCAATCAGATTATATTTGGGTCTCCCCCCTGGTTATGAATGCTGGATGTTTTTTAACTTTTGTAGTTTTTAACTGCTATGTGATTTTATATTTTAATAATGGATTTGACATGTTGTTAGCCGCCCAGAGTCCCCTGGGAGTTGGGAGGCATACAAATCTATTTAAATAAAATAAATAAATAAATAAATTTGTTTGTCCTGGATACAAAAGAAGTTCCTTCTTTCAGTTCTGAACCGAAGAAGCTTCTTGGATGAGAAGTGGAACGTCTTCAGGAAAAGATGTCTTCTCATCCAAGAAGCTTCTTCAGTTCAGAACTGAAAGAAGGAGGGAACTTCATTTGTTTCCAGGACAAACAAACGAAGTCCAGTTGCCTTTTGAAAAGGCACCTTTGGGACAAAAGTGTCCAAGCTGGAGACTTCAAGAGTTGGAGAAGATACCAAAATTGCTTTACCTGCTGGAAATACTGTCCCGTCGGCTTCTGGCCTCCCCATTGACTTCCTGTTCCTGTTCCTGAGCTCGTTGCTCTGTTGCTGCAGCCTGCAATACCTCCCTAATGGAAGGAAACTGTCCAACAGCATCCAACGGGACCTCCTGCCCGTTGATGGTGAAGGCCATACCCGCCTTGCTTTTGGGGCTGGAGGAAGTGAGGCCTCTTCCCGACACGCTACTGTAGGCCGAGCTGTCGCTTTCGTTGCCATCCAGCCTCATTCCCGCTTCGCTGCCATCCATTTCCGACACGCTGTCTCCCGCCAAGGACAAAGCTTCCAGGCGGTCGTCTGAATCGGGGGTCAGACTGATGGAAGACACCACCGAGGTCAGACTGCTTGAGTTCTGTTTCAGAGACCCGCCCGAGGAATCGGCCCCCGAGACGGTCCCACCGGCACTTCCGTCTGGGTTTTCCGTTCGATAATCTGCCAGCGACCGAATCCGGCTTGTTTTGGAAGATTTGGAACTTTTTTTCTCTTTCAAGGAAGCTGGTAGGCCCAAGCTCCCCACTTTCGGGCCTCGCGGGACACTGGTTCGCAAAAAGGAATATTCTTTGGTCATTGTCACGGGGCTGGCCCTCGGTAAGATCTCCGGATTCCACATCAGCTCGGGATCCAGGGTGCTGGAGGGGCGACTTTTAGCTGTAAACAGCTGGAGTAAAAGAAAGGAGGCAGGAAAGGAAGAACAAGAAGCGGGGGGGAATAAAATAATAATAATGTCACGGTGTGAATGTTGTCAGTTGTATGTCTATGCAGGGTGATGCACCCCTATCCTAATATTATGGTACATTCCAATACAAGCAGAACACGTGATATGATCTTCTACGCATGTCCACCTTCCTAAACCACCATTAATCTTCTTCTGCCTTAGCTCTTGACCTGAACAGTCGTGTTTCTTAGCAAAGATGTAGTTATTCAGGATTTATTGTTTCTGTACTGAAATAAATATTTTCTATTAGACTTTTAATCTCGGTTTTATTTCTACTGTCTGAATTCCAAGTGAAAGATCCAAATCGCCTCTATGAGATTTTATTCTCATCTTTAACATGGTAGCCCTCGGACGGCTTGAATATATTTTTCCCCCAACAAATAACAACAACAACGATAGCAGCCATCGAAACTACGTGATTATGGATGAAACATGTAACAATGGGTGATACCCATTGTCATTGGGGCACTTGGCACCATGTCCAAGAATTTTAAAAAATACATCAATAAACTGCAGCTTCCTGCAATAACACCAGCTGAACTGCAAAGGTGTGCTACTCAGAACATCGTACATCTTAAAAGATACTTGTTTGATATCTAGGATGCTGGCAGCAACCCGTATCAACCATTAGCGCCAGTCAGTGGTATTTGTGATACATTTTTAAATGTTCAGTTGACTGAGTTTCATATTTAATGAATAAAATAAATAATATTAATATTAATATTAATATTAATATTAATATTAATAATATTAATATTAATATTAATATTAATAATAATATTATTAATATTAATATTAATATTAATAATAAATAAAAATAATATATTAAGTTTTTACCAGTCCCAGACTGTGAATCGAATTGAAGATTAAATCTTAACTAATATATACTTAGACATTACCTCAACAGCTCTTAGGTCCTTGGTTAGACCCTAAACCAGTGATGGCGAACCTTTTTTGGTTCGCGTGCCAAAAGGGGGGGGGAATGCGGGGATCACGTGTGTGCGTGCCCACACTCATAATTCCATGCACCCCCGCACATGCACGCCTGACCCCCCTGCTCCCAGCATGCAATGGCATGCCCATTTTTCGCTCTCCCCAGGCTCCAGAGCCTTTCTAGGAGCCTGGGGAGGGCGAAAACAGCCTTCCCCACCCCCTCTGGAGGCTGGAAACAGCCTGTTTCCCGACTCCCAGTGGGCCCAGAAGGCCCGAAAATCAGCCGGATGGTGCACACATGCGTGCCGGACCTGATCTCGCGTGCCCACCGATATGGCTCCGCGTGCCACTTGTGGCACCCGTGCCATAGGTTCGCCATCACAGCCCTAAACTGTTAAGTTTTTACCAGTCCCAGACTATGAATCGAAGTGAAGATTAAATCTTAAAGAATAATAATAACAACAACCTTACTCAAGTATACTACCGATATACTCAGATGCTACCTTAATAGCTTTTAGATTCTTGGTTAGGACTTGAACTGTTAAGTTTTTACCAGTCCCAGATGATGATGATGATGATGATGATGATGATGATGATGATGATGATGATGATGATGATGATGCAAGAAATATCACTTGACTGCAAGCAATAATTGATGGGACCATATCATAAAGTCACAGAAAATGAAGAAGCTAAAGTGCTCTGGGAAGTTTAGAATTCAAAGAGACAGGCACCTGCCACATAACACCTCAGACTTAACAATTGTCCACAACAAAGACAAAAAAGTCCGTATAGTGGATGTGGCAATACCTGAAGACAGCAGAAAACCAAAGGGGAAAAAAATCACAACATATAAAGATCTGAAAATAGAAGTAAAACCACTGTGGCAAAAGAAAGCAAAGGTAGTACCAAATAGGGATAGGGGCTTTGGGTGCAATCCCAAAACATCTGGAGCACCCCTGGCATTGACATCACCACTGGTCAACTACAGCGCTTGAACACCAGTGGCATTGACGCAATCCCCAACGGTCAATTGCCAAAGGCAGCTTTACTCGGAATCAGCTGACATCCTGTAAAGTTACTTTTAATGTTATTAAACATCATCTGCTTATCTCAGCTCTTTGGGAAGGACTCGATAGGGCAGAGGTCTTCAAACTTGGACAGAGGTCTTCAAACTTGGACAGAGGTCTTCAACTTTAAGACCTGTGGACTTCAACTCCCAGAATTCTCCAGCCAGCTGGCAGGAGAATTCTGGGAGTTGAAGTCCACAGGTCTTAAAGTGGCCAAGTTTGAAGACCCCTGTGATAGGGGGACAAAATGCCAAATCCAGCCTGAACATCTGGCTGACTCTACGATGAATCCTAATATTGGCATTGACACAATCCCTATCAGTCAATTGCCAAAGGCAACCTTACTCAGAACAGCTGACATCCTGCAACAATTCCTAAACATCAACTTGTGCTTATCTGAGATCCTTGGGAAGGGCTCAATCAGTGGACAAAAATGCCAGTTCCAGCCTAAACAACTGACTGATCGTGCGAGGAATAATAATAAAAAAAACCACGCCTGTGAATTTTTTGGCTAGGCACTTACTCTCTCCTGATGCCTCTTGACGCGATACTGCTTGAGCTGTTCTTCCAAGCGCTTCCGGGCCTGAAGACGGATCAGTTCTTCCTTCTCCAGCGGGAGAGGAGCATCGGCTGAGCCTGCAGGAGGAACGAAGCAAGTTAAATCGTCCGGGGGGACAATAAACTGTGAACAAGGAGGCAGGACAGACAGGAAGCTCTCTTTGCAAAGCCGCCAGAAATTTAGACACCAGGTTAAAAAAGGAGGTTAAAAAGTTCTCGAGTGTTGGGTTTCGAGGGAGTTTGATTTTTTGCTGTGTCTGAAGCAAGGCATTCCGTGAGGAGAGCGCCAGAGGTGGTCCCTCTGTTCAGTATTCCAGAAACAACCACATGCTTTCCAAATGTTTTGGATACTAACTTATTTTTCGGAGTATAAGATGCACTTTTCCCCCCTTAAGAGGCTGAAAATTTGGGTGTGTCTTATACTCCGAATTCGAAGCTTTTTTTCAGCCCTAACCAGATGCTAAGAGCTAAGAGTGAAGCATCTTTCGTGCTTTGCCTGCTAAGAGCTAAGAGTGAAGCATCTTTCATTGCTACTCCCTCCGAAAATCAGCTGTACTTTAGCAGCTTTTTTTCAGTGCTAACGAGTGAAGCAATCTTCTTTGCCTGCTTTTTTCATTGCTTCTCTCTATCAGCTCTGCTTTAGAAGCTGTTTTTTTTTTAATCCCGCTCAAAAACCAGCAAACTAATGTGCTGAAGCTGACCAGACTAAGGGATGCTAGCCAGATGAATACCTGGTAGGCAAGATTTTTTTTCCCCCTATTTTCTTCCGAAAAACTAAGGTGCGCCCTATACTCCGAAAAATATGGTAAATAGAGATGAGAATGTTATTGTCGTCAGCCTGCCTGCTTGCTTCGCAATCTGTCAGTCTAACATCTTTGCAATGGGAGGAAGAATCGGAATGCAGGGGGGAAGATGGTGTGTGTGTGTGTGTGTGTGTGTGTGTGTGTAATCCACATTGTGTCAGGCAAGGAGGCATCTTCATTCCCAAAACAAAACAAGCATGGCTAACTGGACCCTGGCTGATTGCAGGAGAGGGGGTGGCCAGGGGAAAGGGAAAAGTTGGAATCTTGGAAAAATCTCAGACCAGGAGTCGTCTTTTGCTAGCTGACCAAGTGGGACGGATGACGGTTATAGTCCAAAAAGCCTCAACGGAGCCATTGTTTTAATCTTTGCTAACGTTACTTTTAACTGTCAAGGTGCGGTTAGATGCCCAGAGATGGGGGACATTAATTAATGCATTTATTCAATCGATCAATCCAGGGGTGAAATCCAATTTTTTTTTACTACCAGTTCTGTAGGCTTGGCTTGGTGGGCGTGGCAGGGGAAGGATACTGCTGGGGGAAGGATACTGCAAAATCTCCATTCCCACCCCACTCTGGGGCCAGCCAGAGGTGGTATTTGCCGGTTCTCCGAACTACTCAAAATTTCCACTATCAGTTCTCCGGAACCTGTCAGAACCTGCTGGATTTCACCCCTGGATCAATCCGTGTCAGGCAGTGATTTTATATTGCCTGTTACACGTATATGCAGGGAGATGCATCCCTATCAAATATAATGGTTTATTCCTGAGCACGTGATTAATATGTTCCTAGTACGCATGTGCACATTCCTTTCTTTGATCGTTCCTTCTTTTTCAGCTTCTGTAAGAGGCAAGACCTGTTTTTATAGCTAAGATGTGATTAATGAGAATTTATTGTTTTGTACCGAAATAAATATTTTCTACTTTAGAACTTTAAACTGCGGTTTCTTTTATAATGTCAGAGATCCAGGGAAAGATCTATTTCGCCTCTGATGAGATTTATTCTTATCTGTCAATCCGTGAATAATTGTTGCCCCTCGTTCAGAACAGGATCCAGCAAATCCACCCATCCCAAATGAAGCTTTGCACCACCATCTAATCTGCGTGAAGACAGCCAGTTTCCATCCCCCCCCCCCCCGGAATTTCTTAAGCCTCCGAGAGTCACAGGGAGATGACGGTGAATGACACACCATATCACCGGAGAAGCGTGACTCAAGTTTTTCATCTTCGTTTGGGGGTGTTAAATCGAAATAGGATTGTCGCTTACAAGTAAAACGTGGTCTTGTTACCTTACATTTTGCAGGACGGCCCCGCGGGCCGGATCCGACCACATCGCGGCCCAGATGCAGCCCGCAGGGCCTTGAGTTTCACACCCCTGGTTTAGAGGCAAAAGACCTTGTTTCTAAGAGAATGGCAAATGGCAACCTTGATTCAGACCCATCAGGTCATTTAAAATATATATATATAATCAAGCCAATTTGTTAAAGGCAAAGTCAGAGATGCCCAGGGTTAAGAATCAGCTCATGCTTCAAACGCAGCATTCAGAAGAGATTCTGCAGAGGCAGAGAAATGGAAATAAGGAAGTGGGGTGGGGGACTTCTTTTGAGGGCGGAGCGAGAAAGGAAGAGGTGGGCTCCACCGTGAAGAGATGCTTACACAATTCAGTTTCTTGCAAAGGGAGGCTTAGTTTGAGAGACTGCAGGGTGTCCTTCCTAAGAGCTAAGCTCTCATCACTACCGCCCTGAGACGCCTTTAGGTGCTCACGGAAACCAAGCACACCTGAAGCGAGTTCTTTCCCCGGGGAGTTTTCTGTGGGGCCCAAAGGCATGGGTTGTTCGGGGTCGTAAGACGTCGGTCCGTTCGCGCAAGGATCTTGGCTGCTCTTCAGGGCTAAGGTGTCTCCTTCGGTTGACACTCCGCCGTTGTTTACACTAAGCACTGGAAAAAAAGAACAGGGGTTGGGAAGAGGTTAACGACGGATGCCATGTTCTCACCTGTTCATTTGCTCAAGAAGCCACGGAGAGAACAAACACCCAAGAACATCCAATATACTCTACTCTAAATTGCTTTAAATATCACTGCAGATGAAAGCAAGCGTCACAAATAAAAACATAATAGCAATAGTGTCGAAGACTTATATTTTCCAGCACACCCTAAGCAGTTTGCAGAGTCAGCCTATTGCCCCCAACAATCCGAGTCCTCATTTTACCAGAAGGATGAAAGGCTGAGTCAATAACAACAGCAATACCAGTTAGACTTATATACCACTTCACAGTGGTTTACAGCCCTCTCGAAGCGGTTTACAGAGTCAGGCTATTGCTCCCAACAATCTGGCTCCTCATTTTACAGACCTCGGAAGAATGGAAAGCTGAGTCAACCTTGAGCCGGTCAGGATCGAACTCCTGGCAGTGGGCAGAGTTAGCCTGCAATACTGCATTCTAACCACTGTTCACCATGGATGGGTGGGTGGAAAGGAAGGAAGGAAGGAAGGAAGGAAGGAAGGAAGGAAGGAAGGAAGGAAGGAAGGAAGGAAGGAAGGAAGGAAGGAAGGAAGGAAGGAAGGAAGGAAGGAAGGAAGGAAGCCATCACTCTGCTAAACAAATAGTCCAGTCCCCTGCTCAAGCAGGAGATCCTATACCATTTCAGACAAGTGATTGTCCAGTCTCTTCTTAAAAACCTCCAGTGATGGAGCGCCCACAATTTCTGGTGGCAAGCTGTTCCACTGGTTAATTGTCCTGTTAGGAAGTTTCTCCTTAATTCCAGGTTGCTTCTCTCCTTGATTAGTTTCCATCCATTGTTTGAAAGAACAGCCTTGTTCTTTCCATTTCCAGAGAAAAGGGAGGATGGAAGAGGAAAGAGGTGGGTGGAAAAAGCAAAGTGGAAGAAAGTCTTAGAACTATGTCTGGAGTTTAGACATAGTTCTAAGACTTTCTTCCACTTCTTCTTTGCAATAGACAAACACACGGACAATGACAGATATCTCCACAGCATTAGCCGTGAAAGATATGGAGTGGTACGGTGGCCTAGAAGTGGAGCTCTCGCCTCACAATCAGGAGGCTGTGAGTTCGATCCTACGTAGAGGCAGTTATTTCTCTCTCTCGGCACACTGAGAATATATCTGCTGAACAAAACTCTGTATTGATGACAGGAAGGGCATCCAGCCATTAAAACACTCTGCTAGCTCCATTCAGTTGCCCAGACTCCACCCTGCAAGGGATGATGGGGTCGTTAAATGAAGATGATGATGATGATTAGCTGTGAAAGATACCACTGAGAGCTGAAGAAGCCTCTTGGATGAGAAGTGAAATATCTTCCAAGAAAAAAACAGAAAGTCCAGTTGCCTCTTGAAAAAGCATCTCTGAGAGACCTACCACTAACTTAGTCACTAGGAGGAAAATTTAGGAACAGATTACCACCTTCAATCTTCCAAAGGCATCTGGAATGACAACCCACTCTGTCGAAGATCTTCCTAACCTTCCACCAACCATATCCAACAACAGTAACAAAAATGCTCATTAAAAAAAATCCATATCCAAAGAAACTGCTTACAGTTAAGATCCTCTGCTTCCATTGTCCGCTTCGATTTGACCTCCAGGTCTTCTGCTCGCTGTTCGGAACTTCCCGGGGTACCATTGCTGGCTTCCTGAATGACCACCGAAGAGTCCATGGCTGATGGGAGTTAAGGTCCAAGGGAAATTATTTCCCCGGTTGGAACTTTCCAAGCGACCTATCTAGTCCACTTTTTCTCCATCAATACCGCTGGGAGCCAAAAAAACAGCCTGCACATTGTTAAGGACTTCTGCACCAATTTATTCGCAGGGAGCAATTTGGTTTAGTTCCAGCCCACTTGATGGACAACTGAAGAATTTCTGGAGATCATTAGAGTAGCTGCAAGAGAAAGAAAACAATGGTCGAGTTACATCACACGCTGAGATAAAAGACACAAACACACACACACACACACATATGGGATGACACTCCTTTTTAAAAATAGTTCCTTGTGGTTTTTTCTTCTTCTTGCAGAAATCACCTACATCTGCCACATATAATTCTGAGCTCACCGAGTGCCAATCCTTATGTAAGTCACATTGGCACTGTCTTAATGATTGGGGGGGAGGAAATTCACAATCTAAAGATTTCAGGGTGTGTAAGGATCTCTCAGCAACACATCCAAGCTTTCTTGAGGTGGCTGCCTGTGAGTGACAAAGGCTGGATCAATGCCCTTTTGATTGCTCCCGCGGGGAGTGGAAACGAAACTATTTTCATTTCCAGTTGCTTTTTTATTTTCATAGTGGCAACTGCCAGCCGGACTATTTTATCCCACCGAGCACACGGGCAGTTTGATTTATAGGACTACGCATGTGTTTACGAGGCTAAGGATTTGGCAGAGATTAAAATACCTCTTACTGCAAGATGAGAGTCTCACTAAGCGAGAACGGGGAAAAAAGAGGCCTATGGCCTGTTAAGGTTGCTTCGTTTTGTGCGAAGGAAGCAAGGAGATAAAGATCACAGGGAGCCCTCGAGCTATAGAAGTTGGAACGGCACTGAAAAAAGCAAGTTAGGACCAGTTTTCACACTTACGACCGACTGCAGATGAGTGTAAATGCAGCCCAGCCAGGCACACAAACTTTGGTCATGTGACCACTGTGTGTGTGTGTGTGTGTGTGTGTGTGTGTGTGTGTGTGTCTGTCTGTCTGTCTGTCTGTCTGTCTGTCTGTCTGTCTGTCTGTCTGTCTGTCTGTCTGTCTGTCTGTCTGTCTGTCTGTCTGTCTGTCTGTCTGTCTGTCAGAACTTTCAAATCCAGGTCCTTAGTAACCCCCAAGTAGATCTCTTGGAACTTCAAATGGCCACTCAGCGACAAGTCCCAAGTCAAGGACCATCTGTCTCGACAATTAAGAAACGACCACATATAGGCAGTCCTTTACAGATTAACAGTTGGAAGGGACCTTGTAGGTCATCTAGTCCAATCCCCCCTCGCCCAAGCAGGAGACCCTACATCATTTCTGACCGATGGCAGTCCAGTCTCTTCTTGAAAGCTTCCAGTGATGAAGCTCCCACCACTTCTGAAGGCAACTTTTGTTCCATCGGTTGATTGTTCTCACTGCCAGAAAATTCCTCCTTATTTCCAGGTTGAATCTCTCCCTGGTCAGTTTCCATCCATTATTCCTTGACTTACAACAGTTTGTTTAGTGACCGTTCAAAGTTACAATGGCACTGAGGAAAGCGACTTATAACCGTTTTTCACACTTACGGCCGTTGCCGCATCCCCATGATCATGTGATCAAAATTCGGATGCTGGGCAAACTGACTCGTATTTACGACGGTTACAGTGTCCTGGGGGTCACGCAATCCCCTTTTGCGACCTTCTGACAAGCAAAGTCAGTGGAGAAGCCACTTAACAACCGGGTTACTCACTTAACAAATGCAGTGATTCACTTAACAAATGTGTCAAGAAAGGTCGCACAATGGGGCAAACCTCACCTAACGAATGTCTTGCTTAGCGACAGAAATTCTGGGCTCAGCTGAGGTCTTAAGTCGAGGACTACCTGTATAGAAGAATCCAGCCAAAGGAGGACTAAAGAACCTCTGAATGAACTCTCATACAATGCTAGAGTCAAAATCATGCAAGGAGGCTACCCGGTTTCAGATAACAGAATCTGTTGAACCCATCACAAGGGTCAAAATGCAGAAAGCAACTTGCAAAGGCTGTCCTTTATGGGGCACTTAAGGGGTGAAGGCTTTTGAGGGACCTCACTGAAGTCCTCAAGATGTTCCATGTTTAGCTGCCAACCTAAGATACCGCTTTAAAAATGTGTTAGCAAGACATTGAAGTCCTCTCCTTCCTGGCATTTAGAAAACAGTGTTAGATCTTCAAGATTTCAACCCTTGATGTCCAACTTGGAAGGGTTGACTTTTTTTGGGCAGGCGGGCTTTAGCCTAACACAACTTGCTGGGATGGAGGAGGGGAAGGGACGGTGTACCCAAGCCCATGTTTCCTTGGGAAAGGAGCAGGGTTAAAGTCCTTAGCACACCTCAACCTCCCCTTTTGGGGTCAGATTGCCAGCCTCTGTTCACAACGCCAAGACAAATTCAAGTAGGCAGCCATTAATGCTTCACAACAGTGACTCTTAACAACTATGGGTGGCTTCACTAGGTGTGTTCAATCCACCCATCCATTAAAACAACCACCAGTTTCAGAGTCCTTGACCACACATCACACCTATGCAGGACTATATAGTTCATAAACAAACTTCATAGATGTACACACATCAAACCTTACACTTACCCTGGTCTATACAATCCATGAAGCCACTTCCTACACTGATACACACACACACACACACACACACACACACACACACACACACACACACACACAGATACCCTCTACATCACTCCTATCCAAGTCTATACGGTCCATAAAGCAACTCCATAGATGCACACACAAACAGAGACTCACACCCACATCAAACCTTTAAACCTTCCCAGGTCTATACACATACACACATACACATACACACATATGCACACCCTACATCACATCTACCCAACTCTGTATAGTCCACCAATCAATGTACACACACACACACATCAAACCTTACAGTCCATGAAGCAACTTTGAACACAGATACACACAAGTACACACCCACACACCCACAAAGATACCCCCTACATCACTCCTATACGACGGTCCATAAAGCAACTTCATAGACGCATACACACACCACACACCAAACCTTTAAACCTTCCCAGGTCTATATAACCCATAAACCAACTTCATACAAATACACACAGGTACACACATACAAACACTCACACCCCTACTCTCCACCTCACCCTTACCCACCTCTATAGAGCCCACAGAGCCCATTTCATACAACGCAACCTACAAGCACACAAACACACCCCACACACAACCCAACCCCCACCAGGGAAGGACCCAGACAGATTCTCTCACACTCAGGAAGACGCGTGTTTGCAAGACACGTGTGAATGCCATCCCCCCATCCCTAGAGACCCCCCCGTCTCCCCCAGAGAGGGAGGCGTGTTTCGAAGTGTGTTTGCACAAGGGTGTGCTTTTTATACACAGACACACACAGAGAGACATAGGGGGCTTTGAGCCCCCCTCCCAGCCCTGTAGGCCCACAACCCCACCCCGCTCCCTCCATTCCCAGGTCCGGCCCGGCCCGGCCCTTCGCCCCGCTGACCTGCCCGGCTCGGCTCGGCCCGAGGCGCCCTTCCTTCTCCCGAGACGTGGCGCGGGCGGCAGGCGGGGCGCAGGCGGGGCGACGCCGCCCCTTCCCCGCCGGACGGCCTCCCCTTCCTCCTCCTCCTCCTGCTCCGCCCACAGCCCGCCCGGAGGCTCCTCGGCACGCTCCGCGGCCGCACCGACCTGCCCGGATTTCGGGGGGAACGAGCGTCGGAGGGGAGGGGGGCCCGAATAGAGACCGGAACGGAAGGAGCGGGGCGTTTTTTCCTCCCCAAGCGGAGGACTGGTTTTGGCGACGGAACTTCCGGGAAGGAGGGGGCGAGCGAGAGAAAGAGGGAGGGAGGGAGGAGCACGGGGGATGACGCGTACTCGCCCCGCCTTCGGTGTTTGCCCCGCCTCCTCCTCCTCTCCGCCTTCTCCTCCTCCTCAGGGAAGGCTTAGTTTAGTCTTTCCCCAACGGGGCGCCCTCTGCTGGTTGGGTTCTCTTGGCTGCCGCACAGGGAGGGTTGCAAAGCTGATTTTGGGGAGGGGGTCTGCCCCAGTTGTCCCCCTCCCACAGCACATCTGGGGGCGCCGGGTTGGGGAAACTGCTTTCAGGACAGAGCCATGAGGCTGCTCTTTGATGTCGTATACACAAATACATGCACGCATATGCACATATACAGACATATAAATACACAGACATACAGACACACACATATATACATTAATATGTATATGTACATATGCACACAGATATATACACACAAAATATACACATGAATACATGTACAGTTTATGCATATGCACGTAAGTAAACACATATACACTTACAGAATAGAATAGAATTTTTTATTGGCCAAGTGTGATTGGACACACAAGGAATTTGTCTTGGTGCATATTCATATGCATATGTAAATGCAAATACATGTATATTCACACACACACACACACACACACAGATATAAAGGATATAGATAACCCCATATATATGCACCAAGACAAATTACTTGTGTGTCCCGTCACACTTGCCCAATAAAAAATTCTATTCTATTCTATTCTATATCTATCTATCTATCTATCTATCTATCTATCTATCTATCTATCTATCTATCTATCTATCTATCCATCAATACACACACACACACACACACACACACACACACACATACATATACATACGCACACACACACACACATACACAGGGGGGGAGACAGAGAGATTGATGATAGACAGATGATAGACAGATAGATATGGATGGACAGACAGAGACATAACAGAAAGATAAAGATTTGTCTTTATAGATAGATAGATACAGATAGATAGATAGATGATAGATAGATAGATAGATAGATAGATAGATAGATAGATAGATAGATAGATAGATAGATAGATAGATAGATAGATAGATAGATGATAGAGATAAAGATAGATGATAGATAGATAGATAGATAGATAGATAGATAGATAGATAGATAGATAGATAGATAGATAGATAGGCGAGAGAGAGGTGTATGCACACATATATACACAAATACACAGAAACATGTAGTTTATACATGCATATATATGTGTGTGTGTGTGTGTATACACACACACACACACAAACATATGCACAGATAAGTGCACAAACAATTTATACGTAGAATCACACATACATACACACAAGCAGACACACATATAAAGACCCACAAAGTAACACACACACCTTTTTTCCAAAACTATTTAAAAAAAACAACCAAATCTGATGATATAGAACATTGTCCACTGGAGGGCGCTGTTCTTTATCTTTGAAATGGATTGTGAGATTTGTCTCACCATAAGTTAGTCTTATTAAGGCATCCCGGACTCTTGAGGAATGCATTAAAAAGGGGGGAATAAAGCCAAAAAGACTCAGAGAAAAAGCAAGAATTTTGAAGGTATCCAGAACGTACCTCTTCTGAGCCTTAAAACTGCCTTTCCCCCCCTTTTCCTTCAACCCTTTTCCTTCAATGCCTGGAATGCACTACCTGACTCTGTGGTTTCTTCCCCAAACCCCAAAAACTTTAACCTTAGACTGTCTACAGTTGACCTCTCCTCGTTTCTAAGAGGTCTGTAAGGGGCGTGAATAAGCGCACCACTGTGCCTACCGTCCCTGTCCTACTGTCCTATTGTCCTCTTTTATCATTACTTTTTACTTATGTTTATACAAACTACTACTATCCTATACATGTTTGACAAATAAATAAATAAAATAAAATAAAATAAAACTTCAAGAAGCTTATGGGGCGAATGAAGGTGTAAAAGGCATTAAGATCTTCTGGGGAGTTTTCAAGACATCTTCTCCACCAGTTGTCAAATTTATGACCTGGTTCATGGGTGCTTTGCCTATTGTAGGAGTCTAGACAATTCTAGGAGTTACCAAGATAAGTAAAACCACCCAATGTTTTTCACTCCATCCTTGCTTCAAGGTTAAGCCGTTTGGAACAGTCGGAGACAAATATCTACAAATGCTTCTCCTCCTTCCAGGAATTTGAAGAATGTCCTCAACTATGTAAGCATCTGGGAGCATACATTTTTGAGATTCAGGGGGAGAGGATGACTCTGTCGCACAAAACGGAGGAGGCAACTTTGGAGGACTAAAAGCTACGATACTTTTAACAATTAATTGGTGGAACGACTTGCCTCCAGAAGTTGAGGGTGTTCTAACCCTGGAGGTTTTTAAGAAGAGATTGGACAATCATTTGTCTGAAATGTGTATAGGGCAGCGGTCACCAACTGGTGGTCCACGAGAAAATTTTGGTGGTCTGCAGAAAAATTATTTGCATTTTTTATATTGCAGTAAATCAGGGATCCTCAAACAGCGCCCCCTGGGCCGCATATGTGCAATGAACGTTTGTGTTGCTGCAAGTCTCCCACTTTGGGGTCTTTTTGTGCGTGTCAGAGAGGGGCAGAAATTCCAACTTGGGGTCTGCTTCAGCCTCCTGGTGCAGGGCTTTGGGCGAAGGCTGGAGGGAAGTGCCGCTGGTGGTGAAGAGCCGGAGGGCCTCATTCCAGTGGGACTGTATCATGGCCTGGAACTGGCTGACCATCTCAGCCCACTGAGCCTCCAGGCGCCGGTATCTGCCTTGCACTCCTGAGAACCCCACAGTCATTGTTCCTCCTCCTCCTCCTCCTCCTCCTCCTCCTCCTCCTCCTCCTCCTCCTCAAACTTCCCTCCCTTCTAACACTGATGATGTGATCTAGTTGGGTAATGAAACATCTGCAAGAAAATAACCAAGCTCAGAGAGCACCAAGAACCCCACAGACCTCCTCCTTCTCCTCCTCTTTGAAAACCTCACTCCCTTCTAGCACTGATGATGTTACCTAGTTGGGTAATGAAACGTCTGCAAGAAAACAACCATGCTCAGAGAGCACCAAGGACTCCACAGTCATCTTCCTCCTCCTCCTCACTCCCAGCCCTGATGATGTGACCCAGTTGGGTAATAAAATATCTGCAAGAAAACAACCAAGCTACCGCTCAATCCTCCTCCTCCTCCTCCTCCTCCTCCTCCTCCTCCTCCTCCTCCTCCTCCTCCTCCTCCTCCTCCTCCTCCTCCTCCTCCTCCAACTTCCCTCCCTTCTAACACTGATGATGTGAGCTAGTTGGGTAATGAAACATCAGCAAGAAAACAACCAAGCTCATAGAGCACCAAGGACCCCACAGTCTTTTTCTCCCCCTCTCCACAATGCCCACTCCCTTCTAGCACTGATGGTGTTCCCTAGTTGCGTAATGAAACATCTACAAGAAAACCACCAAGCTCAGAGAGCATCAAGGATCCCTCATTTCAACCCTGAGCTATAAATATTCTCCTTTATTGGTACACCAAGATGAACATAGATTAATACCAAAATTAACATCATACCAACAACTCTGAGCAACAGCTCTTCTGTTGGGATAGGGCCAATCATTCTCCTGGACTTGAACCTGGTTCAACAGCAGATTAAGGGATGGGAGGCCACCATCAACCCAATGGAGAAAGCCCCCTCTTTGGGTTGACCCCTCCCTCAATTGTGACCCGGCAATGAGCATCTTCTCAGCCTGCAGTGAGTCAAAACAGCCTGCAGTGAGTCAAAACAAAAGCATCTAATTCGCAGTAAGAACCGTAAGATGGAAAGAAATAAAAAATGAGAATCCTTGGCGATGTCTCTTCCACAGTTGGTGGCATCCGAGGAGGAAGAGGTTTTGAGTTGGTCCCATCAGCAATGGGTGGAAACTAATCAAGGAGAGAAGCAAGTTAGAACTAAGGAGAAATTTCCTGACAGTTAGAGCAATTAATCAGTGGAACAACTTGCCTCCAGAAGTTGTGAATGCTCCAACACTGACAGTTTTTAAGAAGATGTTGGATAACCATTTGTCTGAAGTGGCGTAGGGTTTCCTGCCTAAGCAGGGGGTTGGACTAGAAGACCTCCAAGGTCCCTTCCAACTCTGCTATTCTATTCTAAGCACAAGATGGGTGGCCTTTCTGTTCCCAAAGCAGTTATCATTTCTAAGAGCTCATTTATACCTGCATATTAACATAATTTCTACACAAAGCTGAGCTTTGTCTTCTGTTTTTCTAGCAATGCCTCCACACAGCCTCCTTGTTTCTTCCCTTCCCCTGGCACCCCCGTTTCCTGTTTCTGAAATTTGTGGTGGACTGTTGGAATGAGAAACATCAAGGACGACAAAAATATTTGTGTGTGGAAGACGAAATAACACCACAATGGCTCATTCTTCAATATATGTAATGGGAGTTCTTTCTCTGTCTTCAGCTCTTGGGTTGATGGCTAAGGGAATGAGGGAGAAGCCCCCAGTTTCTGGTTTATTTGTGCTATTTTAAATTTCAGACATAAGGGATGTCTTTAAAGACTTTCTGCCTTCTCCTCTCCTGTTCATCTTAAGGTGGCCCAGTTGTGCAGGAAAATAGCATAATTGGGAGAAGAAAGGAAAAAGAAGAAAGGAATTGAGAGGGAAAGAAAGAGGGAAAAGAGAAAGGGAAGGAAAAAGAGAAATCCAGGGAAGGGAAGGGGGAAATGGAAAAAGAAAACAAGAAGAAAAAGAAGGATGAAAAGAAAGAAGGGATACAAAAGAAAAGGGAGGGAGAGAGAGAAAAGGACAGAAGGGAGGGAGGGAGGAAAATGGGGAAGGAAGGAAGGAAGAAAGGAAAGGAAGAAAGGAAGGAAGGAAGAAAAAATGAGAAGGAAGAAAAGGAGGGAGGGAGGAAAACGGGAAAGGAAGGAAGGAAGGATGGAAGGAAGGAAGGAAAAAATGAGAAGGAAGAAAGAAGGGAGGGAGGAAAACGGGAAAGGAAGGAAGGAAGGAAGGAAGGAAAAAATGAGAAGGAAGAAAAGAAGGGAGGGAGGAAGAAAGGAAGAGAAGGAGGAAAGGAAAGGGAAAAGTTGAATGAAAGAGACAGAGAGGGAGAGAGAAGGAAGTAAAAAGAAGCAGAAGAAGAAAACGGGAAGAAAAAAGAAGAGGGAGGAGAAGAAAGGGGCCACGGGGGGGGGGAGACTTCTCCTCCCTTCTTTCTTAGACTGTGGAAAAGAAAATGGGACCCCAAGAAAGCCAAAGGGGGACCCCCAACCAGCTGGCCGGGACAAGCGCAACGGCGCCTCCTTTCCCTCTCCCGTTAGCAGAGAAGTCGCGCCCGAATCCCCCCCCTCCTCAAACAAGGCTGGCTAGAGGAGGGGGGAGGGGAAGAGATCTCGAAGCCCCCCCCCCTCCCGTCGCAGGTGACCCGCCCGCCCCGGGGAGGCGGCCAGGAAGGCGACTGGACGGCCCCGCGGGAGAAGCGGAGAAGCGGGCGGGCAGCGTCGGGGGAGGACGGAGAGGGGAGCCGGGCGCGGGCAAGCCAGCCAGCCAGCCCGCCAGAGCGGATAGGGGCTGAGCCTCCGCTGCCGCCGGCTGCTTCGCCCAGCAGGCAGCGTCCCAACCGGAGAAGCCAGGATGGGCCGTCCCGCCTACTTGCTTCTGCTGACAGCGGCCGCCCTGGGCTGGTCCTGGGGGGCTCAAGGCCAGGTAACCCCTGGGACGGGGGGGGGGGGAAGGTTTTTTGCCAAGGGGATGGATATATATCTCTCTCTCCCTCCCTTCGTCCCTCTTTCCCTCTCCCTCTGTCCCTCTCTCTCTCCCTCCCTCCTTCCCTCTTTCCCTCTCCCTCTCCCTCCCTCTCTCTCCTTCCGTCTCTCTCTCCCTCCCTCCTTCCCTCTTTCCCTCTTCCTCTCCCTCCCTCTCTCTTTCCCTCTCTCCTTCCTCTCTCTCCGTCCCTCTCTCTCTCCCTCCCTTTCTCTCTCCCTCCTTCCCTCCCTCCCTCCCTCTCCCCCTCCCTCTCCCTCCCTCTCTCTTTCCTCTCTCTCCTTCCCTCTCTCCCTCTCTCCCTCCCTCTCCCTCCTTCCCTCTTTCCCTCTTCCTCTCCCTCCCTCTCTCTCTTTCCCTCTCTTCTTCCCTCTCCCTCCCTCTCTCCCTTCCTCTCTCCCTCCTTCCCTCCCTCCCTCTCCCCCTCTCTCCTTCCCTCTCCCTCCCTCTCTCTTTCCCTCTCTCCTTCCCTCCCTCCTTCCCTCTTTCCCTCTCCCTCTCCCTCCCTCTCTCTCCTTCCCTCTCTCCCTCCCTCCCTCCTTCCCTCTTTCCCTCTTCCTCTCCCTCCCTCTCTCTTTCCCTCTCTCCTTCCCTCTCTCTCCGTCCCTCTCTCTCTCCCTCCCTTTCTCTCTCTCTCCTTCCCTCCCTCCCTCCCTCTCCCTCCCTCTCTCTTTCCCTCTCTCTCCTTCCCTCTCTCCCTCTCTCCCTCCCTCTCCCTCCTTCCCTCCTTCCCTCTTCCTCTCCCTCCCTCTCTCTCTTTCCCTCTCTTCTTCCCTCTCCCTCCCTCTCTCCCTCCCTCTCCCCCTCTCTCCTTCCCTCTCCCTCCCTCTCTCTTTCCCTCTCTCCTTCCCTCTCTCCCTCCCTCTCCCTCCTTCCCTCTTTCTCTCTCCCTCTCCCTCCCTCTCTCTCTTTCCCTCTCTCCTTCCCTCTCCATCCCTCTCTCCCTTCCTCTCTCCCTCCTTCCCTCCCTCCCTCTCCCCCTCTCTCCTTCCCTCTCCCTCCCTCTCTCTTTCCCTCTCTCTCCTTCCCTGTCTCCCTCCCTCTCTCCCTCCTTCCCTTTTTCTCTCTCTCTCCCTCTCCCTCCCTCTCTCTTTCCCTCTCTCCTTCCCTCTTTCTCTCCCTCCCTCCCTCTCTCCTTCCCTCCCTCCCTCCCTCCCTCTCTCCCTCCTTCCCTCTTCCTCTTTCCCTCTCCCTCCCTCTCTCTTTCCCTCTCTCCTTCCCCCTCTCTCTCTCCCTTCCTCTCTCCCTTCCTCCATCCCACTTTCGGTCTCTCGCTTCTCTTCCTCTGCCCTCCTCTTCTCCTCTTCCTCTAATGCTGCTTTTCACTCCTTTGCAAAAACCCTCCGACGCCGGGGACTCCCCTGTTTCTCCCCCCTCTCCCCAAAAAACCCCCTCCCAACTCTGCCGCCACCCCCACCCCCCAACCTTGCATGGAAAGAGCCTCACCGACGACCGCGAAAGCCAGGCACCCCTCCAAAGTGCCGGACTCGCTCGCTGCGTAATTACGCTTCGCCTTGCCGGGACTTTGGGCGAGCTGGCAGGGAGGGAAGGAGTGGGGGGGGGAGAGAGTGTGTGTATCTGGGGGGAGAGTTTATCCGGACATGCCGGGGTGGCTTCTCTCTCTCTCTCTCTCTCTCTTCCCCCCCCCCCTCATCTTCCTCCTTTTCCTTTGGCTCGGTGGAAAGTTGCTTGCGGGAGAAGCAAGAGAGGCAGAGCCGGAGGAGAGAGAGAGAAGGGGGGGGGGCTTTGGATTTCCAAACAGAGTCCATGTGGGTTTCATTGAAGAGGAAAATTAGGGGTGGGGAACGGGTGGAGTGGGGGGGGGGAAGAGCCATTCGGGATTGTTTACCATCCTCGGAGCTGGGAGGGAAGGAAAGAGGCGGACAGGACTCGCTTTGATTTCAAATTCCTCCCCAAACGAAGCCAGGCAGATTTGGGGAGGGGGCGAGGGCCGCGGGGGGGGGGGGGCTCGGAGCGCTTGGACGGTGCTGGGAAGCTTTCGCTGTACTGTTAGTCAGTCCCCTTGGCCCTGAAATTGTAAGCCACGGACTAGCCACCTTGGATGAAGTGAATGAAGAGATGAAAAGAAGAAGAGGAAGCAGAGATGGCTTCCACAGAGGGATGGAAGCAATTAATTTAGCCCGCCTGGAATGGCCAAGGGTTGCCAGCTTCCTAAGTTTGCTTCTTGAAAATCCAAATCAGCGGCAGTTCTGAATTTAAATCTCTACTGAAGCATGAAAGTTAGAATCGATTTGGCC